>JARHVA010004457.1:312500-547500 GCA_037957365.1 Torreya grandis | reverse complement strand
ATTGTAATTTTTTTCATGGAGTAAGTGTTGCACTTCACCTATACTTAAACATACCCACCATGGTTACACTAAAGTATCTCCATCTATCCTTTTACTCTAGAACTTCGATTACTAGAATAAAATAGGGAAAGTGTAGATACTCATATTTTTTATTAGAAACTTCAAAATGAAAAATTTACCAAACTTTAGTATATATGACTTGTGTGAGCATAATTGCTCTTTCTCACACTCTCTCCTCACCATTCCATTACATATGGGCCCAACCTTCCCAAATAGTAATTATTGATAGATTGGATTTCCCTAGTCTCTATATGAACAAATTATTATCTTAATTGGACTATGTCATGATTTCATATCATTATTTCCTAATTTCTAGACACTTATGGTAATAGATAAATGGATCCAGTTAATATAGTCATGTACCTTGGTTAGACTCATCCATTTTCCATTTTACCATCTATTTTCCAAAAATAAAATCATTATTATGGTTTGGATCCTATGGTTCACATGTTGATTTAGATTTAAATTACACAAGGAGTAAAATATATAAGCATGTCAAGGCTAAGTCTATTTTTATTTACCAATAACTTAACACTTACTAATAAAATATCTATTATTTATTTCACATGGAAAATAATTCCCCTATAGCTTCCAAATATGAAACCCTTCAATGGAGTAGGCCGTGATCCAATTTTTAATACCATTTCAAGGTCAAAATAATAGGTTTTCAAGTGTTTAAATCCATAAAAACAATTTCCTATCATGATGTTATTACACATATTTTTCACACATAATTAGGTGGGAAAAATATTAATGGTTTGAGACCTATTCATAATATTGGAATATATTCAGTTCTTAACCACTCAGTGCCTGGGTGGTTAAGGTTAAATTAAACCATCCTTTCTAACCCCATTTTCAAAGTCACATTGGTCTCATTAGTGAAATTTTGAGGTTTTAGGAAGAGATAAGAAAAGTATAAAAAATCATGAAAATCTAAAGAAATATAAATATACAAGAGCTATTTATAGATTTTGGCATAGTGATCCAAATTGTCATAGAACTATGCAGATCCCTAGATGAATTAGATATATTATGGATGAATTCAACTACCACAAGAATCCAAGTAGTAATAGACCTATCGCAACTAATTTCACAATCCATTTCTTAATCTAAGTTAGCATCAACCTTAGGTAAAGCCTTTTTTTATGACTATACCTATCATAGACCTGAACATAGCCTACAAAATATATGTACCCCACATTGTAGTTCATTTCCATAAATAATAAATTATAATAAATAAATTGTATTATATTATTACTTCCAACTTTTTTAAAATTATAAAATTTAAATTAGACACAATGTTTAGGCTTAACTACATCACTAAATCTAAAACTAGTTAAAACAACACTTAGTTTTAGTACAATACCATATTCCATTGAAAAGTTTTCAAGATTTATCACAATTAAACAATTTTTATCCATTTACCTTTTTCTAGACACTTTATAATGACATTAAATTCTCATTAACAAATCCTAATTCCTATATATTTACTCATATACACCTAAAATATGTTATTTATCCATACCATGATCCTTGTTATCCATCTTATGTTAATATTAATCCATAGTCTAAGCCTTTTCCCCTAGGTTAGAATTATATCTCTACTAATTTTAACTTTATTATTTTTTTGGGTCCATCCTTTTTTGCCTAAATCCATGTACCTATAATTTTTTTTATTGTTATTCTACAAGGTCAACCTATTTTCAAATCATCACACACACACGCACGCATGCACGCACGCATGCATGCCCACCCACCCACACACACACACACACACACACACACACACACACACACACACACACACACACACACACACACACACACACACACCAACCATTTCATATTAAGTAATAAAGTGAAATTGAACTACCCAACTCTCTTATAATCTATTTTTATAGCATAAAATAATAAATTATTATCAAGTTCTTCATACATTTATCTAAGTAGTCTACATATTGAACCTTAATTGTAGTATTATCATTCCAAGTATTGTGCATTCACATAATGTGCCAAAAAATATTTGTAGTTAATCATATAGTTACATTCAATAAAATTCAAGGTGAAATCATATCTCTCATTGGGTTTGGATTCAATTTCAAGATATATAAATAAATATATCCTTTATTTAGAACATTTAATATATGTAACTACAAATAATCAAGAGATATCTTATGTCAAATAACTTTCACACAAAATATTTTATTCACACACTTATTGGGTATAAAATAAATAATAAAAGAGAAGTAAATTATAGAATTATAGTGGTAAAATAAATTAATAAAATCTAGAATCCATATTATTCTTAGTTTGTGGAGAAACCCCAGATGTTATAGAGTAAAAATAGTAAAGGAGACAAATAAAAAAAATATTTGGCTCTCTACCTATTTTGACAAGGACACTGTATGTCCTCTAACAATTATGAATTATTTTTAGATAATATATTTATTGTAGGATCATATTTAAGCTAGTATTAAACCCTATTCCTAAGTCTATTAAAAAAAATTGAATAGTTGTATCTTTTTCATTGTTATTTTTGTATATTTCATTTAAATTATTTGTTAAAACATTTCATTATATTGTTAGTCATCTATTTTTTCATTAGGTATTATTTACACTTATACATAATATTATTGTAATATAATATTATAAATCAAATGAGTAATTTTAAGATATTATTTGTGTCATAGTGGTATCTAGTGAGCTCACATAGGAAGGTGAAGAGTTCTCATGTAATATGAAATGAATATTCACAATTTTGGGTATATAATAATTTAATCTCTCATAAATTATTTAATCCAATTTGTAATAACTTTGGTTTACACTAAATCCCATTCTTATTGTCATTCCAATCTTGGCCTGACATTGGTAGTAGAGCATCTATAGTATTATTTTATTTTTATTTCTCCATTATTCCTTAAATTCTAATTTTTTTACTTTAATCCAATCATGTACATTAAAATTTTATCTTATCTATTATTTAGGACCATGTTTTTTTTAAAGAGGGATTTTAGACTTACTAAAGGAGTACTTTTGATTGTTTTTAGACATTTATTTGTTTATCTTATGTTGAATGAATGTATTTATATCCTTGTTTAATATTTTTCTATAATTAATATGTTTTTTTAGCCATAAGATTGCCTTATAATTTAAACAGATAAATTTAGGTTGCATATACCCCTATTTTTTTTGTCCATTTCACTTTACTTGTTTATCACCAATCCAACTCATCCTTGGTATAGTTATTTACTTTACAACCATAATGTATTTTTATTAAGGTATAGTAAGAGATAAATCCTTCTATCATAGAATTAGTATTTGGAACTCTTTTCTCTTGACATTTATGTTTTAGGTTACCTCTATCATATATATAGTATTCATTGGTCCTTATCAAATCATCTAAGTATCATAATATCTATTTCATTTACCTTATTTGAAACATAGTTTACTGAGGTAGAATAGTTGTAGGTTATCATATCCCAAGTATACATTTTGGTGAACCCGATGTGAATCCTATTCCATAACCAGTTGGATCATCTTCACATTTCTATTTTCATTTTTTTTATATCTATCTACTTAGAATAATTTTCCAAACCTACATATATTTTGTAGTCTAAATATATTAAATAGCATACACCTTTATCTATCTACATGTGAAATGTATTAGCCAGTGTGGTACCATTTTGTATGTTTTTATACTATATCAATCATCCTGATATAGTTGCATGTGTCTTTCCAACTGCATTGGCCAAGACAATATAATTTGATTTTTCAAACTACCAAATATCACTACAATTTTAATATAATATATCATTCAACCCAATATTGTATATTATTATAAATAATTATATCATCTAAGAAATGAAAATAATTTTTAAAAACTCAATAATAGATTGTATAATTGAACTTGATACTATTTTCTTCCTTTGAGAAACCTTATTTTACATCATATTTTTATTCTTATTTATCATGTCATCACCTCTTAAGATATTTCCTTCAAGCCTCAACCCATTACACTTTTTCATGGGTAATTCATTTCTACCTTTTATGACCACCATTGAAGGAAAATCCTCATCTTGAAATTATTCTAAACCATTTATCATGGCCAAGGATCCTAGTGATATTATTTCCACTTATAATGATACTTCTATTGACATTGAAGATTATAAATATGGCTTTCCCCTTTATGAAGACCCCTATAAGGATCCTAATGACATAAATTTTGACACTTTTGACATTGAATAATGTCAACATGATGATCTCCCACTTTATGTTCTTAATCATACTTATTACTATGTTGAATATCCCAATGATGATATTTATATCAAACCCAAATATTACCAGTACGGTCCCCCCATTTATGAGTATCCCCATGAAAACCTCAATGATTATACTTATATTGGGATCAATGATTATCAATATTGTCCCCCAAATTTTTATGATCACAACTTCACCACTTATCACATGGTTGAAATATGATGATGGAGGTGAATACCTTGGCATGATATCAGATTTTCCCATTCATTATTATGGAATGGAGAAAAATCCCTCATATGATTTTCCCATCCTTACTGATCCAAACTAAAAATAAATAAATGATTACCATGGTTTCCTTGATGTCTACCCACCCTATATCCAACCTTTGGAATTATTTAAGAGGTTGATTCATAAAACCTTCACTCATATTAATCTAATTTTTATCTACTCATTAACTTGTAAAGAAAACCTAATATAAATTCCTAAAACATTACACATTATAGTTGATTTTGATCCTTAAACATATATAAAAAATCATCATTATAATACCTAAACCTCTCATAAATCATCACTAAAATTACTTATTTATAATTATATTGGAAAATTGATACCATTTAGTTAAAACCACTTATATTCAAGTATAATTACTCTAACTTAGAATGTATTAATATAGTTATTTTATCTACAATCAAATAAATTTGTCATGACCCATATTGTGTGATACAAATATTTTATCTATAATCAAGTTACATAACCATGACCTAAAATGTACCAATATATTTCAATTTTTATCACAAAACTATATCAAAGTTGTCAATGTAGTCAATTTCAGTCTTGTTTCTTTACACTCTATTAACCTAGTTGATGTAACCCATTTCAATCATGTTTCATTATAATATATTGCTTCACCAATATATTATATTTTAGTCCTATTAGAATGTATTGTATAAACCCAACAAATACAATTCATTTTATTCATATTCCAATATATTACATTGACCTAACTGATATAGCTTAATTTATTCATGTTTTTTTATATTGTATTAGTATAGTCAATAATGTACATAAATTTTTTATATCACCTCCCAAAATCCTAACATTTCCCTAGATTCACATTCTTTGATATAACACTAATTTGCATAGATTTTGGCATCACTACTAGGCATGCCAATATTAAAGTAACTCTAATCTACTTGCATCCCAAAGGTTGGGAATCTTACAATATATATCCTCCTATTATTACACATGTCAGGCCATTTAAGTGATTCCCATCCTTTTCTTACTTAAGATATTTTGGCACCTTGCGCATCCCACGCTTCAGCCTTTGGGGCTTCTTGTGATTCCCATCCTTAACCTTATTCATTTTTTAAAGGAATTTAAAACACCCATCCTCATTTTATTAGATTATTTATCACTCATCCTTACCATGAGGTAGCAATAAAAAACCTTTTACATCTCAAAAACAAACAAATTTTTCTTCAAGAAACTTTATGATACAAATATGTTCTCAATTCACATGCTCTCCTTTGATGTAGTTGTTGAAATAGATATTTTTCATTATTTTATCTCACGTTTCTTTGCTTTCTTTAATTTTATTTCAAAAGTACCATTTTTATCACATATTACTTCCCTTTTATTTCTTTGCTATCCAAATTTCAATGTTAGATTCACTTTTTGATCTTAAACATCATAATTGGGTTTTATATCACTTTAAAATCAACCTTAATCTACATTTGGAACTTAGGTATCACCTTCAAGTTTCTTGCCTTATTCTCCTTGTGATTCTTTGGCATATTTTTGTATTACCCATTTTTTTTAACAACTTATATTATTAGTGCATGTAATATACTTCATTATAGCTTTGTATGACATTTCTAGTGACATTTCCATCATGTTGTTTGTATTACATATCAATTGCATATTTATAGTTAGTTTTATATATGTTGTGGATCCAACATTTTGAGTAGGTTATACTTTGAATTTCCTATTTTAGTCTAGAATTTACCTTATCTACACACCTCCACATTTCCTTTTAAATTAATACTAATAATTATATTTTATCCTTTAGTATTTTGATTATTTTACACCTCTTGTTTTTGAGTTTTTGGGCTATATTAGAACACCTAGGGAATCAACTAGGCCTTCTTCACAAATTACCACAATTACCTACTATTTTATTTATGATTATTTCGTAATTACATACACATGTTGGTCTTTTCTATTATAATATATGTATGTATGTATGCATGCATGTATGCATTTATGTATATATGTATGTATGTATGTACATATAAATACACACATAAATAAATATACATACATACACACATATATAGACACATACATACATACATACATATACATATACATACATACATACACATATATACTACCTATGCATCTTATATTTTTAATTTATGAGTTGTATGGTGCAACTTAGGGAATTAAATAGGACCTATTCATAAATTACCATATTTTTATTTAATATATTTATTTTTCTTCCAATCTTAGCTAGGTACACACACACACACACACACACACACACACACACACACACACACACACACAACCTACTTATGCCTCTTGGATTTTGAATTTATGAGTTACATGGTGTAGCCTATGGAATCAGCTGGGCCCTATTCATAAACTACCATAATTTTATGACATATGTTTATTTTTATCCTAGCCTTATCTAGGTGTATTTTTATAAATATAATGCAATGGTTAAGAGTAGTGTTTTTCCTCACTTAGAATCAGTCATATTATCTTGTGGTAAAATTATACATACTTATATATATATATATATATATATATATATATATATATATATATATATATATATATATATATATATATATATATATATATATATATATATATATATATATATATATATATATATATATATATATATATATATATATTCCATTCAAATTTTTAACCTTTATTATGATTATATCTCATGCCTAATTATCATTGTACATTTTACTTAAAAACTTTTTTTTAACTTGGCGAAAACCATGTGTTTATGATCACTTTCATCACCCATATTTTTCACTTTCCTTTTGGTCACGCCAAGGCTAGTTTTAATATTGCAATCTTTTATTATGTATCAGTCTAGGACTCTTTTGACACCATGGTCTTTAAAATTTATCTTTAGTATCTAATTTTAATATCTCTTGTGATAGTCATATTGGGCACCCATGTTTTTGTTTTCAAAATCTATATAGAGGAGGAAAATATAAAAAACCAAAAGAATTAAAATCCATATCATGAGAAAAGATAATGTTATAAGTAAATTAAAATCTTAAGAGATGTGATATTTATTTGTAAAATATCTTATTCTAATAAAATATAAAATTCCACAATTATCCTCATGATATATTTAAGGTCTATTAGGGTTTTGTTGGCTAGTAGACTAGGGTAGGAGGTCTTATCATTATATCACTATATCTTTCAACATTTATAATGAAACCTACATTTTCACAAGTACCCAATCCTCATAGTAGATTAATAACTCTATAAGGGATCCTGAGGAGTGGGCATTAGGTTTTGACATGTTAGGATCTTTTTATTTTTCTTATATGTTATGCTTCATGACATCATTTTTATATCGGAGGATTCACCAAGGTTCAAATAATGAGGATGCACGAGTAGTGGTTGCATGGGATGAAGCAAGTGAATACCACAAAATGCTAATGTAAATGAAATAAAACAAGAGACAATTACATAGACAATTTGGAGAAAAGCCAATATTCCATCAACATGAGAAGGCCATAATGAAGAATACATATAGGAGAGACAGTAACTCCTCCACAAATGGTGGTCAAAACACCCCAAGAATAGACTGTAACTCTTCCATGATAGTTGGTGACAAGGTGCTAAGAATAGAGAAGTAACTCCCATACCTAGAATAACTGGTCAAAAGAGTTACTTATGACATTCTTATGACACCTATGGCACATCTATGACACACATCTCCACATAAGCTAGTTTATCCCATGAATGTAGGAAAAATCCATGTTTACACAAATATATAATTTCCCTAATTAAATAATAGATAAAAATAAAAACCTACACTAATACCCCCCCATAAGCACTGCTTAGGTGGGCAGTGTGGAAATATAAAATGAGTCTCGACAACTAGGCCTAATAAGGTACCCATGTACAAATGCAATCTCCCATAAGATAGAGAAAAGGAGAAAACTCGTAGGAAAAAAACTCCCTCCCAAAAGAGAGACAAAAGAAATGAAGAGGCTAGTGCCCCCTTGAAGAAGATGCTACTGTAGATGTGGACCACACCGCAAGAAGATCTGATAGATGAATGAACTTGCTCTCGATGAAAGGTTTGGTGAAGATGTCTGCAACCTACTCCAAATACTGGCAAAAGATTAAGTCAATTACCTAACTATGAATAAGCTCCTGAATGAAATGCATGTGAACCTCTATGTACTTGGTCTGGTAGTGTTGAATGAGATTCTTGCAAATCTAAATGGTACTCTGGTTGTCATAATAAATGATGGTGGGTTGCCTGATAGGAATGCCAAACTTAGAAAGAATCCCCTGAAGCCAAATATCCTCAATAGCTGCATTAATAGCTCCCTTGTACTCTACCTCTATCAATGATATAGCAATAGCATTCTACATCTTGTTAGACCAACTGATAGGACCAAAACCTAGAGAGAAATTGTAACCAAAAGTGGATTTGTGAGTTTGTGAATCGCTAGCCCAGTCTGAATCTGTATATCCAACCAAGTCAACCTCTATGCCAAATCTTTAATGAATCTTGTATCTATGTGAACCCTATATGTAATGCAAGATTCTCTTAGCTACTTTCCAATGTAGCTCATGAGGATCTTGCATAAATCTAGAGACAAGTCCCATGGTATATGATATGTTGGGTCTGGTGTGAGTCAAGTAGATGAGACTGCCAACAAGTTGTCGATACCAAGTGGCATCAACCAATGGTGAAGAATAGTCAGCCTCAAGCTTGACTCCTAATATAAATGGAGTCAGAGATGGCTTGAAATCAGCGACGTGAAACTAAGCCAATAATTCAAGAGCATACTTAGGCTATGCAAGAGAAATCCCTGAATCTAACTGTGAGATCTTGATGCCAAGGAATTAGTGTAACAAACCCAAGTTTTCCATGTCAAATCTATCTTGGAGAGATGCCTTCACCACTGCAATAGCCGATGAAGAATTCTTGGTGATCAAAAGGTCATCAACATAAAGAACCAAAATCAAGAGCGAGTCATCCTGCCATAAAAATAGACATTAGGATCAGAATGGCACCTAGTGAAACCCACTATGAGAAGGAAGGAATCCATCTTGGTGTACCATGCCTGAGGGGCCTATTTGAGGGCATAGATATATTTCCTTAGTTTACATACTAAGGAATAATCTTGAACAAATCTTGGTGGCTGTTCCATGTAGATCTTCTCCTCTAGGTCTCTATGAAAAAAGGCACTCTTCACATCTATCTAGTGCACATCCAAACCATGTGCTATGGAAATAACTAAGGTGAGTCAGATAGAAGTCATCTTTGCAATGGGTGCAAAGGTCTCTAAGTATTTAATGCCTACCACTTGTGAGAAACCCTTGGTAACCAATCATGCCTTGTAATTATCAACCAACCCATCTACTATAAACATGGTCCTATATGTCCACCTACATCAAACCATATTCCTTCCCTTAGGAAGTGAAGTCAAATCCAAGTGTGATTTTTTATTAAGGAAGAATATTCTTCCTCTATAGCACTATCCCACTCAAGTACCCCTGATGCCTCTTGAAAAGTCTATGGATCTGAAACTAAAACAAAGAAGGCATGTGGATCTCTCTAAAAATCCCATTAGTACATCTATCATCTGTGAGATCTCCTACCCAAGTGCCAGCACTCTCAAGTGTCTATCTGGCCCAAACTAACATGGAAGTGGATGAGTCAGGTGCTAACTCCTCATCCTCTGACTGACTTGAGGTGGATGTCTCTACATCACTATCCTCACTGTCTGAACTTGAAGAGGAAGAAGAAGGTGTTTCTAGCTCAGGAACCTGTTGTGGCTTATCTGAATCTGAGGAATCATCATGAAGAAGTAGATCCAATGAGGGAGAAGAAGTGTCATGTGTTGAGTCTCTAAGACTCTCCTAAAAGTGGACACTTCTCTCAATGAACAACTCATGAGTGGTCAGATCTAGAAGGTGATACCCCTTAATACCATCTGGATATCCTACAAAGATGTAAGGATTAGACTGATGTTCTATAGCTTTGCATTTCTTCTTTGGTATGTGGGCCATGGCTAGGGATCTAAAAACCCTAAGGTGTTCAACATTAGGTTTCCTTTTATGCCAAGCTTCAAAGGGTGTTATCCCTTTCAAAGCTTTGTGAGGAACCTTGTTTTGAATGTAACAAGCACAATTGATGGCTTCAGCCTAGTACTGTGGTGTTAAGGATTTGGAGTGAATCATATAGTTACCCATCTCTTTCAAGAACCTATTTTTGTGTTCTAAAACCCCATTCTATGAAGAACTATAAGTGACTTTGAGCTACAAATCGGTCCCCTCTGTGGTGCAAAACTGCTCAAACTTATTGCTGACATACTTCCCTCCATTATCAGTTTAAAAAACCTTGATGGATTTCTCACTCTATTTCTCAACAAGAGCCTTAAAGTATAGAAATTGTTCAAACACTTCAGACTCTTGTTTGAGAAATATATCCAAGTGTACCTAGAGAAATCATCAATGAAAGTGAGGATGTACTTGGCCCTTGTGAAAGATGGTTTGGGAAAGGGTCCTGATATATCACTGTGGACTAACTCCAAAGGTTGTGAAGCCCTCTAAGCTTTACCTTTATCAAATTTTTCTTTGGAATGCTTCCCAAGGGAGCACCCCTCACAAAGTCCTTTTTATAATTGGACACGAGGCAAGCCAATGACCATGTCATGTTTGCAAAGTTGCTCAAGGTAACGGTATTTAAGGTGGACAAACCGCTCATGCCATACTTTGCTAACTCCATCTGAATGAGTCAGTAATGCTATTGGAGAAGAATTAGGTGTAAAATGTGAGAAGGTGTATCACCTTGCTTGGTGATCTAACCTACCCACTACCACTATAGTATCACTATGTAACTCCCTGATAGCCACTCAATCTAGTGAAAACTCAACTCTCATGCCCCAACCAATGTGAGTGATTTGGTACACTGATAGGAGATTGGTTGAAAGAGAAGAAACACTTAGAATATTATTGAATGTTCCTCCTTCCATTTCAACTGACCCTCTCCCTACAATGAAAATTGATGTGTCATCACCCAAACTAATTGAAGTCATGCTACAAGGCTCTAAAAATGAAAACTCAACTAGGGAAGAGCCCATGTGGTGAGAAGCACCTAAATCAATAACCCATGATGTTGTAAAATCTATAGTTGCTACAAGGGCCTTGTCCTTTTATTTTTCCTTACCCTTGACTTTTGCCTTGGTAGAATCTTGGGTAGATGAATTTTGCTTGATAGACTCAGGAACACCTATGTTGTGCTTCTCTAGAAGATGAGTTAGGTGATCTATTTGTTTCTTCATGCATTTGTGTTCATCATGCCCTATCTTCTTATAATAGGCACACTTAACCTTATCCTTCTTAGGTTTAACATTGGAGGAGGAAGACTCAGTCTCATTTTTGGCAGGATTGTGGTTTTCTTTCTTCTTCTCCTGGTCCTTGTTCTTTTTTTTCTTCTCCTTTATTGAAGTCTTATCCTTACCATTTCCAGCTATCAAAGCTTGGGGTTGATTAAACTTCATTGTGCCCATTTGAATTAGGTTATCTTTCTCACTAGTCAAGTTAGCAATGAATTAATCCAAAGAAGGCATTTTCCATGTAGTGCCAAGGGCACTTTTTGTGGCATGGAAAGTGGAGACAAAGACTGAATAGCTTGGACCTAACTTTTTGAGAATAGAAAGGATGAGTTGATCATCTTTATTCTCTATCCCACATTCTTTAAATTTCAATTTGAGAGCCTTAAACTTAATGAATAAGTCCTGTAGGGTGTCAAAGTTTCTAGGACTTAGACTTATGAGTTCATTTTTGAGCTCATGATCTCTCATCTCATCAAGCTTCCCAAATAAGACTTCTGAGATGTCCCATATGTCTTTGGGAGTTTTAACAGTTTTTAAATGGAAGAGAAGTTCTAGAGACATGGACAAGCTTAGTAATCCATAGGCTTCATCACTACGGTTGTATCACTTGACCTTTTCAGCATCAGTACTGGGTTCTACTTCAGTAGCCATGGTGATCCTATACAAACCTTTGCTTCTAAGAATGATTGACATTTTAACCTTCCATTCATAATATTTGAAGGGTGTTAGGGGTTTAAGTTGAAAATAATCTATTTTAAGTTGAATTTAGGTGATGTTGTGTTGATTACAAGTTATGAAATTATGCAAAAAGGAGAATGAAACCAAAGATTGCAAGTGCTGAAAAGCAATCACACCCTCTCAAAATGTTGATCCCCCCCATAAATATGCAAGTGCACACCAAAAATATGTCAAGCTCAGTCAAGAATGTGTCTTAGAGCAATTAGTGCAAGACTTTAAGCAAACAGGACGTCGGACTCAGCCGAAAATGCGTCCCAGGAAACCCAAGTTTTAGGCACTTTATAAACTAGTAAATTTTTAACAAATAACAAGCTTACACTGTGGAGAATTAAAACACAAACATTTTTTCAAAAAATGGCACCCAAATTTGAGCTACCATTTGCAAGATATTAAAGATTCAATTTCTCGTAAACTACTATTTTTGTAAGAAAATAGCACTAAAACATTAAAAAAATGCCTATTTTTAGAGAGAAAGTGGCCTTCCAACCACTCATTAGACTCGACACAGAGCAAGGAATCCAAAGGAGGTCTTTGTGAGGGGGAATTGGCCTCCTGCCAACCCGGGCCTCACCCTTCGTCTTCGATAATCAAATATACAAGCTTTAAAAAAACTCAAATATTGCTCAATCAAAGAACCCCCCCCAAAAAAATATGATTTGGCACTTTATATTAGTGCATTTATAACTGCCACTAGCAAAAAATATGAAGTGGTCTTGATTTCAATGCATTACAAAACCCTCATGAAGAGCATATACTAAAAATATAACATTGGCATAATATCCAAAGAAATAAATAGCACCACTGCGATCTGCTCAAAAAATTATGTACTTTCCAAAAAAGAATCATCTCGATTCGAGGTCTTATGTGAAAGTTATGATCCTCTGAAGTTCCCAAAATGAGAACTATGCAATGTCACGACTGAGAATCTGCTATTTCTAAAAAATATTAGCATCAAAATAAAAAAACGTCTACATGAGTGCATAAAGCATGAAAAAATATCAAAAATAAAAAAAAAATCATGGGAAAAGGAGTCCATATGAGCAAGAACAGAGCATTTGAAAACTTCCTTCAAAATTGCAACTTTCAATGAAGAGGGGTCCTGCTGTAGCTTTCTGAGCACATTTTTGCAAAGTATACAGAATGTATGCAAAAACTAAAAGATACCTAGATGGTTTTCCTGGACTATGAACAAAATCTAGAAGGCACTTTTCTTGTTGATATACAGAAGATGCAGATCTAGTGTAAAACAGATGCCTTTAGCTAAAAAAAATAACCCCAACAACCAAAAAATGGCATTCAAAGGTAGAATCAGCTACCAAGAGATTACAAAGGCATGTGACAACCTGAAATTCTAATTAAAACACAAAATATGCAAGCTAATTGATAGAAACAAGATTATAGGATCTTGCAAAATCTCGCCTGCATGTATATGGAGAGACCAAACAAGCCATGGAAGGAACAAGAGCATGGAGAACTAGCAATATCTCCCAAAAATTTTCAAATTTCACAAAAAAATGCCTTAACAAAGCTCTAGATTTCAATGAAAGCAATAGCAAAATAGACAACCAGTTACCGGGGTGGCTTTGATACCATATCAGAGGATTCACCAAGGTTTGAATAATGAGGATGCACGAGTCGTGGTTGCACGAGATGAAGCAAGTGAATACCACAAAATGCTAAAGTAAATGAAATCAAACAAGAGATAATTACATAGACAATTTAGAGAAAACTCAATATTCCATTAACATGATAAGGCCATAATGAAGAATACATATAAGAGAGCTAGTAAGTAACTCCTCCACAAATGGTGGTCAAAGTACCCCAAGAATAGACTATAACTCCTCCATGAAAGGTGGTGACAAGGTGCTAAGAATAGAGAAGTAACTCTCATACCCGAAATAGTCGGTCAAAGGAATTACTTATGACATTCTTATGACACCTATGACACATCTATGACACACATCTCCACATAAGCTACCCTATCCCACAAATGTAAGAAAACTCCATGTATGCACAAATATATAATCTCCCTAATTAAATAATAGGGAAAAATAAAAACCTGCACTAATATTTTATACTTCACTAGTTATTTCAAGCTTATGTTGCTAGGTAGGTTTCTCTAGGGCCATTGATGTTAAAAAAATTTAGTCTTGATAACTTTATTTATGTGTATTTTTTATATCAAATATCATTATTTCACCTTGGTATTTTATTTGAGTATAGTTTTTTACTCATATATTTTATGTTGTCATAAATCAATTATGTGTGTCCCTTATTTGATTTTTATTATTAATTATCTAAATCTGTTTTCATATTTGTTTTTTAGTCCTAAGTATCATTAGATTTTAGCTTACCTATTTTCCTTTTTTTAAATTTTCTTTCTTGGTCTTTTGGTTCTAACCTAGCCTTAACAATCCTAGGTTACAAATTTTATATTTGATTTAATAATAATTGATATTTTTTACATATTCATATATTTATTTGACTTTATTTCATTTTATATCTTTGCTTTTATCTATTTTTCCCCTTATTTCCCCAGGGTTTATCAAAAGTAATTTATGTGCCCTCCATGATCGAGACTATGATATTTTCATGTAGTCATTCAAAAAGAAAGGTAAGTCAAGGTATGTATATGTTAGTTTGATTTATTCATTTAATAACATCAAATTTTTAGTTATGATTTTTTATTACTATGTTTCTTACCTAAAGCATCATCACTTGTAACACTATTGTGACACATGATGAGTTTTGGGTGGGGCAAATGTATACATGTAATATTTTTTCACTTTATCATTTAATAATTTTTTCTCTTATAAGGATTTTCAAATTATAAATATTCTTAAGTGCACACCTTAAAAGGTACATTGAGAATGTTTTTGGAAATGATCTTGGTGATTTGTGATAGATGTTTTTATTCTATCCTTATTACATCATTACTACTATTAGTTTAAACTCATCTAAGTATATATCCATTTATCCCTCATGTTTACCTCTTATTCATATTTCATATTCTCCCTATATATTATGGTATCAACATATCTAATATGGTCTACTTTTTGAATTCACCCTTCTATAAGATATCATCTATCCTAGTAAAATTATGAGTGTTTTTATGAAATTTTTATTGTATCATCCTAGCCAATATAGTTATGTGTTAGCTAACATATTCCAACTATATTTTTCATGATGATACCATCATATTATATAATAGGGTACATTTTGGGGATTTTAATACTATATTTATGGGTCATATTTCATAAATATCATGCCATATACCATTTTTTTTAATATCTTTCACTATACTGTCTAGGAGAGTTGGTGGCTTAGAACCTTATCTTGAAGAGTCTTTATTTTAGTTTAATTGATGCTAGATAAGAGGAGTCATTAGGATTTATTTATTGAGGAAATATTAGGTCTTCATCTAACCACTTTAGTTCTTAAAATTAAAGCATCTCTTATAAAGCTCCACTTGAGCAAAGGGGGAGATTAAACTGTCTATAGGTCCACCTAGAGGTATTTATTTTTATCCCTATACTCTTTCCTTTATTTACTTATTAGAGTAGAAATTTATTTGTTTATTATATGTTGAATGAATGTATATGTATATTTTTTAGTATTTATCTATAACCAATAAGATGGTGTGGCCATAGGATTGCTTTAGACTTTCAATAAATCAATTTAGGTTGCATAGACCCCCATTTGTTTGACCATTACACATTAACCCTTTATTATAATTCTAACCCATCCTTAATTTCATTATTTTCATTACAATCATAGTATATATTTATTGAGGTATAGTGAGAGCTACATCCTTGTGTATTAGGATTAGGATTTAGAGCCCTTTCCTCTTAAAATTTATGATGTATTTTTCCATCTTATATATCTATAGAATTCATTGGTCCTTTCCCAATCATCTAAGTATCATAGAATCTATTTTATTGACCTTATTCAAGTCCTAATATATTTGGATACAATAGTTTTATGTTATCTTATCTCATGTATATATTATAGTTAACCTAGTGTGAATCCTTTGACACACCTAGTTGAATCATCTTCACATTTATATTTTCATGTTTTTTTTTCAAGATACTTAGTATATTTTTTACAACAAACATATATTTTATAGTATAAATTTATGTATCCCGATACCTTTATTTATCTACATGTGAACTGTATCAACTTGTGTTTTAGCATTATATGTTCTTACAATATATCATCCAACATGATACCAATTTATGTGCCTTTATAACTACATAAACTAGAAGCATATAGTTCACTTTTCTATCCACCAAATAATTCCACCTTTTTAATATATTTTATTTGCCAACCCAATAACATTTTTTTTCAATTGACTATATTAGTCAAGCTAATATAGTTAATTTTTATAGACTCTATAATTGACTATATCACCCAATAATATATCATATATTTCCTTTGATCAACCTTATTTTATATCAGATTTTAAATATTCTTCATAATGACATCACATTTTAATATTTTTTTACAAGCCTCAACCCATTATTATTTTACATGGTTCACTCCTTTCTACATTCTATTACCACCATTGAAGTAAACTCATTATGGTGAAATTATGTTACACCCTTTCTCATGGATAAGGATCCCAATGATGATACTTCTAGTGAGAGTTAATATTACTAATATGGTCCTTCTAGAATATATGTTTTCAATGGAATAATTTATATTCTATATGGATATGGTGGCTCAATATATCCATAAGAGGATCATGTATGAAACATATTAAGATAGATCTAAAACTTATAATACTTATTAAATCCAAGCTTGGAGAAGGTAATCAACTAAAATCTATGTAAATGATTTATATATTGGGAGCATTACCAAATTGGATCCGCTAAGCCTAACTAAGGGGAACACTTATCACACAACACTAAAAGAGAGGGTTCCAAATCATGTAGTCAAACAATATCATGCAATAACCTTAGTTAGGAATTCTAATATCTAAAGTGAAATATGATATATTATTATCAAATATTATAATACAAAGGTGATTGGTTTAAAACAAATAAAAAACAAGGGATCATGGTCTATGAATAGGGGCCTAGATCACCTAAAGTAAAATATGTAAATATCAAAAAAAAAATATAGCTACATTAAGTTTAATTTTATAGGTAATATAAACAAGGAATCATACATACAAACATATTACTTTATGCAATACACACACACACACACACACACACACACACACACACACACACACAAACACACACACACACACACACACACACACACACACACACACACACACACACACACACACACACACACACACACACACACACACATCAAATGAAATAGAAAAATTTAGAGATACTTACCTTTGAGTAAACTTTTCAAGTCTCAATATCCACCTTAGCCAATGGTACTTTTCAATAGATTGTTGTGGATTTATAAGGATCATATATATAAATCATATCTAGGCTAAAATACTCCGACTTACATCCAAGACTTCCCAAAAGACAATTTATCTTCCCTTCAAGAAAAACACTAAGCAATGTCTCCTTTAAATGTAGATGTATTATAATTATTAGCTATGATAATGTGAAAAATGATTTTTATTCACTATTGGATTAATTAAGGTAATATTTATAATAGTGGATAGGTTATAACCCTTCCAGATATTTATCTGACAAGGTTATTTACCATGACTTAATTTTGAAATGTTATCATTTAGCCTTGAATTATGTCAACCACGTTGACCTAGTTTCATATCATGTTTTATAACTTTTGAAAATAGGTTGACCATGCTAACATATTAGGAAAATGGGTATTTTCTTAGTTAGGGTAAATTTGAGAGGATAATTATTTAAGGAGTTAGATAAGTGATATTTATTTTCTTAGTGAGTTTCATAAGTGATATTTTATCAAGGTTGAGTCCAAGGTCTAGGTAATTTGAATGCATGGGTAAACTGATCACATGAACCAAGTAGGTTCACACCATAATATAGATAAATAAAATTAAAACAATTTGTGAGAATATTATGGAAGACAAAATAGAATCCAAAATACCAATCTTCTATTAACTTAAAAATATCACCAAGTGAGATGTACATATAGGAGAGTGTTTAGTAACTGATCCAAAAAATGTGGTCAACACACCCTTAGAATATAATAGTAACTCCTTTATAAAAGGTTTTCAATAGAGCCAAGAATAGAGGAGTAACTCCCATACCTAAAATATTCGGTCAAGGGAGTTACTTCCTAGTCAACAAGTCAAACTATACACCTAAGCAAATCTCTCCATGAAAGTAAGAAAAATCCAAGTGAGGGGGATAAACCATAATAAATAAATATGGTAAAAATAAATAACTCCTAATTTAACACTCCCCATAATATTAGCTTAGGTGGGCAGTGTAAAAAAAGGATTTTGATAACTAGGCTTAATGAGGTACCCATATAAAAATGAATATCACCTAAAGTAGAGAAAAGGAGGAAAACCAAAGGAAAAAATACCCACCACCCTACACACACACACACACACACACACACATAAAATAAGAGGCTAGGATCACCCCAAAATATGATGTTTTAATATCTTAAACCTTAAGAAGAGCCCATAAGTGAAGATACATACTCTATGTGAAATGTTTGGTGAAGATGTATGTTATCTAATATAACATCTGGTGATATATTATATCATTAATTTCATCATTAATGAACTCTTTTATTAATTTCATATGAATCTCTATGTGTTTGGTCTACTAATGCTAGATCATATTCCTATAAATATAAATAGTATTCTAGTTTTCATATTAGCTAATGGTAATTCATCTAAATTAGATATCAAAATTTGTGAAAATACATTGAATTTATATGGCCTTAATGGAAACATTGAAAACCTCCTCTACTCTTCCTTAGTAGATGATAAATCAATAATATTATGCTTCTTCCCTAGCCAACTAATTAGGCCTAAATCAATGGAGAAATTGTAACTTGAAGTTGACTTGTAATTCTAAATATTATCAACCCAATCTGAGTCAGTATATCCAATCAAGTCAATATCAATACCAAAAATGTAGTGATTCTTAAATCTATGTGTGCATTAAATGTAGTCCAGTATTCTTTTAGTTGTTTTCTAGTGTAGTTAATGAGGTTACTACAAGAATCTAGAGATAAGGCCCAATACATATGATATATTAGGTCTAATATGTGTCAAGTAGATAAGCTTACCCATTATTTGTCAATACATAGTAACCTCGATCAAAGGTAAAGTATAATATACCTCAAACTTAAATATAAATATAAAGGGAGTCAAATTTGGATTACAATCAACCATGTGAAACTGATCAAGTGAGTGGAGAGCATACTTGGGTTATGCAAGAGTGATCCTCGAGTCATACAGAGAAATATATTTCCTGAGGAAGTAATATAATAATCTTGAGTTTAACATGAAAAATGTATGATGAAGATCCCTTTTCACCACTAAAATGGATGAAAAAGAGCTACAAGTGATCAAAAGATCATAAACATAAAGAACCAGGATCAAGAATAAAATATCCTATAGAAAAATATAGGAATTTAGATGTAAATGACATCTAATGAATCATGCAATAAGTTGGAAGGAATACATCTTGGTGTACCAATCAAAAGGGATTGTTTAAGGACATAAATGGATTTCTAGTGTTAACATAAAATGGAAGAATCCTCAACAAAACCCATAGGATGCTCCATCTAAATATCCTCCTCAAGATCACCTTGAATAAAATAACTCTTCACATACATTTGATGAATATACCAATGATTGGTTACGGAAATAGTAAGTGTGAGTCTGACAAGGTTCATTTTGGAAATTATTGAAAATGTCTCTATGTATTTGATGTTGGGTGCTTGTGAGAAACCCTTTGTGACTAATCTTGACTTGAACTTATCAATAGATACATCCATTACATACTTGGTGCAATATATCCATCTATCTTGAACTATATTTCTTCTATTAGGAATAAGTTTCAAATACCAAATATGATTCCTGATTAAGGAGTTATACTCCTCATGCATGGTAGAATCCCACTCCATAATACCTGATTCCTCTAAAAAAGTCTTTATCTATGAGGCAAAGGCATCAAAAGCATGTGATCCACTCTAAAACTTTGAATATCTACCTATCATTTGATGGATTCCAAACCCATGTGACTATACTCTATAGTGTCTACCTATCCCAAAGAGGACCAAAAGTGGATGAGTTAAGTAGGAACACATCATGATTTGAAGTGTATCCAGAAGTGGATGGAGATGAGTCTCCATCAATACCCTTGATGTTAGAACTAGAAGAAGTGTATGTAACCTCTTGAATGTGATCAAGTTGATCTAAATAATATGAATCAAACATAAGTGATTCCAATAAAGTGGGAGAAGTGTCAAGAGTTGAGTCTATGGGACTCTCTAGAAAGTGAACACTTATCTCAATGAATGACTCATGTGTAGTTAGATGAATAAGGTGGTACCCCTTGACACCATTTGGATAACCTATAAATATGTAAGGATTAATCTAAGGTTACATATATTTACATTTATTATTAGGTATATGTGATATAATTTGAGATCCAAAGACTCTAAATTATCAACTATGGGTTTCATTTTTTACCAAGTTTCAAAGGGAGTTATTCATTTAAATATTTATGGGGAACCCTATTCTAAATGTAATTAGAAAAATTGAGTGCTTCAACCTATTATTGTGGTAAAAATGAATTATAGTGAATCATGTAGTTAACCATATTTTTCAAGGACCTATTATTATGTTTTGTAACTCCATTTTGTTGATGATTGTATGAAACTGTACACTAAAAATTATTCCCCTCTACTATGTAAAACTACTCAAATCTGTTATTGACATAGTCACCCCCATTATTATATATAATAACCTTTATGAGTTTATTAGATTATTTCTCTATAATAAATTTTAAGTATCAAAATTGTATAATACTTCATATTTTTACATAAGTGTACCCATGTGTACCTTGAGAAATAATCAGTAAATGTGAGAACATACTTAGCCCTTGTGAAATATAGACTAGGAAAAGACTTAGATACGTCATTGTGTACAAACTCAAAATACCTATAAAATCCCTCCAAACTTTGCCTTTATAAAATTTATTTTGAATATGATTCCCTAGGTTTCAAACCTCATAAATAACCTTAAATAAATGGATTCGAGGTAAGCCTATGAGCATGCCATTTTTTACTAAGTTGTTCTAGATAATGGTAGTTGAGGTAGCCAAACCACTCATGCCATAATTTTATAACTCCATCTAAATGAATCAGTAATGTAGTCATAGAATAATAAAATGAAAAAAGTGAGAATTTATATAACCTGGCATGGTGATCCACCCTTCCCACTTCTATTTTAGAATCATTATGTAAGTCTCTAAAGATAACTAAATATGGTAAAAACTCCACCATCATGACCTTATTGATATGAGCGATTTGTTACACTAATAGGAGATTAGTTGAAAGAGATGGAACACTTAGAAAATTATTGAATCTTCCTCCTTCCATTTAATATACACTCTCTATGAAATAGATACAGAAGTACCATCACTTAAAGTGATTGAAGACATGCTACAAGGTTCTAAGGAATAAAACTCAACCTATGAAGAACATATGTGGTGGCAAGCACCAATGTCAATAACCCATGAATATGTTATAAATATAAATAATATAAGAGCCTTTATTTTTTCTCTCTTTTCCTTTCTATTTTAATTTTTCTTTTGACTTATAATAATCTTGAGTTGATGAATTATTCTTGATAAACTTAGGAACACCTATGTTATTATTTTATAGAAGATGAGTCAGGTGGTCAATCTATTTATTCATGTGCTTGTATTCATCATGCCCATTTTTATTTAAATATGAAAACTTAAACTTATATTTATTAGGTTTATAATTAGAAGAGGAATTTTTAGTGGTTGTTTTGGAAATGAATTATTATTTCCTCTTATCTTGATCCTTGTTCTTTTTCTTGTTCTCTTTGTTTTAATCCTTTGTATTCCCATTCCCAAAAATTAAGGATTGAGTTTTTTATTTCTTCAATGTGTTAATATATATCAAATTATCTTATTATTTATTCAAGTTGGAAACAAAAGAATCTAAAGAGGGCATTTTACATGTAGTGCCTACAACACTTTTTGTGGCATGGAAAAAGAGACAAATACTAAGTAATCAAGACCTAGCTTAGAGATTATATAAAGAATAAATTAGTCATCTTTATTCTATATTACACATTATTTAAAATACAATATCAAAAATTTATCTTTGGTGAATAAATATTGGAGGGATAATAAGTTCATTTTCTAGATTGTGGCTTCTCATGACATCTTGTTTCTTAAAGAGATTTTCCAAAATTTTTCACACTTCATTGGATGTTTTGGAAGGTTACATATGAAATATGAGATCAAGAGACATAAATAAATATAAAACCATAGGATTCATCACTACTATTTTATCACTTAAATTTTTATGCATATGTAGTTATTTCAATTTCAAACCCCATTGTAATATGATGTAAACCTTTAATCCTTAGAATAATTTGAATTTTTATTTTCTATTCATGATAGTTAAAAGGATTTAGAGGATCAACTTAACTTATATTAATTATGTATAAATAAAATTGTTTTAATAATAGTTGAAGTTTTTGTTTGTTGTACAATTAAAATAATTACAAGAAATGCAGAAGAAGATGCATCACGACACAACACCCCCTTGAAATTAATTTTGACCAACCCCCCTAGTTTTGGTACTTTATAATTTTAGTTAATTTTTAAAAATAAATGATGAAAATGGATGGTAAATGAAAAATATACACTTTTGAACAAAATGGTGATCAATTCCATGTTACTGATCAAAAGTTACACACTATATCATTTTATTATCTTTGATGTCCTACTTTAAATTTTAAAAAACACAAAATTTAAATACACCAATGGCTAAAAAATAGTTATATCATTACATACATGGGATGGAATTGAACTAGTGGCCTATAGAAAGAAATTTTAAAGTCTTATCCAATATTTCTATGTTCCTCTACATGTACAACTCAATGAGGAATTTCTAGTTTTAGGGGTAAAATAAAGAACAAGCTATTTTTCAAAAAAATTGTTAATAAAATAACTATTTTTAGGGTAGAATAAAGATTGTTTGACTTAGAATTGGAAGAGATAAAATCCAAATAGCTTTGGTGTTATTAATTGAATAACTCGTGTGTCCTTACATAAGCTATGAGATGGATTTGAGTGCATCCTTAGTATCAAACACCCTTTTTCACACACAAGTCTGCACTTTGAACTACCATAGAGAGACATGCTGAAATAGTGGAAGGCATGAATAAATACATCCAAAAGTAATTATTTTCTCAAACACATTTTCCAAAACACCATAATGGATATGGAGGTCTAATTGCATACAAAACCAGAGACCAAATAGTTTGCCTACAAAATAAGAGATCCAATAGTCCTCAAATTTTTAGAACACTAACACATTAGATCTCAAAAACATGAGAGATATAATGTTCAAAAAAGTTTTAAAACTTAATATAGTAAAACTCAACATGTAAATTATAACATAATAACAATAAAAAATCTAGACACATGATTATTAGGATGGATCTGATACCATATCAATATTGAGTCCAAGGTCTGGCTAAGTCAAATGCACATGTAGAGTAATGGTGTGAACAAATTAGGTGGAGACCAAAATATAGCTGAAAGGAAAAGAAAAAGTTATATGAGAATATTGTAAAATATAGAATAGAATAAAAAATACACATCTTCCATTACCTAAAAAAACTCACCAAGAGAGATGTACATATAGGAGAGTGTTGAGTAACTCCTCTATAAAAGGTCATCAATAGACCCTTAAAATAGAATAGTAAATCCTCCAAAAAAGGTGGTTATCAAAGACAATAATATATGAGTAACTTCCCTACCCAGAATAGTCAGTCAAGGAGTTACTTCCTAGTCATTTGATCAAACTCTACACCTAAGTAAACTTCCATATGAATGTAGGAAAACATCAAGTGGGGAGAAAAACTCATAATAAATAAATATGGGAAAAATAAATAATCTATGATATAAATAAATTTTACTGGGATGAGGTATAATATAATTAACCAATAATCTTGTGAATCAAGAATAGTCTTACTGCCCCTTTCCCGATGTACCCTTTAAGGTAGGAAATAAGAGAGATTAAAACTCGACATGTTCCTATAATAAACAAAGTGTCAATAAATGATAAAGTTTAAAAATAATGTTTGTATACATATTCCCCATTTGAATCTCATCATGTGTCATGTGAATATAACATTAGATAGTGCTTTGATAAATCATATAAATAAACATCATTGAGCTAACAAATTTTAATATAAGTTGGAAAATAAATGAAAATAAACATATAAATGAATATATTTAATTATTGTTATAAATAAAATATGCATGCTAAGGAGGCTTACTCCAGCCTCCTTCAATTTTATGTAACATGGAAATAACTCTCAAGTTATGGGTGACATATGGGAGAGATGAGTCTATATATTAAATGGATACCTCTCTTGTACCACACCTAAAAATAACCACTAATATATTTAATTTTAAATAAATATAATAGAAGGAGATTAAAACTAACCTAACATAGGTTATGCACTAAGATTAACTCCACAGTACTTCCTAAACTTACACTATGAAAGGGAAATTTTCAAAATTGATCTCAATACCCAAGGTTCTCACAAACATGTTTAAACATGATGGTAATATTCTATGTATTTCTCAAGCTATATTAATAGATGTTCTGATTATAGATACTAGTACTCTTACTTATACTTAAAAACACACAAAACAACTAACTACACTTAATGTGACTTGCTAGAAGGTTGATTACTTGCACAAAGCATGAGAGAGTGAGATGAACATAAAGAGAGATAATTGTCACATACCATCCAACCATGAACTAATTTATAAACTTAAATAAGAATTTGAGAACTTAAAACCAACTTGATATCTTTTATTCAAAATCAAAATCAATACTCAAACTAGTAGGGCTTTGCCATACCAAATGTGGATATCTTCCATGGATAAGAGTGGTTACTTATTTAGGGGATTAGGAAGAGAGAGGGAGGGAGTAGGTGAAGGAGATTGATAAGTGTCCATGTAAGATTTAAAAATAAGGAAGATTTATGAAATAGTCAAAATAATCTTACAAATCCATGTGTCTCTCCTTTGAAGATGTTTCATCTTCTAAGTGGCATAGCAGTTAGAACTCAACTTGACACCTTGAGTATATTCTTGAAAACTACCCTTCCTTTCATAGGGAAAGTGACAAATGGAATTAACAGTCATAAATTATCTACAAATTCCTTTATATATTTTTATTTGACACCTGTCATGCATTAATAAACTCTATTTTGACATTTCAGTATCAACTATCATTCATATGCCTGAGGTATCTTGAAACTCCTAATTTCCCATGCCTAGCTTTGTCCAAGTGGTAAAATATTGAGTTAATATTATCTAAGGAATAATATATCCATGAAAGGTATTAAAATATATAATTTACCTAAAAACCTAATTATTTTAGCCACTTGGACAAAGCTAGGCATGCGAAATTAGGAGTTTCAAGATACCTAGGTTATTGAGAAACTGGTCACATATTTGGGGACCTAGTATCCCCTTACATCTTCATGTCAAATTTCATGTCTAGAATCTAAGTGGAAGTGTCTTTTTCTACCTTTTTCTCTCCTCAATTAGGCCTCCTTGATTTCCTATAAGCTTAGTTTTCTACTATAGATATCTACCACATGTCTTAAAAAACCAAAAATCATGTAATTAAATTTCCATATAATATCATAAACCTCCATATCAAATTTGAGGCATTGAGACCCTATGTAGGTGTGAGAACCATGAAATGGAATTGAAACCTAGTCTCATTTTAGGTGTGTTTGAGACTACCTTAAAAATGGGGTCTATTTGATCACTTCCAAAATTATTTTTCATATTTTTTGGATTTAATAGGTGTAACACAACAAATGATCTCTCCAACTAGTTTCAAAGTTCTCTATTTCTCAAAACCCATGTAAAACACCCAAAACCATGCAAATTAGTGCATTTATTACAGTCTATATAACTACAAGTAAAGACAAAGTATACATGGAGAATCTAATTATAATTCTTAATATATATGATATTTTAGGATAAAACTAGGTCATTTACTTTTCTTTAGGATTCCATCTCTCTAAATTAGTCACTACTAGGGTTTTAGGAGGGTTTAGAGTGGTTTTGGTTCTTAAAGATTATTCATAAAGAACATATCCTATTTCTCTCTCCTAATGCCATAAGATTGTATTTGGGGGACTATTATACCACATCTAAAAACCATTCAGTCCCATGAAAAAACTCATGAAATTTATAAGTGAAAGATGGTGTCTTTTGGGTTACAAGTAGGATATTAGAGAGGGGTTTGAGCTCTTGAGCTTTGTTTATGAAGGTGATGGACCTAAACCGATAATTTATTCCACAATAATTAATTTTGGATAAATCACTAAAATCATTTAAAACCACTTATATCCATGTATATGGTCATGGCATCACCAAGTAAGAGAATATTTGTCTTGGATGATAGTCATGTATTAAGAGAGCTTGTGATGGTCTTAAGAGACTAAATGACTCTTTCCCTATTTTTGATTTTCTTATGAATATTTCTCAAGGGTATGTAATAAAATATTTCACCTTAAAATATCCTTATACCTTTATTCTACCCTCACCAAAACTCCTTTATCATGACTGCATCTATGGTCAACTTGTGTATGAATTAGGCCCCATAGGCCTAGACAAGGTTGATCATCCTTCCATGGTTTATCATTGAGTTTGAAGGTCTAAATGAGATTATAATATCACCATGAAACCAATTCTAAATTATTTTATCTCCCTCAAACCTCCTATTGTACATTAACTCTCTCAAAATAAGCAAGAGCTTTCATGAGGGCAAGCATGCTTATAAACACCATTTGACTATGTATATAAATTTGAAGTGAGTTGGTTTAGTCTTATTTGTCATGATTATTCTTGTAGGTCAATTTAATTTATTTACCTCAAATGGTCTCATTACCTAGTTATTATATCAACCAACTCCTCTCACATTGATTTTAGATGACTTTCTCTTCGTAAGGCAAGTAGGCCTATGTATTATCTTGTTGACTATATATGCAGGGTTTATGTGAACCTCTCTTGACCTATATAATTTTTCATTTCATCATATTTAATTTGATATTTAGATTAAATCATTAATTTTTTATTCACTTGAGATATACCTCAATGCTATTCATGTACATTCTACTCTTTCCTCAGGCTTGAGACTAGCCTATTGACCTTACAACATGTAGGCATCTATTAGGAGAAGTATGAGTGAATTTATGAGTTTTAGTAATTCATTACAATTATTTGGAATCTCAATGAATTTTTCATATTATTTTGAGTTTTAAACCCTTTAAATTTTCACTCTCAAGTCACCATGACTCAAAACACACATTGTTCAAGACTACCTTCTCAAAATGGTTATAGGTGGTCATTGGAAGAGAGTTTGAACATGTGGTCTTGAGATTATATTTTTCAAATCCACCATGACACCTTAATAGTATCCAAACCTTATTGAGAGTTATTTATTGATTCCTCACAATTTTCATTGGTTACTTCATGATTTTTTTAGACTTTTGCCTTCTTATTTTTGTACATAGACCTATGTATATGCATTAAGGATTATGAACTCATTTTTATAACTTTCCTTTAGTTTTAAAATGGTTTAGGTGAATTAATTTATTATTTACTTGCCTCATACCACTATACTGAATCATGGTACCACATTAACTCTTCTTTTATAGTTGGCTTTAATCCAAAATGAGGACCTATAGGTCTAAGGCCTATAGGTCTTAATTTTTTGTATGGGATACAAAGACAATTTCTTGAGTCTTTAGACAGTTTTGATTGTTTTATCAACTTTTATACCATTTTTTAATAGCTCTCAATAGTCATGTAGACCTATAATAAAATATTGTACCACTTCAACTTGTCTATTCACCTATATGCATTGTATATATAATCAATTTGTTTGTATGTTTTGTGTATGAGGGTTATATTTCATGAATCCATTCATGATTTTTGATAATGCCATGGTGTCTATATAGTGTCACATGGTTGTTTAGGAGTCTTTATCACACTTTTACACTTCTTATACATACTCCACATAGAACTTAGGTCCCATGCATGTCCACCTATAGTTCTACATACCTGTGGGTGGCTAGGTCACATTTCAACCTTGTTTGAGAGTACAATTTGACCTCAAATCTCAAAACCTTGAAATATTTTCCTTCTCAATATTATTATATAATGATACATTATTCTATTATTTCTACTTGGTCCAAAATTTATGTTTAAATATGTAGAAGATCATTTATGCATAGAAAATCATTTTCAAAGAGCAAGACATGATGTTTATTGAAAGAATATGTGCAAAGAGATAATTATAAAGAGAGAAAATATGAATAATAAGAGAGTAAATAAGTTTTACATATATTATTAATAACCTATTAATCTTTAAGAGTGACAAAAACTCAAACAAATCAAACACTTGGAGTAGGAGTGACTAAAACACCTTATACTTGAGACACTTTCCTATTATTTAAGACACTTCATGGAGTTTAATTATATGATGAAAATGAATTTTAAAATATCTATTTTACCTATAAAAACATCCATCAAAACCATTATTCTCTATTTTAATCTAAAGTGAAGAAGCAGGCTCAAAATTATACCCTTTTTGGATGGACAAGACATAGTGACATGCTACCACTCTTAAATATTGTTCATAAATAAGGTTAAATCAATCTATAAAATAATTACACTAATTTAAATATTATTAGGACCCATAACAAATTCCAAATTTTCATATACGAACTCTCTCTCTCTCTCTCTCTCTCTCTCTCTCTCTCTCTCTCTCTCTCTCTCTCTCTCTCTCTCTCTCTCTCTCTCTCTCTCTCTCTCTCTCTCTAGCCATACCATGCATTTGATTTTTTCCTTTCTAAGCTTGTGAATTTAGTGATGGAGAGATAGTGTTGAAGCATATACAAAACATAAAACTTGATCTAAATCCTAGAAATGATATGTGGAATCCCAAGGGACATTATATAATTGTTTTTGATTGAAACATGATCTTTCATGACCATACAAGTGCCCAAAATTTCTTTTAAAGGAGTATTTTGTTCATTTTAGGTGTTGAACATACAAGTTTTTCAATCCCTAACCATAAATTAACATTATATTAAACCATGTACATTAGATAGCCTTATTTAAAAAAAAATTATTTAAATATGATACGAGCAACTTCTCAAAAAATAGGCCAAAAGGTGACCAAAATGACATTTTAACACATGAAAACATGATAAATGGTTAATACATGATATTATGACCTCAAAGACACATTAATAACCATTTTTAATTACTATAAACCATATCAAACCTTTTACCATATTTTTCAACACTAATACCTAATGAAAGACCTCTAAGACTAGGCAAGTACACATGTGACCAAACTTTGGACAAGGCTAGAAAATGACTAATGGGATCATATGAAGACTATTTAAGACCATTTAATACCATAAAAATACCATAACCAAATTTTAATAACCCTATGAAAATTTTCAACCTATAAAGGTAGACTAATTTTTATTAGGGGTCAAAATTTGGCCAATGAATTGGTAATTCATAAGGGTAACATGCCTGCAATGATAATGGATCAATGGCCTTATCCTCCCATTGGGAAATGGAATCAGCCTTATGATACAAATGGAAAATTACATGCCTTAAAAATACTCAAACTCATACCAAACAACAAAAAAAGAATCAAACACACTATTCCAAAGGTATTTAGGGAAAACACACAACAAGAATACTCAAAATAACATACCTAATCTATTATGTACTTACCTCAAAACATGTTTGAGGTAATTAAATAGTTATTATTACTTCAACTAACATCAAAAACAATGTTCCTAGAGTCACAAATTCTCCATGAAAATAAATCATCATATGATATATGTTTTTCAAATAAAAATTACTTGTGAAGGTGATCAAATGACTTATCACTTATAAGACCTCTACTATATGTAAGTTCATCAATTGAGACTCCTTTGACTAATATTTTTAGCTCTCCTTTAGGCCTTCTTGATATTGTATCCTAATAGGTCTATTTCAAATTCATATGTCACTTCTCAATTTATTCTTAGGGAGTAATGAAACCTTTATCAACTTATATTTTTTTTTGAAATATTGTGTTAGGTGTTTAAAGGTGTAAAATATGCCTTCTTATTATCCAAATACATCTACTAGTGCATCAAGATCATATTGTTGCCTATATTTCTCTTTATTCACACAAACTTATACCTTGACTTGATTTCATTCCTCCAAGGATACAATCTACTTGACAATGGTTTCATACTCTTCTTTGTGATCATTAGGTTAACTATTAACTCTATCATCAAGATTATGTTCCATTTGAAGAAGAGTATGCCTAATTATCCAATTTTTTGCATTATGGCATGGTACTACTACCATAGATCATCACATTCTTCTTGATTATGATACTCATGAACTTATTATTCTTAGGTAAGCATAATTTCTTCTAATTCTTCTTATTCTTCTTTACTATTATGTTCTAACATACTTGGAACCTAATCATTACCATCCATATGTATAAAATAATCTCCCCATGCAACTTGTTGAAGGGAGTAATCAAGACTTACCTCAGGATACTCATAATCTTCTCCATGCATAATATATGTTACAATAAATGTCTCTTCAATGAGACTTTAAGGATCAAACCTATGTTTATCAACTCCCCACTCATCAAGGTTTAGGTCAACTATACCATAAAGAGGTATTATAGGTTCTTCGCCACTAGGATGGTCTTGCTCTTCATTGATGTTAAAATTGATATTTGAATTATAAGGAACATATGGATCCACATGAAATTTTTTTAAGGGTTTAGACTTAATAGAGACCTTAGCACCATACCTATTCCTAAATGCTATGTAATAATAGTCATAAGTCAAGTACCCTCAAATATTATTAGTTAAGTCCCTTGACAAGTAAAGGGAAAAATGAGGCGAAATATCTATAATAACCACATTTTTGGAGATAAAAAATCTATGAAAGGCATAGAGAGTGATATTCAGACCTTTGATAGTTCCAACCATATTGGAATCTAATCCATCCAATTGTAACACACCCTTAGAGTGTGACTCATAATTAAACTTTAACTTGTCTACGACTTGTTTAGGCATGATTGATGTACTTTCTTTTCTATCAATAAAATAATTATACACCAATGACTATCTAATGATGATTATGATGTATAATGGATGAGGTTTATCCTTTATTTCATATTTGATTGGCTACATATCCTTGGTCTTCACTTCATTTTTCAAATTGCCCCTCTTTCATTAGGCTACCTAGGTGATGCATTAAGCCTGGAGAGCTCATTTTGAAGCATGTCTCTTTGTCCATGGATGTATATTTTTTCCCACATTGGTATGATTACATGAACCTTTATCATCTAATCCATAATATTCATAGGAGATTTGCCAACATTATCATGTCCTTTAAGAGCTATAGTACTACCACTAGTTTGTGTCACTTGGTGCATAGGAAAAGGCATATAAGGAGCTCTAAAATTCTAAGCTTTCTAGTTTACCTGAGTCATGGGAGATTTATTTGGCATAAATAATAATTAAGATTCTTAAGAGTTCATATTTAGACCACTACTTTCCCCTTATACTTCCTCAACAACTTTCTTTTTTGACCTTGTATTTGCAGCTATGGAGCTTGATCCAATTTTTAGATTACCTTGGTAGTTGATTGCGAATGATTCCTCTTGATAGTAATTCATCAAAGAAACAATTTATTGACAATCTCCTCAATTAATTTTTCCTCCACTAGGAATCTCCTCTTGAGTCACAGAAGGCATTGGTTCCCATTGATCCATATACGTCTAATTGAATGCTTAATGTACATAAGTGAAAGAGTCATGAGGTTGGTGCCATGAAGTTTTCTCTATATTATCTTGAATAATTTTGTTTTGGATAGGTACAAGTGATTTTTAAGTAGAAGGAACATTATAATTCTATCCATTGTGTTACCTCACTTGAGTTAGTTTCCCTTGTTCTTGATATTGACCTTAAAAAGGTTGTGTAAGAGCTTGATAATATTGTTAGGTATGGTAAGGGCCTTGAAAAAACATCCATTTATATTTTTGGTATTTCCTTTTAAGAGTTTTAACCTCTTATCTCATAGCCTTAATCATATCTTACTCTTTTTGGTTGCTTGGTTGATTAAGGATAGATTTCTTGTGATTGGTTGTGGGAATAGGATCAATGATAGGCATAGCAACTTAAAAATTAATAAAAAATGTCATGATAATTCTAGGGAATATCTTTCCAACTTGAATAATATAGTTCTCATCTCTTATGCCAGTCTCATAGGCATTATTCAAAGTATCCCCTCCCATGGATTGAATCATCATGGATATATCAAAATTGAAAGCTTTTAGGTAGTAAATAAAATCGTGATGGGTAGTAGGCCTTACCAAAAATTTGATCCTATCCCAAGTATTTTGAAATATTGTGTTGAATTATTGAATAGCCTCTTGAGTTTCTCTCTTTATTGTAGTTAGCTACTTGGTCAAAGACAAGTAGTCATATTTGTCTTCAAATCTACTTCTCAACATATCACCCAATTCATCCCATGTAGTGATAGAGTTGGGGGCCAAAGTGTCATACTAATAAAGTGACTTTCCCTTTAAATAAACAACCAAAAATATGATATAAATGTCCTTTTTAATGATGTTATGTATATTTCAAAAAAATTGTAATGTTTCTTATATATTCAATATGACTAATGGGAGATTCCCATGTGTATTAAGGCACACTTGTGAGGGATGAAATATGGATGTAATTATACTAAGAAAGTGATAAAGTATATGGCCATTGAAGAAAAAAAAATCTATGTTCCTAGGGGTTTACATTTTACATGTTGGATCAAAGAAAAGTCTCCTAATAGGTAAGTGAGTAGCCAAATATTTCTTAGAGTATGGATGAGTGTTAACAAACCTCTTTGATCTAAGATAATAGTAAGTTAACTCTAAAAACTCAAATGGAATGCATTTATTATAATACATTAGATTTACCTTAGGAATTAAAATGAAACAATCATATACAACCAAGAGCCAATGAGTGACGGAGTCACCGGATACTAAATAAAGGAAACTTTACAACTTCAAATTTTCCAAAGTCATCATCTACCTTTGAAAACTATTTCGACTATGAATCCCAATAGGTGTGCCAAAAAAATTATCAATCAAATTTTCACCCCAAAGCAATCTACTCCAGCCTCCTTTAATTTGATGTAACATGAAAACATCTCTCAAGTTTTGGGTGACCTATGGGAGAGATGAGTCTTTAGATTAAAGGGCTAGATCCCTTTCACCACACCTACAAATAACCACTAATCTACTTGATTTGAAGGAAAATGGATACAAGGAAATTAACACTAATATAATATATGTGATTCACAAAGTTTAAATCCACAATACTACCTAAACATGCACTATGAAAGGTTAATTTACAAAATTGATCTTAACACCCAAGGTTATAACAAAAGTGTTTCACCATGAAGGTAAGATGTTATGCATTTATCAAGTTAAATGAATATAAGGACTTATTATATAAATTATTGCTCTTATTTACACTTGAAGACATAAAATAACTAACTACACTTCATGTGACCTACTAAAAGACAAATTACATGCACAAAGCATGAGAGAGTGAGATGAACATAAGGAGAGATAACTATCACTTTCCATCCAACCATGAAATAATTCACACACTTAAAAAATAAGTTGAGAAATTAAAATTAGCTTGAAATATTTTATTCAAAGGTAAAATTAGTACTCAAACTTTTAGGGTTTTTCCATATCATAAGTGGATATCTTACAAGGCTAAAAATGCTTTCTTATATAGAGGATTGGGAAGAGAGAGAGAGAATGGAATATGAGAATGAGATCATGAAGTGTCAATGTGAGATTTAAAAAAAATGATTTATGAAATAGTCCAAAAAAAAATTCCAAATCCATGTGTCTCTCCTTTGAAGATGCTCCATATTCCATGTGGCATAGGAGTTAGAACTCAGCTTGACACCTTGATCATCTTCTTAAAAATTGTCCTTCCTTACATAGGGAGGTTGAAAAATAAATTTATCAATCATCAATTTTCAATGAATTCCTTTAGAATTTCTAGTTTAACACCTATCATGTATTAAAAGACTCCTATGGTTTGACATTTCAGTATCAACTATCATTCATATACCAAGGTATCTTGAAACATCTTATTTCCCATACCTAGCTTTGTTCAAGTGGATCAAATATTGAGTTTATCTATAAAATTAAATTTATATCTATCAAAGGTATAAAAAAATAGCATCATACCTTCAAAAATATATTTTAGATCCTATAACAACTCTTAAGATTCCATTTTTCTCATCAAGCTCTCATTAGGCCTATTTTCCTTGTAGCACTAAAAATATATAAACCTCATTATGTATAAGAATGTATAGATGTTATTAAGAAAATGATCACATATTTGATGACCCAGTATCCCATTACAACTTCATGTCTAAATTCTAAGTGGGAGTGCCTTTTCTACATTTCTCTCTCCTTAATTAGGCTTCAATTAGACTTCCTTGCTAAGAAGCATATTTTTCTACTCCAGATCTCTCCACACATATGAAAACATAAATAAGAGTGTGATTAACTTTAAATATCATATCCATAAACTTCATGTTAAATTTGAGGCACTAAGACCCTGTGGATGTGTGATAAACATGAAATGGCCTTGGAACTTAGTCTCATTTTAGGCTTGTTTAAGACTACCTTAAAAAATGGAGTTTGTTTGATCACTTATAGAATGAATTGTGTATACTTTTTAAATTTAATAGGTGTAACACATCCAAAATGACCTCTAAAAATAGTTTTCAAGTTATCCATTACTCAAAATCCCTAAAAACACAAAAAACTATGTAAATAGTGCATTTATTATAGTCTATACAATTGCAAGTATAGAAAAAGTACACCTAGATAATAAAATTAGAGTCATAAATAATTTCCATGATTTTTTAGGATTAAAATATTTCATTTCATCTATTTTAGGAGTCCATATCTCTCAACTAGTCATTGCTTGGGTTTTAGGAGGGTTTAGAGTCGTTTTGGTTCTTATGGATGGTTTATAAAGAGCATATACTCTTTATCTCACCTAATATAGTAATATTGTAGTTATGGGACACATATAACACATAAAATAACCAACTTGTCCCATGAAAAACCTCATGAAATATCTAAGTGAGAGATGGTGTCTCTTGGGTTACAAGTAGGACATTAGAGAGGGGTTTAAGCACTTGAGGTTTGTTCATGAAGGTGATGCACCTAAAACAACAACCAATTCCAAAATAATTTAATGTGGATAATTAAATACCATTAAAAACCAATTATCTCCATAAATAGGGTCATGGACTCACTAAGCAAGAGAAAATTGGTCTTGGTTGACGATCATGTATTAAGAGAGCTTATGGTGGTCTTAAGAGCCTAAATCTCACTTTCCCTATTTTTTATTTGCTTTTGAATACCTCTCAAGGGTATGTAATAACATATTTCACCTTAAAATATCCTGTCAAATTATATTCTACCCTCATCTAACCTCATTTATCATGACTACACGTATGGTCTGTCGGTGTATGAGTTATGCCCTATAATCCTAGACAAGGTTGATCATAATTCCATGATTTTTCATTGAGTTTTAAGGTATAAATGATATTATAATGTCACCATGAAACCAATTCTCAATTATTTAATCTCCCTCATACCTCCTCTTTGACTTTAAATCTCTAAAAAAATCAAGATATTTCATGAGACCAAGTAGGCTTGTAGACATCATTTGACTATGTACAGAAATTTAAAGTGATTTGGTTTAGTCTTGTTTCTCATGGATATTAATGTAGGTAAATTTAATTTCATGAAATTATATTTTATCATTACCTATTTATGATATCAACCAACTCCCCTCACACTGACTATAGATGACTTTCTCTTGGCAAGGTAGGCAGTCCTATGTATGGTCTTATTAACTATACATGTAGGGTTTAGGTGGATTTGTATTTATTAGTCTCATTTGTAATTTAATAATATTTATTTTAATATTAATATTACGTCATTATTATTTCTTTAACATAATATATACTTAAATTCTCTTCATGTATATTCTACTCCTTCCTCAAGCTTGAAACTAGCCTATTGACCTTATAACCTTTAGGTGTCTATTAGGATAAATATGAGTGAATTTATGTGATTTAGGAATCAATTAAAATTATTTTACATCTCAATAACTCTATCATATTATTCAGATTTTTTAACCCTTTAAATTTTCACTCTCAAGTCATCATGACTTCACAACACACACTATTCAAGACTACATTCTCAAAGTGGTTGTAGGTGGTCATTAGAAGAGTGTTTGAACATGTGGTGTTGAGCTTATATTTTTAAAATATAAAATGACACCTTAATAGTATAAAAAAATCATTCATAGTTATTTATCACTTCCTCACAAGGTTCATTTTTTACTTCATGAAATTTTTTAACCTTTACCTTCTTATTTTTATATAAAGACCTATGTATATACATTAAGGCTTATAAACTCATTCTTATAACTCTCATATATATTTAAAATGATTTAAGTGCCTTAATTTATGTTTTATTTTCCTCATACCTTTCTATTAAATCATGGAACCACATTAACTCTTCTTTGACAGTTGGTTTTAGTCCAAAATGAGGACATATAGGTTCAGGGCCTATATGTCTTAATTTTGCTTGTATGGACTACAAATACAACTTCTTGAGCCTTTAGACACTTTTTATTATTTTATCAAAAAAATTACTATATAACACCTCTAAAAATTCATGTATAACTCTAATAAAACATTGTACCACTTAAACTTGTATATTCACTTTTATGGACTATATAGCCAATCAATTTGTATATAATTTTTGTGTATGAGGGTTAGAGTTCATGAATCCATTCATTCCTTTTGATAATTCCATGGTGTCTATCTTGTGTCACATGGCTATTTAGGAGTATTTATCACACTTATCCACTACTTATACATACTCCACATAGAACTTAGGTCCCATGTATGTCCACCTACATGTTTATATACATGTAGGTGGTTAGAACACATTTCAACCTTATTTAAGAGTATAATTTGACCTCAAATCTCAACACCTTGAAATTTTTACCTTCTCCAAAATATTCTCTTATGATACATTATTATCTTATTACTACTTGGTCCAACATTGATTTTCAAACCTGTAGAAGATAATTTATGCATAGGCCATGCTTTTCAAAGAGCAAGACATGATGTTTATTGAAATACTATTTTAAAAAAGATACTTATCAAGAGATAAGCAAGAATAATAGGAGATTAAGTAAGTTTTACATGAATTATGAATCACTTGGAAACCACTAAGAGTGTCAAAAATTCAAATAAATCAAACACTTGCATTAAGAGTGACTAAAATACCTTATTCTTGAGACACTTTTCCTCTTATTGAAAACACTTCATGGATTTAAATTAGCTAAACCATTTGAAAACATCCCTCTAAACTATTTTTCTTCATCAAATTTTGAAGTGGAGAAATAGGAGTAAAATCAAACCCTACTTGGATGGACAAGGTATAGTGACCTATTGTCACTGTTATCAATTATTCATAAAGGAATGAATATGAATATTCTATCCAATTTCACTAATTTTAAGCTTATTAGGGTCCATAATAATATCCAAATTTTATACTCCCAACTCTCTCTCTTTGTCATACCATGGATTTTATTTTTACCTTTTTGAGCTTGTGAAGGCAATGACAGAGGAGAGATAGTGTTTGAAGCATCTATACAACTTGATACAAATATTGAACCTAATCTTTGAAATCTATAGGAACAATTTGAAACCATTTTAAATTGAAGCATGATCTTTCAAGGTCATACAAGTGCCCAAAACTTTTTTAAAGAAGTATTTTTCTCATTTTAGGTATTGAACTTATAATTTTATTAGTCTTTCACCATTTTTGAACATTATATGACATCAAGTACATTGGGGAACATTATTGAAATGTTTTCCTTTGAATATGGTACATATAACTCCTCAAAAATAGGCCAAAAGGTGACAAAAATGACATTTTAACACATAAGAACATGATAAGTGGTTAATACTTGATATTATAACCTTAAACACACATTATTAACCCTTTATAATGAGTCTAAACCATATAAAACCTTTGACCATATTTGAAAACACCAAGACCTTATGAATGACCCATAAGATTAGACAAGTACACATGAGACCAAACTTTAGACAAGGTTAGACAATAACCAATGTGACTATATGAAGACCATTTAGGACTATTTATGATAATAAAAAGACCATAATCAAGCTTTATAAACCCTATGAAAAGTTTCACCCTACAAGGGTTGATCAATTTTGACTTAGGTTCAAAATTTGGTCAACTACTTACCATGTTGTTGTTGAATAAGAGCTACATGAGAAGAAGATGAAAATGACATATAGTGTTCATAAAAAGGGACATACCTAAGAAATAAGAAAAAAATTTATTTAAAAAAAAAAAAATTGTGTTTAACATAGAAAAATAATCTATTTTCTCAATATTTTAAAAAATTCTTGTGGTTTATCGAAAGAGATTATAGAAACAAAGTTATAATCAAAATATATAATTTACTAATAAATATTTAAAGCTTTATAATTTTCAAATTTATACTATAAAAGGGATAAATTACATTTCATTTTTTTATTTTTTAAAATTAAATATCAGAACTCTACGTATCCTAGTTGATCATATATGGAGATGATGGGTCTACATCGAGGAGGTGGACATGCTAGAAGATGTGTTAGAGGATAAATTATGGATGACATAGGTTTAGTCCATGTATGGAGTGTATTTTATATTAATTTTTATCATTTCAATATTAATGAAATAGATTATAAAAGTTATATGTTAGTACAAATTTGTGTATCATAATTTTCCCAAAAAAAATTTCAATAGATTAAAAATTATGAAAAATAATGGGAAAGAGTAAAAAATTGAAAAATTTGATCTAGGGAATTAATTAAAATATATTTAAAAATAACCATTGAATTTGGATAGGGTTGGATTGGCCAAATTAGTTGAATAGGGCATATTTATTTAAGTCATTTATTACATATTATTTTGTCAACCTAGTTGGATGGAAGATTGGCCAATAGTGTACAAGGTGGCTGATTGTGTTAGAAATAAAAGGTTACCGACATATTTTAAATTTGGATGATTTTTTATGAAAGTGGTTGCTTATTGATGTAGTCAATTTAAGTGCTTTATGACATTATACCTAACCAACTTGGTAGAATTAAGGATGAGTTAATTTAGTAGGATACATGGCCAGCTTAGTATGAAGTAATAAAATGGGCCAATGTAGTTATATGCATGGTCATCCTGGTTAGGAATGGTGGTGAAAAGGAAAAATAGGTTGATAAAGTATTAAAGTATATTAATTTATTAGTTTTTAATGTATATTTAATTATAGTTTGGATGGGGAATTGATATTTTATTTATTATTTTATATTTCATAGAGATGATGGAGGCTATGGGTATTAGCTGATGCAATGTGGCTACCAAATATACAATAGGTTTACAATATTAGATAGGGAATAAATAATATCCTTGGGGTTTGGTTGGATTAAGGAGGTATGGTATATTTTTTTCTAAGTTTTGATTTGGTCATCATGTTCTTAGGAACATGGGATCGATTAACCAACACTTTCTAGTGGGTGGTAGATGGGGATACCATTGATTTGGGTACCACCTTAGATAATTTCCATGATTTTTTGGGACTTCCTATTATGGGCATGCCCATGGTGTGGGATACATAAAATACATACACTGAGAGGTTAAAATTAGAATTATGGGTGATTAGCTCAGAGAGGTATATTTAGGAGGGCATGTAAGTATGCCTATTTAATGTGTATGTGTCAACCATATTAGATATCTGGAAGGCCATTATTAGAATTTTAATAGTTCATGTGAAATATAATAAGTCATATGGTAAGTTGTCATTGTATATTATTATGTTGTGTTAGTAAATGTTAGATTAGGATATACTATGTGACTTGAGATCTATTATCTAGGTGTAGTTGATGTATGATTTTCATATTTTTTATCAAGGGGATAAATGACCATGGGGCTTGTTATATTATTGAGAAAATAGATATATTATATATTTCCTATGTATTGACATGTGGGATTACCACATGTAGTGGATAATGCCTTGGCATGGGTACTGAGGTAGAGACGTGATCATATGATACATGATGTAACACATTCCCTAACGTTACAGACTATCACATGAGGGAATATTATTTGGATCCATATTAGGGAACTACAAATTTTTGGCAATCATGAAAAAATAATTTTTAGGTGTAGGGTCGATTGAGAGTCACTAGACATTATGTGTTATGGGTGGAGCTTCACCCAGTAACTAATTTAACAAGGTGTTTTGGGTTTCCACATCATATTACATCTATGATAGTCCCAAGATATTAATAACAATATATGAGAGAGAAGTATAGATCAAGACATGCATGAATGTAAAAAGAGGTTATTTTTACTCATCATCACTAATATATTTTATTGATATGAATATGTCAGTGGTAGTAAAGATATATATGAATAGTTTTTGTATCAAAACAATAAACACTGCATCCACTACCATGGCCATGAAGATAGATATGATCACCAGTGTAGCCATAAGGAGACCCATTGTAAAACTTGCACTATTTTGGTATATTATGAGGTAGATTCATAGTGGAGAGCATAATTAATGTGTGATTCATCTTGGTTAGTATATATTTTTCACACCTTTATGGATTCATGCATCATAGGATGTGCTTCATGGATGTGCAAATGGAGTGACTATTGGTGACTAAGATCTATTTTATTCTAATTATTTAAATTTGAGATAGAGATGTCTACAATATATATATATATATATATATATATATATATGTATGTATGTATGTATGTATGTATGTATGTGTATGTATGTATATATGTATATGTGTGTGTATGCATGAATATATATATGTATATATACACACATATATGGAGATATATATGTGAGAATTATTATGATTTTTGGGTTTTATTTTTTCATAGGATACAATGAAGGAAAATTAATGGGTGACCATGGTAGAGAGATCACATCATGATATATTGGATGTCGTAATACCTCAACATGATATTACATAGATGATTGATCTTATGGTGCCTTCAATACCTAATTATTTTGGTTGGTTTTGATTGGTTAATGAGGTAACCTGAGAGATTAAAAGATTATTAAATGCATCTCAAGTAGTATTACTAGTAGTATTTGGTGATGGGGATCTATGAGTATGTAATACATTGTCTATGGAGTGGGACATACACTTGGATATAGCTAGATACCTAGATTAGATACATTGGATGAGGATGTGATATTTTTTCTTGAAAATGTGAGAAAATACATTGTAAAAAATAATGATGTACATGAAATGAAATTGTGAAGCCTAAAATTAATAGTTTATAACACTTTTAAAAGATATCAAAATTATAATGAGATAAATGTTAATGTAAATAAGAATGCAATTAAAGATATTAAAATGAAAGAAATATCAAACAAATAGATGTAAATGAAATAAAAATAAATATAAATGTAAGATAATAATACAAACAAATATATGAAAATAAAATAAAGTTAATAGATTTTAATTGTATAAATGATGAACCAAATATATAGCTTGTGCTAATCTAGAGTGTAAAAAAGTATGGTTATTTATAACAATACATGACATGTGTCTATTATAATAGTTAAGGGATTTTTGTGAGGAATGATTAGTACTATCTAAGGTATTATAGTGAAAATCACAAAATTCAAACCAAATAGGTGTAAGAATTTAGGTTGATTTAAATTAAATAAAGATATTTTTTGAGGAAGGCTTAGTCCTATATAAGGTCTTACACTACAACTCAAAAAATGGAAACCAATGAGGTATGATTAACTATTAAATGATACTCATCAAGGGTAATATCAGGGGTACGATGATTAATGGAGGGAATGAAAAACATTACATAAGTTTTTATATCAATCCTTGGTGGAAATGAGACACACATAAGAAAATGTGCCCATGATAAGAATTGTTTAAACAATAAATACATAAGATACTATAACTAGTATACGCAAATATTGGTCTTAACAATTGAAGTACATAGACCATACCATGAAGGTTGTATATGCATGAAAAATTAAAATTGTCCTACCTTACAATGACATGTTCCTCATTCCATAGTACCCCTTATAAATTCTTCAATCTATTATTAAGATTGGTTACTTGTATGAGAAATTAGGTGAAACTGAATAATATAATGAAATCTCCTATCCTAGTCTACTAGCCTACCACAACCTAATGGACATCAGATTTATCATGATTCCAATTATTGATTTTGATATTCATCTAGACTAGGATATTTGTTGATGAATAATCACATATTTTTGTGTGGTTTTGACTTTTAAATAATTATTTTCCCTTTTGATCATTACCTTTTGTCTTAATTATTTGTATTTTAAATTCTTATGGATTTTCTTATTCATCCTCCATATGGATTCATAACACCAATAATAAATGATATAAATAGAAAACATAATAAATATTAGAACATTGATTACAAAAGAGATGTAATTAAAGACTGTCATCTAAAATGTTCTTAAAATTTCTCATTAGTAAGTGTGAAATATCAAGTTTAATCTTACATGTATTTGAAATAAGAGGATGATTTGGGATAAATGAGAATCATAAGAGATCAATTTAAGTAATATATGGTGTAATGATAAGTATTATTTGTATTTTATCACAAGGAAAATAGGATATTTTTAGTGTGGTTTAATAGCCATACCACACATAAAAAACTATACTATTTAACAAATGAGCAAGTGAAAACAAGAATATAAGGAAAAATAATCCCAAAATAGGAGGAATATAAGTGGTTTTCATATATAACTAAATGTAATTAAATATATGAAATTGAATATGTAAAAAAATGAGACTTATAAATTAGGAACCATAGATGTAAAGGTAAAAGTGAAAAGATAAATAAGAGATCCATAATAACAAAAGATAATAAATGCATGAGAAATATTATAATGAAGTACGAATATAAAAAACCACTAAGGAGAAAATATGAGGGATAGTATGCCATATAAAATTAATGTGTTCATAAATAATTATAAATTTAATGGCATACATCATTAATAACATTAGATAAATCCTATTATAATTAGAATCTAGCCTTAACCATAGTCTCATCGATCTTATCTAAAAGTTGTGCAAGGTATTTTTAACACATTGTATCTATGTATAATGTAGGTATGCTATAATAAGAAGGCTAATAATGTGGCATATCATGTGATGGGAAATCACTAAAAGTAAATAGTGATGTAATGTCACTGAGAGCATCAGATCTCTAGGATGATGAAGGGTGTGGGTAAGGTTTCATCTTTTCCCATGAACAACCCTAGGTACACTAGTAATAAGGTAACAATTTAGGTCACAATAAATCATATAAGTGCTGTATTAATATACACCCATCTATGTCCTATGTAATATACTGATGCTAAATATAATAAACATCCCCATGTTTAGATATATTCTCTAGATGTATCTTAGGAGGAGGTTAGTTCTTATCAACCTATTGTTTCTTCTCTAGATGAATCACAATAATGTACTTCTAAATTTTTCATAAATTAATATACGTCTACATGTTCCTGTCATGAAAATAATTAGTGCATCAATGAGTAGTGACCTATGGAGGTATAGTACCTAGAGTAGATGTAGATGTTAATGTCTATTATTTTGTTAAGAGTCTATGATGTTCATGGCAATCCTTGGCCCAATCACTAACAAACTTATGGAATTCATAATATGGCTCATTTTCCCATCATGGAGGTATGGCATCAACCATAGATAAAGTTATTATGCCATAAAAACTAGTAAGACTAGTCAAAGTAGGATAAATACTAGGCTCATTAGTTTTGATAAAATATCTCAATCCACGTTGGTGTAATGTGGCTGAAATATTAAGAGGGAAGAATTTTGAAAGATAAAAAAATATAGTGAACTGATATGGTCCCATCATGGCATGATAAAGAATCATATTATGAATATGATCAATATTTACTAAATGATAATTAGTTTATGCTCTATCTCATACCTATGAACATCAACTAAAGAAGAGATAATGTTAGGTGTATTAGGAGGAGTTATACTATGTACATGTAAATAATGTTGTAAAGAAGAATAAATATATCTAAGTACTTTTGCATCTTTGGCTTGAGTAAATACAACTAAAATGTGGTCATCTAATGAATATCCATCATTGTAATAAGGAGTATGAATATCAATAATACAATCATCAATGATTTTATTGGTCAAGGAAACATAAGGAATGGATTATTTATTCATTTTTATAATATAAGTAATCTCATCTTATGGTTTAAAATGAGACTGAGATCATAGGGGTAATTGAGAATTTATGTGTGCATTGAGATCAAAGGTTTTGATTTTCAAACTGATCTCATTGGTTTCATCACTTTTAGAATATAATAGGTTGGGTAGTATATTTCCCATAAGTTTTGGGTAGTCATTATAACCTCTATTAGAGTTATCTAGATAATTAAATCATTGAGATTCATGAAAATGAATGCTAGGTAAAGGTTCAAGGGTTCATGTCTCATTGAATCTTATAGATAGAACCATTATGAGTAAATTTGACACATTTACATGTTGATGAGGTTATAGATTTCATGTAGTGTGTCCAAGGTCAACCAAGTAAAATTTTATATGATAATGGGTAATTTAATATCATAAACTTGATAAAAATAATTGGTGGAGGAGCTATGATAGGAAACCAAACATAACCTAGAAGAGGAATTTGTATTTGATGATACACTGCACATGTGCTTTGGGTATATTTAAGGTTATATTTGGAATAATCGTGTATTATAATAAATTCAAGGAAAGTAACACAAGTGATAGAACCATTATCAATCAATTCATGCTTGACTTAGATATCACCAACTTGGACACTAATAACTAATGAAGGATTATCCACATGAAGTAATATTTTTTTAAGAATCATTAAAGAGATAGGAAATTTGAGTAAGCTATAAGTATCTATATATTTTTCAACGTGTATGTAAATTTCCTTACATTTTTAAAGGATTATAACTTTAGACCAGGATAATGTGGCTTCCATTTTGATAGGTGGAGGTCGAGGGATGGTAATTTAGAATAAGATCTACATTAAATGATTATGATGATGAGGGGATTTTGTCATAATTAATATAAAAACATTCTAATATGGAAGGTGAGAAATTTCCATGATAAGGTCTCATTCCCCATTACTATTTATAACTATGTTAGATAAATATGCATAATGTTGAAGTAAGTTCATTGAAGGGGGAGAGAAAGTGCATTAACTTGATGTTGATAAAGAGTATTTGATTGGGATTTATCTAATGTGGTTTGTCAAAGTGTGTTTCATTGGGATGAATTTGGTAATGTTGTTGGTGGATTAATTGGGTCAATGAATGACTATTTTTTAATATTTTGATGTTATAAGTGGTGAAGAAATCATAGAAGTATTTTTATTTGTGTTTTGAGATGTGGGTAATTTGGAGTTAAGAAAAGTTGATTATAGTTGATAAGTAGAAGTTGTATAAATAGAATGAGAATGAGTATCCAAGTGTATCATTTCATTAGAAAAATTTGGGATAGTGGATGAAGGATTAGGTTGTGTTTTGATATTTTTTGGAATCATTGTAGTATGTTTAAGTTCTATAAAGTGAGATGGATAAGTGTCTTCAATAGTATGAAAAGTTGGGAAGTTATTATAGTTGGAATTATGTCAGGGATTGATGTAAGATTATATATATATATATATATATATATATATATATAATAAATATAATATAATATAACTATACAATAATAAATAAATAAATTATATTATTTATTAGAATTAAATTAAATATTTAATAACCCAAAAAGTGTGTATATATAATATTTTATTATTATATATATATATATATATATATATAATATAATATAATTATACAATAATAAATAAATAAATTCTATTTTTTAATAGAATTAAATTAAATATTTAATAACCCAAAAAGTGTATATATATAATATTTTATTATATTATATAATAATTTAAGTAAATTATATATATCCTCATATAGTTAATATTTAAAACATTCACATTATTAAGGACAGAATTAGGATCAATATAAGTTTTAAAAATGTTAGAAGTTGGAGATTAAATAGTTATTGATTAATGATTAGGAAGAAGATCCTTGAAAATAGAGAGATGATAGTTAGACTGATTAAAGGCATCATGCTTAAGTTTGGTTTCATGAACATTAGTTTCTAATTCATAAGCTTGTTAGAACTAATGAATTAAGGTTTCATGGTCAGTATTAGGTCCAAGAAGATATTCATGACCAAATTTTATAAATTGGTGACAAGCCTAATCAGAATGACCCCATCTTTCATGATAAAAATAAAACTTGTGTGGATCATACCAATTTTTGGTAGGGAGAGTAGGGTTAATATTTAATGGTTGAAACCTAGGAAGATGCTTTTGAATTTTCACCATGGAAAGTTCTTTATGATAATTTACATTATTTACATGGGAAGATGTATAAATAGGTTTTTGAAAAGGATTGGTCAAAAGTAGTTTTGAGAAAGTAACATCATTAGAACCACTTGGGAGGATATCATTAATAAATAGTGTATATGGAATCCTAGGTATATGTAACACTATCATTGGTATCATGCTGATTTTTATATTTCATAACCAATCAAGTTTTGATTAGAGGGTGGGAAGTCTCAAATTACCTTATTATAAAATATTAAAATTTGGCTTGGTATAGGGATTCTTCCAAATATTTTGGATAGAGATTCTTAAAATGGTATTGAAATTTATAATATATTATGTTCCAACATGTTATGTTTATCTTTATTGGATAAGGCTTTCCATATCTTAATGAACACTTGGGTTTTTTTAGATTATGATTGTTTATAGTTGATAAAATTAGTTAAGCTATTTTCAAGAATATGGTTAGTTTAGAATTCCTATATCAATACATTAACAAAGTCTTATAAATTGGATATAATATGATCATTAAGTTTGTTATAGCAATAAAAATCATCACTTGAAAAGGTTTAAGATAAGAGATCAATGATAGTAAAGTTATTGAGCTTAATTTAATATTTATACAAGTTTATGAAAATTTTCAAATTCAATGCATGATCAATGGATCCATTATAAATGATAGTAGGGAAAATACCTCCTATGTCAATATTTTTAATTATAGGAACTAATGTTTATTTTTTAAGTGTTTCATAGCATTTTTAAGAAGTGGTGGTTGAAGTATAAGGTTATCTTGTGCATCTCTAAGAGGAAGTGAAGGTCATTAGGATCTTTCACTCCCCATTGAATGGGTTGAGGATGATTTTTTAATTTAAAAAAATCAATTTTTCATTTGAATCATTTGATTTGTACTATTAGTTTGATGATTTACCATGTGATTCACATATTTTAATAAAATTTGATTAATATTAATAGTGTTTTGACTATTTTAAGTAGTGTGAGATGCACTACTGGTAGCATTGACTTGATTATTAATGAGGGCACTTTGAGTAGGCCCACTAAAATAAATACATTTTTGGTAGTTGATACACTATGAAACATAAAATAAGAAGCATTAGATAAAGTTGAAGACATGGAAGAATATAAATTCATGGAAAATTCATAAGGTGACTTACCCCAATACTTGTAAAAAAGTTATAAATGATTTAAGGGGGACACGCAATGTGAGGTCACATCATGAGATTATAGATTAATGTGGGATAGTTACAATGATTTTAAGGGGTTTCTTTGATGAAAATGATCATTTTGGTAGTATATTCAATATCACTTTCATCCTTAAAAAGAACTATTATTGGAGGATAGTTAAGAAAAGGAAGAGTTTTAGAAGGAGGTGACCCATAATTTTTAGTTGTAGTGTCCACATGAACATTTCTTACATATATATTTTATACTAAACTATAAGGAAGGCAAGAATGAAGATGTTTAGGGGAATTAGTGAAATTTATCGTATCATTCAAAATTTTCAATTTAGCTTCATAAAAAATGTATTCCATGGTGAAAGGTGAAGGTATTGATTAGGAGTAAAGAGGATAATAAAAATGATACTAATAAAACAAACTATGTTGACCACCTTTTGAACTAGGTCAACTAGGGTCAACCTAGTTTAGAATAAAATAGACTATAAATGTAATAGTTTAACTCAAGTTGACTTAGTCACATAGGAAATTAGAAACAAAAATATAAATAGTTATAGGATCAATTTGGTTAAATTAGTTTCCATAGATAGGAAAAAAATAGAAATTTGGAAACCTATAGGATCAACATGGTCAACTTAGTTGGATAGATACGTAAAAATAGTGGTTTATAAATCTACAAGGTTACATGGTTAACTTAGTATGATAAATAAGTAAACATAGTAGTTTGAAAATCTACTTGGACAACCCAGTCGACTTAGTTGGATAAACAATGGAAAATAGTAGTCTAGAAACCTATTAGGTTGACCTAGTTGACTTAATTGGATAGATAGGTAAAACTAGTAGTTTATAAACCTACACGATTAACCTATTTAACTTAGTTGGATATGGAAATAAATTGACTATAAAGTGGATGATGTAGTATTAAAATAGAGGAAAATAAATATAATATAAAAGACTAGCTCAAGCCTAGTCGAGTTAGTTTATTATAAAATAGTCAAATTGGTTGATGTTGATCAATATATTTGAATCAAATTGCACAACACTATGTTTAAAATGATTGAAAAAATATGAAATAACAAATAAATAAGAAATCAACATGTAAAAATTAATTTCTACAACTAACTAATTGTTTAACTAGCTTTCCAAAAAAAATATTAGGAAGGTTCTCTATAAGAGGTTGATTTATTTGTTGGTTCCAAAAGATACTTGTTTGTCCATTGGATAGTGATAGTCCAATGTTTCAAAGTGATGAATCTCTAATTATAACTTAACCATAACCCAATAAACATGGTTTCAAGGGTAATCTAGAAGTAACTTATCAGTGTTAACCACTAATTGATGCACCATAAGATCAAACAATTGGTTAGATTCCTAAGGTTTAATAAAAATGGAAATAGTTGGAATATCCTAAATATTATGAGATACATGGAAAGTAAAGACTATGTTTATCTCTATAATATGGCTATGAGTATAAGGGCAAGCCTCTCATGTCATGATAAATGTAAATGATAGACAAGGAACATAAATAGAGTATAATGTAGCCATTCAGCAAGTATATAAGTAGTTTTAAATATGTTGGCACACATTTTATTAGGAAATAAAGATAGAGAAAATAAAGGAGAAAATGAAGAGGAATAAACCAATTTGTAATTTTTAAATGTAAATAAACAAACAATCAAATCTTTTCAAAATAAAAGTGAGATTACTTACTTAAAAAATTAAGTGAATTTTATTTATTATGCTAAAATTTAAACACACATAATAAGTTTGGCCAAGGCTGACCTAGTTGATAAAATATACAAAACAAGTTTGGCATTGGTTGACATAGTCTATTACAAAAACAATAAAAATAAGCTAGATCAACCACATTGACTTAGTTTGTTGGAAAGATAAGAAAAAAATAACTAAGTATGTGATACCAACTTAGTTGACCATTTGATACAATTTTAATACAACTAAAAAGTTTGTAAGAACATAATTGAATTCTGAAGTACTAAATAATTTTACCAAAAAATAGAAATAGAAAGTTTAGATAATTGACATATTTGAAATACTAGAATAGTTATAAGTGAAATTAATAATATAACAACATTGAATAGGTCAACATAATTAGTTGAGTATAAAATATAAAAACCATATGAATATGAATTAATTCGACCAACCTAACCTGGTTGACTATGGATAAAAATATATAGAGAAAGAAAAAATTAGGTTGACCAGTGAAATGTAGCAGACTATAAATATAGAATTTGCAAATAGATAATAAGACTAGGTCAACTAGGTAACCTAATTGATTTTAGATGAAATTTTTCAGGAATACAAAAAAAATTGGGTCTAATAGTGCAACCTAGTTGACTATAGATCTATAATCTAAAAACAAAGAATAAAACTCAGTTGACTAGTATGACCTAATTGATTGTAAATGATTTTTTTGAAAAGTAAGAGTTAGATTCACATTAGATTCACTAAAATGTACAAAATATATTAATATATATCTACAACTTATCTTACTTAATAAATACAAATTAAAATAGGGTAATCAACTACCATCTATTATGATACTTTGTATATCAATAACATGACCAAACTAGATCCGCTAAATATAACTAAGGGGGAAAATAATCACAAAACACTAAAGAAGAGGGTTCCAAATATTATAGGTAAATAATATTGTAGACACCAATATTGTGTCGACCCCCCCTTGGTCCCCTTCTAACCACTTATACACTTTATTAATTTAAAATAAATTACTTATTTTAAATTAATGACATCACCCTAGACACCTCACCTTGGACACCTCATCTTAGACACCTCACCCTAAGACCATTTCTTACCCTATGAGTCACCCTGAGACTAGGTCATCTAATCCTAACTACCCATGACTTATTCTCACTCCATCTTAACCTCCTAACTAACTCTCATGACTAATAAACCCATCTTTTGACCATTCTCCAATGGCAAAAGAACTTGGCGGATGGAGGAATGGGAAAAGGGCTAAAAATATCCCTTTTACCCATTCTCTATCCGTCGATGTTGGTCAACTGTCAGCTGACACTGGCAGAATCACCGATGTCAGTTACATAAATTGATTTCTAACATTGATTTATCCCCCTCTCTCTCTCTGGCCTTAGACTCTGGGACATCGATGTGCACACTCTGAGACCAATCATCAGAATTTAATTAATGCTCCCCTAGCTACAAAAACTCTACGCAAGCCACTCTAGATTAGACTGGAACATTGTATGAGGACCTCAACATCAGCCAAAATAGGAATAAGCATTCTCACACCTCTGGTTCTTCACCAAATAGAGCTAAGTATTCTTCTGGTCTCCATTTCAAAGTTATAGGATAACTTGGTAATTAGTTTCTATTTACTATTTTTGAATACTGTAAACGAACTCGACTTTCTTCCTAGAGAGGCTGAAAAGCCTTCCTCTTATCCTTACCCTCTTCTCACACATATCTTATACCTTTGTCTTTCCTCAGACCTTATTCACTTCCCTTCAACCCTACACAAACCTTTAAATCTCCATAGACTCTTCTGTCGACCACAGACATAATCTAAAACCCATCCAAAGCCCATTACCTCGACCAACACCGAGACCGAGCACCTAGCTTGGCAGTCCACCTTATCTTATTCTAACATTTTCTTTGTTTAAGTCTTATTCTTATCTACAGGTGTCTTCCTCCAAAGCTAAAGAGGAGCTCCTACAACACTTGGATATGGTGCGCAACTTAATTCGGGTAACTTACAAACCCCTGACCTTTAACTTTAGTTTCTTCTTCTTCTTAATGTAATTATCAAAAACATAGAGAAACATTATGGCACACCCGATGGGACTCAAACCCACAATTGCCTAATTAGAAGTCAGATCACACTGCACGTTATCCCATACTTGGGGTAACTTACTCCTATTTTTGTCTTGCAGTTTGTCAGAATAACCAACAAGACAAAAAGGGGCAAATGTAGACACCAATATTGTGTTGACCCCCCCTTGGTCCCCTTATAACCACTTATACGCTTTATTAATTTAAAATAAATTACTTATTTTAAATTAATGACATCACCCTAAACACCTCACCTTGGACACCTCATCTTAGACACCTCACCCTAAGACCATTTGTTACCCTATGAGTCACCCTGAGACTAGGTCATCTAATCCTAATTACCCATGACTTATTCTCACTCCTTCCTAACCTCCTAACTAACTCTCTTGCCTAATAAACCTATCTTTTGACCATTCTCCAATGGTAAATGCACTTGGCAGATGGAGGAATGGGCAAAGGGCTAAAAATAGCCCTTTTACCCATTCTCTATCTACTGACATCAGTCAACTATCAGCCGATGCTGGTGGAATCATCGACGTCAGTTACATAAACCAATTTCTAACATTGAGTTAGCCCCCCCTCTCTCTCTCTAGCCCCGAACTCTAGGACATTGACGTGCACACTTTGAGACCAATCATCAGAATTCAACTAACACTCCCTTGGCTATAGAAACTCTATGTAAGTCACTCTAGATTGGACTGGAACATTGTACGAGGACCTCCACATCAACCATAATAGGAATAAGCATTCTCACACCTCTGGTTCTTCACCAAGCAGAGCTAAATATTCTTTTGGTCTCCATTTCAAAGTTCTAGGATAACTTGGTAATTAGTTTCTATTTACTATTTTTGAATATTGTAAATGAGACCCGACTTTCTTCCTTGATAGGCTAAAAAGCCTTCCTCTTATCCTTACCCTCTTCTCACACCTATCCTATACCTTTATCTTTCCTCAGACCTTATTCACTTCCCTGTAACCCTGCACAAACCTTTAAATCTCCACAGACTCTTTTGTCAACCATAGACATAATCTAAAACCCTTCCAAGGCCCATTGCCCTGACTCTATCGACCACAACCCCAACCAACATCGACAATACGACCAACATCGGCATCATCCACCAACTGACCTCGATAGGACTACCAATGTTGGCAACTGTGACATACAGACTGTAAAGAAATAGGTACGTACTATCTATTTTCCTCTTTGTTAGTCATTTATCATTTCTTTATTTATGACAGTTTTACTTATAAATAGTTGACTGTCATCCCTTATGGAGCTTTACGCTTTTGGGACCAAGCATGTAGATTGGAAGTACACCCTATCTTATTCTAACATTTTATTTGTTTAAGTCTTATTATTATCTATAGGTGTTTCCTCCATAGCCAAAGAGGAGCTCATACAATGCTTGGATATGATGCGTAACTTAATCTGGGTAACGTACAAACCCCTAACCTTTAACTTTAGTTTCTTCTTCTTCTGAATGTAATTGTTGAAAACATAGAGAAACATTCTAGCACGCCTGGTGGGACCCTAGATTTTTCCTTGGGTTCATTCTTCTAAAAAGCAAGCTTTCATATAGATGCATTAGGAAAAATATCCTTTTCTTGCATCCCTTCTTCTATCTCTTTATTTCGAAAAGACAGCATTAGCAGAAGTTAAAAAGAACATCTTTCTTTTTATTCTTGTCACTTCTTGCCTGCATCTTAGAGTAGTGAAAATTCATATTCTTAACCTCTTCTCTAATTGTTTACATCTAAAAAAAACATTTCAATTTGGGTTAAAAAACTATTGCATTTCATTCTTTCTTGAATGCATACTTAGCCCACTCACTTAGTAATTAAAAAAGCATTATGAATAAATCATAGTGCACAAATGTTACACAACCAGACCACAAGTACATCAAATTAAACATTTAAACATACTTGAGACAAGGCCCTTCTAGGATTTCATAACCTAGCAGATACCTTACCCTTCTCTGTGATCCTACTTGGACTTCACTAACAAGAGGATGACCCACTCTATTCTCTGGCAGAGTATAAACTATAGGCAAAGTATATATTGGTTAAGCAGCCTAGCTCGGCTCTGGGTTCATGAAGTGAAGGGAGCAAGCCCCAGCACCAGGCCACATACTAAACCTAACATATATTTTTGAGCACCAAAACATAACCTGAAACTAGCCATAGACTTCTTTTCTAGAACCCGTTCTACAAGCCCAATTCCCAAACGTATTCTTCTAAGGCATAAGCCACCATGACTCTAAAATTTATTCTTAGGAATTTAATGTTTTAGAGGTTGCTTGCCATCATCTATTTTGCTATTTTTATTTAATTTTTTGAGCTGGTAAGGTCGCATCATTTTGAGGTCTAAAAACAACTCAAAATTTCTCTTTCTTTCAAAAAATATCAGTTTTCTATGTTTCTAGAATTACACAAAAACTGACATCAGTTTCTACACCGGCATCGGCAACTCATCTTGACCAACATCAGTTATCTGACTGACATCAGCAACATATCCTCACTGACATTAGTTTTTTTCACTGACATCGGTCACTGTCAACAAATTTTATTTCCAAATAGCAAGCTTAAAACTTGACTTTTTTGCTGTTAAACACAAATTCTGGTTTTTTGAAATTGAAACACATAGTTTTTAGAATCTGAACCCCCTTTTCCTTGGATGGTTTTTACATGCAATCAATCCAATTCCCTTGTTGACCATGCAAAGAAACAACCACTCCCACCTTTGCCTTCTATACCAAGTTACCAAATAGAGTATGCTTTAGACACTGAGCGTACTCCTATCCAACCAACCCCAAATCAAACTCCTATTGTTCTTGAAGGGGATCAAGACTTTGAGAGATTCCTTGACCCTAATGTCAAGGCTCTCCAAAACTATCTCACAAGAAGCCAAACATGAGATCCTTTAGGTAACCCTATTTATGGGATGCCAACTTTCTTACTTGAAATGGCAATAATATCAATAGCTTTCACTACCCAACCTATGGTCACTCATGCCATTGCCTCAACCAGTAACCCAACCATGGCCAATGTTCAAGATTTGGCCTCTCCTTCTATTTCTGGCCCTACCTCCATCAGGGTTTCTGTACCCCCTCAACCACAAACAATTCAACCACGTTCGACACTTTTTTAGAACTTGATTGTCTCCACCCCACCCACTTTTGTGCCTATAAATACAAGAGTGACTACCTATCCTTTAACTAGTGCCACCACTATTCAAACACCCTTGGTGGCATCTAGTCAATTTGTGCCCTCCAACTTCATGGCACAAGCCCCCTTGACCTCAACATCAATCCCTATGATGAGTTACTAATATGTTGCACCTACAAAAATGTAACCGAGTACATCATATGCCCCTCTCAACACCTTCAAGGTACCCTACAACCTAGGGGGTGCCCCTCCTGCCAATCCACCAGCCGATCTAATCAAGATGCTGATGGATAAGATGTCCAACCTTGAGACATCCATTTCTTGTTCAAGTAATGTTATTTCATATGAATAAATCCATAATGAACCCATCCACCCTTAGAACCCTATTAGACCATACCCTAGCCAGTGGGAAATCCCAAAATTTACTCACTTTTAGAGTAAAGAGGACGTAAAACAACATCTATGAGCGTTTAGACATGCTCGCTACCTTATAACACACGATGATGTGTTATTACTTCACACATTTCCCATGTCACTTTCTGGCACCACCCTTGATTGGTGTAGTTCTATTACCAATCACTCCCTCTTTACCTTCACTCAACTAGCTCAATTATTCCTTGACCACTTTTCAATCAACATCACTAAAAAGGTCTCCATCATTTTTTTTATATTCTATTAGACAATTTGACAATGAATCAATCGATGACTTCGTTACCCGTTGGAGAGATTTGATTAACCAACTCTCCTTTTCGCTACCTCAACCTGAGCTCATTGAGCTCTTTTCAAGAGCATGTGCCAAGCACATCTCATCCACTTTATTGGTTTAAACATTCGGCACATTTGACGAAGCTTTCACCATGGTCCGAAAGCTTGAACTCTATGCAGTCGAAGAGGATAAGGTCAAATTGCTTAGTAAAAACACCAATGCAAAATCCAATGACCCTTCTTCCAAATCTTCTTCTTCCCACTCTAAGTCCAAGGGATTGTCAAATTCTATGGTACTTAGATCATCATCTTCTACCACAACTAACCAATCTGAGCCCTCCACATCACAAAGCATCACAAGACAATTCCAACAACAATACATACAGCGTTAATACACTCCAATAAGAGAATTGTACACTTTTTTATTGGATAAATTAGTGAAGCAAGGGGTCCTCAATCTCCCTTAAATCTAACCTATCTAATTTAACCCCTCACAAGCCATCCCTACATGGTATAAGGAAAATGACTTTTGTAACTATCACCATGTCAACGGTCATGACACAGACAATTACAAAACCTTCAAAAACATTATTCAAGACATGTTAGACAAAGGGGATCTTATTTTGGATAACCCAAATTCACTGGCTAACCAAAACATAGACAAATTTAGGTAACCATTTCCTAACCATCCCCCAAGTCAAAATAATGTTCATACCATGACTGATGACCCTCAAGAACACAACATACACACAATCAACATGATCTCTCCTTTCATTCCTAACCAACCTCTCTTACAATCTGAAGAGGTTATTTAACCTATTTCTCCACCATGGGTAGAAGAGCCTATTCTACCCATATCACCCCCACAACATCAAACACCTCCTTTACCTATTCTTCTACCTCGTGAAGAACCCATATTACATGTTCCTATTGCCCTTACCTTCCCTCTTCTTCTACCATTGTAAGAATTTACCATTCATACCCCACACCTTCATGTAGAAGGGGCCATCATTCCTCTACTTCACCCTTTAAAGGAGCCTTCCTCTCTTATTTGTCCTCCCCCAATGGAGGATAGTCCTCCATCCACCCCTCTTTCACATGTACGAGAGGTTATTTTGACTTCTCCCATATTGGAGGATGCCTTAATGCTACCAACGCCGGTGGCCCCACCCTTATCCTTCTTATCATCAATGGGGGATCATACTTTCCCTACTTCTAGACCACACATAGAAGCCATGATCATCCCTACACTCTATCCTCTCAAAGAGCCACATTCTCTAATCCCTTCTCCACTGAGAGAAGAACTTGTCGTTTCACCCACTTCAACCGAAGAAGATCCAGAGATGGCTCTCTCTCACCTTTGGCTCGTGATTGCTGCATCTAACACATTTCCACTCTGGAAATCATCCAAATCCTCCAAAAGACCAACTGTAATACCTCACGTGACATCACCTAAACCCTTTTCTTGATTGGCAAAAAACTTAGTATTTTTCCATTCTAGGAACCTAAAACATGAGGTGCTATAGGAGCGACTTAAGGCTCCTTATCTTACACATCCTACATCATCCCATACTGCCAATCCTTTTGTGACAAATTATCCCAAAGTCTCTAACAAGGATCAGGCTTCCAATTCCAAAACATTAGAAGCTCAACCTTCCATGTCTGAATCTAAACCCTTCTAGGTGTCTACCATGTCAAAATAGATCACATCTCTCAGTGTTCACCCTATATCAAACCTCACATAACCACAAGTGAAGGTAGATTTGAACCTCACCCCACACAACAATGGTCCTCACACTAAACCAAAGAAGGCTGCTAAACCATGTCAGAGAACTCCTCCCCCACCTTCACCATTGCCCTCTATCTTGGGTCCACATCCATCTAATTTAATAGGAGTGCTCCCTACTCCAACACCTTACAAAAAAAATTGCCTCCATTACTCCCTTTACCCATCAAAAACATACTTCCTCCTAATAATTCAACACTTCTCACCAAGAAAGTGCCATCTACACGTGTGGCCACACCACTGACTAAAAAGGTGGTACGAAAAACTTCCCCTACAACTCCTAAATAGAAGTTGTCAACCCCCACTGCAACAACAAGCACATACCCATTAGTTGGGTCCTATGCTTTGTTATTATGCTAATTATTGTAGTCTTCTAGCATCATTCTCCCACCCATAAAGCCATACCAACCTTTCAGATCAAAACCATCTTGGTTCGATGACACTAAAATTTGTGCGTATCATCACACACGTGGACATGATACTGAGCGTTGTTGTGCTCTTAAATTTTACATCTTCCAACACCTAAAAAAGGGCACCCTTCTCATTAAGGACCCCTTTGATAAACTATCGACACCATCCCATGCCTCCCAAACTTCACCACCTTCATCGAGATCCCATCATCAGACTATGGTCCCTCTACCACATTCTCCCTCTATATTTGAAATCAACACCATTAATGTGGCTACCAGGTCCCAAAATCTAAAGGATAAAGGAAAAGAGCATGTTTCTATCCCTTAGACATATCCATTCATCAAGCTTTCTCAACAACCAAAACCTAAGATTTTCTTGGGCACATCTCAACCAACATCTTTTGGGGTAATTCGTAACTCCATGGTGAAACAAACTCACCAAACACATGTGAAGATGTCTTTATATAACCTAATAAAAAGCTCTTCACAACATCACCAAGCCTTTATTAAAGCCTTATAGGTAGTGGAGGTCTAACCTGAAGACCCCCAACCACTGGTTGCTTTAGTCAAATCATTACCTACCATTGCCTCCATCATCTTCAGTGATTTTGAGATTCCTGCCTCCAACCTGGAAAATCAGGATCTTGTCCTTTCAAACTAAGCTTGTCAAGAAAAAAGCTTTGTAGGATGCATCCTTGCATCACACTCCTTATTAAAGAGGAGCTTCAATGTCTTCTCTCCATCTCATTTATCCAACCCATTGATTATCTGCAATGGGTGCCAAACATTGTCCCTATCACAAAAGCAACTGGGGGAATTTGACTTTGTACTAACTATCCCGACCTCAACCTAGCTTACCCAAAGGATGAATTTCCTTTGCCAAACATCGACCAAACCATGCCTACAACAAAAATTTGAAAGAGTGATATTTTAAAATCAGAGATCTCATCCTTAAAGAAAACCAACACGTGACCAATATGGAAAGAAGCAAATGAGGCAAGTTTGCTCCTAATTGGCTCAGACCTTATATCATAACACACAAGTATGGATCAGGCACTTATCATCTATCTTCTCTTGAAGGCCGACTAGAACCTGGTCCCCTTAATGACTTACATCTATGACCATTCTACTATTAACCAAGTAATCATTCACTTGATGTTTAACTTGAGCTTGTCCCTTGAACAACCCATGTCATCCTCATTCCTATTCCTTTCAACCCTTTTTCCCTACAAACATTAGTCAAACCTTTTGTAAAGAATGAATGCTTTGTCCTAATAAAAGGGAACCCCTAAACCTCTATAGACTAGTCCATGACTAAAAGTCCAGTAAAAAACAAACAAACACATAACTGGGATGCCTACCAAAGGTCATAAACTATAAATGTAGACTGCTCCCTTAAAGGAAAGCTGCATTATTGCTATAATTAGTAGACTGCTCCCTTGAAGGACAACTATTCAAAGACACCCAAACATACAAAGCAAATTATAGACCACTCTCTCAAAATATGGCTATGCCCAAATTTTGCTACATAGACAACACCCTCTCAGAAGCTTCTCACACTGACCAGCTTCACATGAACACAAAACAAAATAAGACATCCCCAAGTAGACTTCCCTCATTGATCAGTCTACCAAGAAAAGAGAGAGACTGATAAATTATTAAGTCATGGACTTGCCTCCAGTCATTCTCAGGGTCACCAATAAAAGGGGTAAAGTTATCCTTGCTAAAAAGGGCTACCCTACCCTCACTTATCACATAATCACACCTATTACCCCAACATACTCAAGGGACTTTGAGCTCACTTAACGTAAAATGATTAGAGTAATTTTCTAACAAAAACCAATGGTCAATGATGTAATGCATGAACGGGGCTTTTTGTTTACAAAAATCCTATCTATGCTATCACTATGGTCCTTGTCAATGAAAGAGCAAAATGCCTTTCACTTCTTACACACCTTCGTCACATACAACCAAACCAAACCAAACCAAACCAAACCAAAACATGTTCTAACCATTAACATAACATCATGATTTATTTAATGCAAATACCAATTTGTGTTATATAAATTATCATAGCCCATTTACACTATTTTCTATGGAAAACAGTACACCTGGAAACTATCAACCAAACACAATTTATGTCAAGCATATACCATCACCAATATGGAAACTTACTGAAGCATAAATATACTCAATTGATTTTTGGAACAAACCATCACTAATATGGAAAATTACTAGGGATGAAAAACCACATAACCAATGTTACAGAATACACCATCACATAATATGGAAAAGGCTGTAACATCATCATATACTCATCATTTCAAACATAACCAAACCAAATATCAACCTCTTTGACTATTATTCCCTTTTGGGGAGAACTACATTGGCTTGAGGCCCTTAAAATAGGGGCTATGTAGGTAGCACTCAGTTGACATGGGGTCTTTTGAGGTTAGCTCGGCCATTCGTTCATTCGTCTACCTGATGGACCAACCATATAACCTTTAACCATGACGTAACCTAGTCAAAACCAATCCATAACCTACCCTCTTCTTCCCTTTTAGGGAGAACTACATTGGCCTAAGGCCCTTAAAATAGGGGCTATGTAGGCAGCACTCAATTGACATGGGGTCTTCTGAGGTTAGCCCATCCATTCATTTGTTTGTCTACATGATGGACCAACCATATAACCTTTAACCATGACTTAACCTAGACAAAACCAATCCATAACCTACCCTTTTCTTCCCTTTTGGGGAGAAATACAATGGCCTGAGGCCCTTAAAATAGGGGCTTTGTAGGTAGCACTCAGTTGACATGGGGTCTTCTGAGGTTAGCTCGCCATTCGTTCATTCGTCTACCTGATGGACCAACCATATAACCTTTAACCATGACTTAACCTAGACAAAACCAATCCATAACCTACCATTTTCTTCCCTTTTGGGGAGAACTACATTGGCCTAAGGCCCTTAAAATAGGGGCTATGTAGGCAACACTCATTTGACATGTGGTCTTCTAAGGTTAGCTTGGCCATTCATTTGTTTGTCTAGCTATGGACCAACTATTTGATCTATACAAACCCAAAATCATGACCAAACAACCAGCTCGAATACTATAGAAGTCACATTAGACTTCTCATGGGGCACATTGGAGATCACATACATCTCCCTAACCATAATAAAAAACACTTGAGATCACTTATATCTTAGCCCAACTCGACCAATGACCTTAGAGATCATGATTATCTCCTTAGACCATGAACACTTTTAAGACAACTTTGTATTGGTTATTTTGATTGCATATATGCTACCTCATGAATAGTTAGCAAATTTTACACAACCCACATTACGACCCTCACACCTATTATCGGATCACACCCAAGTTGATCCCCAATATTTGTGACATTTTTGTGTTTCCCAGGAGCACTTCCTAAGCCTAGGATACTTGGAACATGATGACCATTGGAGGTACAACTTTTATCAATTAACCCAATCAACTACCACTAATAAGCTGGGGATTGGTTATTTTGGTTTTAGTCCTCCTTGACCATTGGAGCTACAACTTTGATCATTTAACCCAATCAGCTACCACTAATAAGCTGGGGACTAGTTAATTCAATTTTAGTGCTCCTCGACCTTGTCTATGATAATTTGACCTACCTATCATGTGAAGTGGTATATGTGCAATCTCCACTATTATAGTGTTCACACTCCAACTTCACCTTACACATCCACTGCCTATCAAATCAGCACTTGATATCGGGTTCCCTTCTCTTGAGTCCTGATTTGAGGGGGAATACCTTATCCCATATTTGGGGCAACTTAATCCTATTTTTGTCTTGCAGTTCATCAGAAAAACCAATAAGACAAAAAGGGGTGAATGCAGACACCAATATTGTGTTGACCCCCCATTGGTCCCCTTCTACCACTTATACACTATATTAATTTAAAATAAATTAATTATTATAAATTAATGACATCACCCTAGACACCTCACCTTGGAGACCTCATCTTAGACACCTCACCCTAAGACCATTTCTTACCCTATGAGTCACCTTGAGACTAGGTCATCTAATCCTAACTACCCATGACTTATTGTCACTCCATCCTAACCAACTCTCATGCCTAATAAACCCATCTTTTGACCATTCTCCAATGACAAATGCACTTGGCAGATGGAGGAATGGGCAAAGGGCTAAAAATAGCCCTTTTACCCATTCTCTTTTCATCGAGATCAGTCAACTGTCAACTGATGCCGATGGAATCACCGATGTCAGTTACATAAACCAATTTCTAATGTTGAGTTAGCCCCTCTCTCTCTCTGGCCCCATACTCTCGGACATCGATGCACACACTCTGAGACCAATCATCAAAATTTGACTAATGCTCCCCTGGCTATAGAAACTCTATGCAAGTCACTCCAGATTGGATTGGAATATTGTACGAGGAGCTCGACATCAGCCACAATAGGAATAAGTGTTGTCACACCTCTAGTTCTTCACCAAGTAGAGTTAAGTATTATTTTGGTCTCCATTTCAAATTTCTAGGATAACTTGGTAATTAGTTTCTATTTACTATTTTTGAATACTATAAACAAGACCCAACTTTATTCTTGGAGAGGCTGAAAAGCCTTCCTCTTATCCTTAACCTCTTCTCACACCTATCTTATACCTTTATCTTTCCTCAAACCTTATTCACTTCCCTGCAACCCTGCACAAACCTTTAAATCTCCATAGACTCTTTTGTCAACCATAGAAATAATCCAAAACTTGTCCAAGGCCCATTGCCCTAACCGATATCGACCATAACCCCGACTGACATCGACAATACGACTGACATCGGCATCATCCACCAACCGACCTCAGTAGGACTACTGACATCAAAAATTGTGACATACAGAATGTAAATAAATAGGTACGTACTATCTATTTTTCTCTTTGTTAGTCATTTCTTTATTTATGACACTTTTACTTATAAACAGTGGACTGTCATCCCTTACGGAGCTTTATGCTTCCAAGACCGAGCGCGTAGCTTGGTAGTCCACCCTATCTTATTCTAACATTTTCTTTGTTTAAGTCTTATTCTTATCTACAAGTGTTTCCTCCACAGTCAAAGAGGAGCTCCTACAATGCTTGGATACGGTGCACAACTTAATCCAGGTAATGTACAAACCCCTAACCTTTAACTTTAGTTTCTTCTTCTTCTGAATGTAATTGTCAAAAATGTAGAGAAACAAATATCATGTAATATCCTTAATTAGGTCTTATAATTCATAAAATGAAATCTAATTTAGCATTATCAAATCGTATAACACAAAGGGGAATGGTTTAATTTAAACAAAAAATAAGGGATCTTGATAGGAAAATGGGAGCCTAGATGACCTAAGGTGAATATGAAAATCCTAGAAAACCCTATAGCTACACTAATTTTAAATTTATAGGTAATCTAAACAAATATTTATACATGTAAACTTATTAGTTTATGTAATATATATCTATGAAATGAAATATCAAAAGTTAGAGATACTTACATTTGAGTGAACCTATTGAGTCTCAATCTCACCCTTAACTAATTATGTTTTACAAGAGATTATTGTGGCCTTGTTAGGATCATAGTGTAAAAATTAGATTTAGGATAAAATAATCCTAATTTCATCCAAGACTTCCCAAATGAAAAGTTATCTTCTCTCCAATGCAAACCTAAGTAATGAATCTTTCAAATATAGATGTAGCAAAATTACAAGATGAAATAAATCAAAAAATTAATGTTTATCTCTATTAGATTGAAAATAATGTCATATTTATATAAATAGATAGGTTATAACCCTTCCATATTTTTAGCTAACAAGGTTCTCAACCAAGACCTAATTTTTAAAATTTACCATTTGGCTTCAAACTAGGTTGACTAGGTCAACCTAGATATTGTTGACCAAATTTTGACCCCAAGTCCAAAATGGTCAACCCATATAGTTTGAAACTTTTCATAAGGTTAAAAAAACTTGGTTATGGTCCTGAATGATCTTGTATGGTCACATTAGTCATTATCTAGCTTGGTCCAAGGTTTGGCCTCATGTGTACTTGTCTAGTCTTAGGGGTCATTTACAAGGTCTTGGTGTTTTCAAGTGTGATCAAAGTGTCACATGGTTTAGAGTCATTATAAAATGATTTTAATGTGCCTTTAAGGTCATAATATCATGTATTAACCTTTTATTATGTTCTTATGTGCTAAAATGTCATTTTGGTCACCTTTTGGCCTATTTTTGAGGAGTTACACATAACACCCAAAAGGATAAATGTTTCAATAATTATCACAATGTAATTTATTTGAAGGTTTAAATATGGTCAGGCACTGATAAATTTACATTTTAAACACCTAAACTCAACAAAATACTCCTTTACAATCACTTTTGGGAACTAGTATGGCTTTGAAAGATCTAATTGCAATTAAAAATTATTTAAAAAGGTTCCTTGTGATTACAAAGGTCATATTAAATATTTTCATAAATTTTTAGGTCATATAAATTTAGTAAATACTCTATCTCCTCCATTGCTACCTTCAAAAGATCAAAAACATAAAAATTAGATGCATGGTATGACCATGAGAGATAAAGTTGAGAGATGAAACTTTGGAAATTTTTAGGGGCTTAATTAGATTAAATTTATTGTAATTATTTTTTAGATTCATGCCCTCTCCTTTATGAACAATCTCTAAGAGTGATAGCATGTCACTATGCCTTGTCCATCTATGCAGGGTCTAATTTTACTCTTATTTATCCATATCAAAATTATATGAAGAAGAATGGTTTCAAGGGATGTTTTAAAAGTTAAAAATATTTATTTAAATGTATGTTTCATAAATATAATTGTGAACAACTAAAATTGGCCACCAATGACCTTCAATCAGGATTTTGACCAATTTCTATCAAAATGCACAATTTGGCTTAAAACACCAAAATGCATTAAAAGATTTGCACTTGTCATATACAAGTGCTGATTTTAACCAAATTATAATTAAATGAGGCAATTAAATTTATGATATAACTAACTTTGATCAGATCATTTCAAGTCAAAATGACATTTTCACACCTAGGTTCTCTACATTGCTCTTTTCTACCAAATTTCTTGCATGAGACACGTGCCTTTGTTATTTTGTGTTGGAAACATCCTAAATGGGACAATGGATGTAGTTAATAAAACATCACATCCTAATTACAATCCACTAAAATTTTGATCCAATAATATGACATTCTGACTAATTTGATTAATTTGTGCACCAATTGACAAGATTTGCATCAAAGTTGATTAATCATGCTTAAATCTAATTAATTAAAATCATGAGAATAATTAATAATTTCATGGATCTTGTTGAATATTTATTTTTTATAAATTTAAATTTAATGCATCATCAAATGACATCATTTCTTAGAAAGACATCCATAGGCCATAAATGCATAAAATATCAGGATTAAGCCCTCCCATACCTCTTTAATGCTTCTCTATCCCAAATATTTATGAGATAATTTATTGAATTTGGCCTCAAAAATTAAATGTGTCCTTAGCCACACATATTCATCTTGAGATGAATGGATCAGGTTCATTTTGATCATTTTGTAAAATCTATAAATAGGAGGCTTTGCGTATTAAATTTTAAGCTCTTTTAAGCCAAAGTTACCACGCCCAAATAACTTTAAAAAACATATTCATATAATGTTATAATGCCTAATTCTTGATACAAATTCATCACAAGATAAAGGTGTTAAGAGGAGATGATGGTAGCCACACTCTATTTATGCAAATCTCTTAAAGCACAAGTCAAGCAAGCCAAAGAAGGAGCAAATTTGAGAAATCAAGGATTTGGTAAGAAGTTTGTGTTTTGTGTTCACATTTATCATTTATTTCCATTTCTAGATGTGTTTTCAAATGTTTTTCCCTCACTATGTTCCCCCTAGTGACTAGGCCTAGAGATGTTATGCTAGTTAGTGTGTTTCTTTCATTTTATTGTCATTTTAGAACTAACACGATACTAACCATCCTCTCTTGAGTCAAAATACTATTATACATAATGACACACCTGATGGGATGGGTCCCAAAACTTTGGTCATAAGGCACCTATAAGTAAAGTACTAACCATTTTCATGTAGGATATTGGAGTGTGGAAGAAAGGAAGGTGAAATTTTGAACAAAAGTATGTTTTTTTGGAAGTCACAATTTTGTCACTATGGAGTAAAGGGTTTATCCTCTAGACCCCAATCCCACCACTGAGATAGTCATGGATTTTTCATTCCAAGTTTTTATATTATGTTTTAACTATTTTTGGCTTAACATTTTTCTTTGTTTGTAGGTCCAATAATGTTATTGTAATATCGTTATATGTTAATAACAATATTGAAATCCCACTACTCAATAGTAGTGATATTTTAATCTTATGACTTATAAGTCATAATATTACAATACCACTATTTGTGAATAGAAATATTGTCAATTTGAGCCATGGTATTTTAGTTAAATCACTATTGGTTAACCTAGACTATTAGGGTCAAGTCATAATGCCACAACTCTCTTAGTTGTGGGTTTATCTTGTAAGTATTAGTATTGATGACTTTAATCATGGGATTACCAAACCAAATAGTGATATTATTTACCCAAATCACAAGATTGTGAACCCAAATAGTAGGATTATTAGCCTGAGTAGAGATATTGTGTTTTCTATCAATATAACCTAAATAACGATGTTATCTATTTGAATCACAATTATGTAGAGTCATGGGATTAATTTGTGGAGTAGAGAGATTCACTGTGTGAAACCTAAGATCTATTTTTTTCAAAGTTATTTATTCAATCTCATAAGTGCTTCAAATTAGGTAGTCCTAATACTATTTTTATAGGTTAAAAGGCTAGTTTGGAAGATAATTTTGGTATTTTAACTAATCATACACTTAAATTTGGGTTTTAAAAATAACTTGGTTAAAATCATGCACACTTCAAATTTGGTGCCTAAAACAAATCTTTATAATGATAAGTCTTGAACACTTTAAACTTTAGTTTTAAAACAAACTTAATTGCTTTTATTTAATTTAGTCTTTTCAGTGTACAAGTTTCTACATCTTAAATCCAAGGAGCTAAAGAACACCACCACACTTTTCAATTAAGTGATTTAAAATTGAACACATTTTCAAAGTTTGTATTCAATAGATCATTACTTAATTAGATTTGTTTGGAAAAAAAATTTGTGCATGTATGCTCTCTCATCCATGCCCTTTAGGAAACTTTTGGGATAAAAAGTGTCATCTTTATTGAAAAGTGCCTTAGTCCGAAGGTATAGAAGAGAAGTTTTCAAGTCTCTCCTAAAGACTCGCATGGATTGCATAACCTAGAAACAACATTTAAGTCTCTTTTACTTGTCATTTATTTCATTACATCTTGGTTTATGAGGGGGAATTTATTACCTCCCATGAGTTCTTTAGGGAAGCCATAACTTGAGAATTCATCTCCCATCATTATCTTCAACCCCTCTCCATCAGGGGGTATATAAATTAGGATCACCCCACTAGGATAAGAGATTTGAGAAGTTAAACCACCTCTTAAAACTAGTGTTAATCCCAAGATGTATGAAAACATTAGACATCACACTACACTAAGTAAGTCACAAATGTAGTGGTTTTAAAAAGGGCTAGACATTTTTATAACAAGCCAAGTGCCATGGACTCAATTGACATGTTGCTTATCTTGTTTGATAACATGAAATTTGGTATGTATGGGATCCTTTTAGAACATTCAAAAAATTGATATTTTAGGTAACCACACTTTTCCATACCTTATTAATTTAGAATTTAAGATGATTAGTTAGTTACTTTTTGTCTTAGATTACTTGGTTATTGTGTAGAGTCAAAACTTGGTGTTAATAAAAATGACATAAACAAACACATTATCCCCAAATTTCTTTGAGCAAGGAGGTGTTATGCTTCCCAAGTAAAAAAAAAATATTTTTACTTATTCAAAATAATCATCATACACTTTGTGTCATATCTTTTAATTTGGCACAATTATGATGCCCATTTGAGTCTAAACCTTTTACCACATTTTATTTAAGTCCCTCATTGATAGTTTAAATTATAAATTAGACTTTTCTAAGTTTTAAAGGTTGATGTGTTAAAATGGGTTTTCCACTTTGCACTTGACTTATTTTTACTTGATTTTAATTTAAAATTTAAATTAAGGGCCATTTTTAGACTCAGCATCATTATGATCATTTGGTAGGACTCAAGTTATCTTGCATATCAGTCATGCTTTGAGTCCTAGACCATATTTTTTACTACCCATCCTATTTCCTTTTTATCTTAAATTCCATTTGATTGCACACTTTTTCCTTAATTTTTTTTTCAAATTTTTGTGTGTATATCATTTGAGTTGAAGAGGGTAGTGTTACACTGCCAAAATTGTGTTGAAGACATTTTTGCCTTAGAATCTTGAAACAAGCATTTACAATAGCTTTTGAGAATTTTAAAATTATTACACTACCAAAATAATTTTGAGACTTGTTTCATATACTTTTTTACATAGAGTTCTAGTTTTTCTAAAGATTTAGACCATTTTGAGTGTCCTTTATAAATCTTTTTTTAACATAGTTATGCCATTCACGTTTGTCTAGCTTATAGTCAAAAAGCCTAGTTTGAGCCATTATTTGGGAGAAAATAAGCTATATCCAAGTGCCTTTTGTTTCATACCTCATACTGATTGATCAAGTTCTATGTATAAGAGTCAAATGCCTAGTTTTTGTTAGAAGTGTTTCAAATCTATTAGGTTAAAAATCTCATCTTTTAAATTCTAGCTTTTGACATTGTTTGGCCAAAAGTCCTATCACATGATTTATTTGATCCTATATTTTGATGTCATGTTTCACCAAAATACCTAGAAACTTTTATTTTTCCTAGATTAGATTGATTTAAAATAATTTGACCCCAAAATTGGCATTTCTATTTATAGTCCTTTTACTTGACCTTTTTGTGTGAGAAGTGTTAAGTTAGATACTTGATGTTAACTTTTTTTTATCACAAGTCATTACATCAATATTTTTAGCTATACATATACATCCTTTTGACCAAGTTAGACCAGGTTTAACCTTATTTTTAGACATCTCATTTTTTATAGTTTATTGAACTCTGTCACAAAACATTTACTATGGATACCAACATGTTTTCCTACACTCGTGGTGGCTTCATATATAATATAGGAGTTAGTTATGTGGTTTCACAAGAAGAAATGGTTCAATACCCCTATGTAGATAATTTTTATTATGAGATATGTACCTATCCATATTATAACACTCAAACAAGGTCATATAACCATAACCTATTAGCTCATTAAACATGCCTCCTTACTCATAGGATGATCAAGAACAAATCAAATAATATCTAGATTCAGTACATATGGTTGAGGAACCAATTCATCCATAATTGTACTATTTTATTTCACCATCCAAGTATTATCCTTATCTATTTTAGCATCCCTTTTTGGAAAATAAGGATGAAATATTTGTTAGAGCTATAGAAGTAGGGGCCAAGTTTCTAGAGAACTTCCCTCATGAGAATTTATCAATCCTATTAAGAATGCCTCATAACATAATTTATAATCAATAGGATTCTTATATAAATCCTTTATATCTAATCCAAATTTCATTTCAAGACTCTAATATGCTTTTCAATGTAAAGGACCTTATGGATGATCACTTTGTACCAATAATATAGCATATCAAATGTACTTGAACCTGTCATGCAATTTTAACCAAATGACCATGTCCAACAAATGTCTCATAGATCTAGTTACTTCAGTAAGAATGATAATAAATTTTATTGGTTAATAAAATTAGGGTGTGGATCCCTTCACATAAAACACTTTAGTTGATAACTTGTTTCATGTGCTAAAAATTGAAGAAGTGTCTTCTTCTACTCAAAATATTGAGTAAAATATAGTGGATAATTCATAAGAAACATCCAATCTAAACCAAATTAGTGTAAATACCCCCAAAACTAATACATAAATTAGTCTACCTTTAGTTATCACCATGAGTGGTTCCCAAAATCAGGGAGTAGGAGTTTTTACATCCCAACCTCAAGTAGTCACTTATTTAAGCACTCAACCAATAGGATTAGGTAATCAAATAGAAAATAATGCCATGTCAAAATAACAAAAAGTGAAAAATATTACTCAATAGGTAATGAGTACTATTACACAATAATAGATATTATCCAACATACCAACATAGTAGAGGTAGAATATATTTCCACCTCAATAAGGGGTAACCAATGTTCCATCTCACCAAGTAGCAATGAACATACCTCATCCCTCACAGACCAATATACTAATTCAAAGCCAAATGATGTCTAATAAATAACATATGAATATTATTCAGTGATAAATGTTGAATCTCCAATAAGAGTTAACTTCCCAATAGGGATTCATGCAGGAAAGAGGTTTTAATGTTCCTCAAGTACCAATTAGGTAACCCTTGCTTTTTTTATAGAGTGTGTCACTATTTCAATGGCAATGTCTTGGTTCACAAGTTCCCCCTTAATATCAAGGTTTGATTAGTTGGTATCAGGTCCCTATTCAACCCTAAAAAGCATAGTATAGCTATATTCCCCCATCCCAACCTCAAAATCCCTGAACTCAAACCTACTTACCTAACCCAAACTATAATATTACACCATAGTATGTCTAAGTCCAACAATTAAACCCTAATCCATGTATGCCTATTCCTAGTCTATTTCCTAACCAAAACCAAGTACCTCAACAAATACCTCCATCATACCTCAGTTAAAGTGCTCCACTTATGTCTTCCCAACCATCTACCTAGGCTAATTATTTTCCCCAAGCCAATGTTCCCTTCAATTTCCTAGCCTAAGAATTGCAATAGATGAAAGATGCATTTGATACCATCTAAGCTAGGAAATAGAATAAAAATTTCAAGTTGGATGATGTGTGTTCTTATCCATTTAAAATTGATTACTTGTTGATACCATTTCCTCCAGGATACAAATCACTGAAATTTGACAAATATAAGGGGAAAGGTGACCCTAAGGCTCATTTAACCAAATTCTTTATTGCATTCTAGCTGGTGGCATATAACAACATCAAGCTTTTGATTTTGTTTACAATGATTCTAGTAGGATAAACATTTTTAGTGGTTTTTGAAGTTGCCCAAAAATTTTGTATCCAATCTTCATGATCTTTCAAACAAGTTTATGCAACGCCTTTCACACAATCTCAAACATGAGATTTCTTTGGTCAACTTGATGCAAGCCAAGAAGAAGGATAGTGATATTTTTTGAAGTTATTTATAGTGATGGAGATCCCTTACAAGTTGATTCACCCTTATTTTATCAGATAAATAATGAGCCACTATGTTTAATAAATTTTTTCACAATGAGATATCTTATCATCTAGAACTATAGTATGCACATACCTTTAAGGAAATCATTGATAAATGATTATTAATTGAATGTGCCCTTATTAATAAAGGGATATCAATATTACCTCATCTAATTATAATCAAGGTACTAATATTAGAAATGGCCAAAACTAGAACCAAACCCAAGTAAAAATGTCATTATTAACACACAGCAATAGCAATGAAAGACTAAGTCAATTCAACCATAAAAAATTGTTATTATAAATGGAGTCACAGAGACACATCATGTAAAAATGGTACAAACACCATATGCTTAGCCCATGCCATATATGAAAATTACTCTTAAACCATCAACTTTTTAACAAACATAGCAACCATAGTAGCCTAAGACTAGCAACAAATTCAACAACCTTTACCATTTCAAGCCCCTCCTCAAAGGTGAATAGTGCCTATGCATCACATTTTTAGTGACCTTGGAGATCCAATTTAATATATGTTTCACAAGCTTACCATCACTAATCTGATTAGTTGACCTATACTAAAACATTATCCTTAGGGCATCCCTTTTCTTTATTGGTACCAAGAAATTGAATTATGTCAATATCATCAGGTTAATGGGCATAATATGTGCCATTGTGTCAAAGTCAAGCATTTGATTGAGAATATGTTGGAGAATAGGGAGATAACATTGGATTGTGGTGCTTATACTTACAATAAAACCCTTGGAATCTATTAAAACCCCTTTCCATATCATAACAACCAACAATAGTAATAACAAAAATGGCTAATAAAACACCAACAACAACATTTTCAATAATAAAGGCCAAAAAAACAAAATTATTATAATAAATAATAATAGAGCCAACAATTTTTGAACAATGGATAAAATAAAGGTCAAAATGGTAACAACCAATAGACCTACCATGCAGTTACACATGACCACAATAGGGTTATAGGTTATATTTTAAGAGGTCACATTAACACCATCTCCATTAATATGAGACCAAATATTAGTCAATAATGACCTTTACTAAATAATTCCAATCTAGCAACTCACTTTGATAATCCTTCCTTGACTTGGAACCACATATAAGCATGCCAATAAGTAGGGATTACTAATTTTGGACACTATACTTATAACTCATCATTTATTCATTACCATGCACAAATGCACTAGTAATCAAGACTTATCCTATCTAGTCACCCACCATTTCCAACATATATTAGAAATCATGGTCATGTGTTTAATCCTAATTGTGCAATCACAACTCAGTGATTGAATATTACCATCCCAAACCCATATCCATTTATCACTTCACCCATCACCCAACCAGACATTTAGCCTTAGAATAAATGATTTAACATTGACCAAGAGAAGAAATTTGACATTGTGGAAAAATTGTAAAAGACACCTGCACAAATCTATATTTTAGATTTGTTGTGTATGTCAACAATCCATAAAGATAGTTTGAATGAGTTCCTTAGCCAATCCACCTTTTTTAATGACATATCCCTTGACAAATTCTAAGCATTGGTTAGGCATCTATATCCATCCCAATAAGTCACTTTCAACCAAATTGATATGTCATCCCTTGGCCTACTACATAATAACCCCTTATACATTACAATTTGCATAAATCAACACAAAATAAAATGTGTCTTTATAGGTAATAGATCAGGTCTAAACATAGTGTCTATAAAGCTCATCAAGATTCTTAGGTATACTATGGTAGATCTTTAGGTAGAGACAATAACCATCAAATCATACTATAATGAGGAATGAGAATCACAAGGCACCATATATTTACTAGTTATCCTTGGGCCCTTAACCCATAATACACTTTTCCATGTGCTAGATTTTGACTTATCATATGATATGCTTTTGGGTATACCTTAGTTACATGAAATTCATGTAGTCCCATCCATGTTGTACCAATGTATCAAATTTTCACAGCTATGGATGAAAGTTTGTATACCAAGATATTTGCATCTGTATGAGCTATACAAACACCTAAAGGTTGAGTTCAAGAGTTATAACTATTGCTTTGTCATGAATCTAGTGGCCAAGCAAGATAAGGGAAAATAAATACTTCTTGATTTACCAGAGGACAACTACATTGATAGTAATACCCTTTATTCTCTTTCCCACATGCCACCTCCTGAAGTATCTAATCATTATACCATCTCATCCAATAGCCTAAGAGAGTATTTAACCCATGGCACCTTTCATATTATAAACCTTTTACAAAATCCAAAGTCCTTTAAAAGACCTAAATCCAATCCACTTCATCCAAAATGGAAACACATGGGTAAAGGTAAAAGATATATCATGTTTATACCAGCATCTAACCTAGAATAGGACCCTCTTGAGAGATAAATCATGGTTATACAATGACAATCAAGTTGATTATTATGAGAATGACAAGTATCCTATTCCCAATAGGATCATGAAGAATCATGACTATGAAAGAAGAGGCCTTAGACAAAATCAGCAAGGAACACTTAAACCAATTTCCATGAGTAAATATAAAGGACCTTCTAGACATGGATTTAAACCACCTGGGGGTGACTCCATATACCTTACTCATGTTCCATCACCATTGAATAGTGATGATGATGTTTATAGTGAAATAGTCTTTGATCATAGACTTTTTGATGACCTAGCCAAGACCAACCTATTTGACACTAATTTCATTTATACCCTTATACTAGTCATTCATCACAACTCACTTCCATTGTATTATACCTACCTAATAGGCTGGGACAAACAATAGTCCAACATGTTGGTTGATGAGTTCCAAAATGATGAGGCTTTCTATGATTTTATTGGCCTTAGAGATAATGTTCCATTGGGGGACCATAAATTAGGGTTCTCAATCACGTTAGATCCTAAAGCTGATTTGGAGAGAGGGAGAACACCCTTATCCAAAAGTAAATAATTAAAACATTCAGGTCACAAAGTGAAAACCTCTTTGAGGTGCTTTCTAACCAAGGTAAAAGTAAATAAAAAGGCCAGTCTAGTAGTTAAAACTGGTTTTAGGTGCCATTAGATGGGGGTATTCATCCTTCTTCAACCATAGCTCAGGAAGCCATCAATAACAAACTTATCTATGATTCTAATTTTAGTTTTAAAGAATAATAATATTTTGATCAAATTATTCAATATTTTCCAACCATTTTTTTACATGGCCAAACCTACCATTCAAGGAATTTGATTCACCATGCCTAGGGGAACTCAAAGATCTAGTCCTAACAAAGGACTCTAATGTTGCCAACAAGTTCAAATCTTTGCCCACTATCCTTGAAGATAGTTTGACCCTTTTAGTGGAAGATACAAACGAGGTTAACATCAGGTCCCCAAATGACCCATAATGGATAAATCTAGGTGCTTAACTTACTGAGAATGAGTATGAAGTTCTTAGATCCCTTTTGAGGGAATTTATAGATATTTTTACATGGGCATATTTTGACATGCCAAGTTTAGAACTCACCTTGGTTCTTCACTGCCTTATTATCAATCCTAATGCCAAAATAGTAAAATAAAAGCTATCTAATATGCATCCTCTCATTTTTTTATTTGTGAAGAAAGAGTTCTAAAAAATCTTAGAAGCAAGATGTATCCAATCTATTAGCTATTTAATGTAGATCTCTAATGTTGTGCTAGTTATCAAAAAGTCAAAAAGGGATCAAAATCTATACTAATTTTCATGATATAAATAAATATTTCCCCAAAGAAGACTTTTCATTTCCAAACATTGGCATGATCATTGATTCCATAATAGGTTAAGAAATTCTTTCATTAATTGATGACTTTTTATGGTACAACCAAATTAGGATAGCACCAATAATCCAACATAAGGCAGTGTTCACCACTCCATGGGGAACATTATATTATCAAGTTATGCCATTTAGTATAAAGAATGTAGGGGCCACCTACCAAAGATCCATGACCATAATATTTAATTATATGATGCATGACATTATTGAAGACTATGTCAATGACATTCTTGGCAAATTAAAAACCAAAGCCAATCATCCAATAGTGATACATAGAATATTTGAAAGACTACATGAGTACAATGTTAGAATTAATCCTAAAAAGTGTGTCATTTGAGTCACATCAGGAAAATTGCTCAGCTTCATTATTTCTCGATGAGGCATTGAAGTCGATCTAACCAAAGTCCAAACAGTAATAGAGATTAAACCTTTGACTAATTTGAAGTAGCTCCATCATTTATAAGGCAAAATCTAGTCTATCTGATGCTTCATATCATAATTACCCATCAAATACCATCTTTTTACACATATTCTAAATAAAGGAGTCACATTTCACTAGGATGATCACTACCAAACAAATTTTAGTAGCTAAAGGGCTATCTAGTGAATCTACCTATTTAATTTAATCCTATGCTAGGAAAGCCATTATTTTTGTATATTTTAGCTACTAATAATGCCCTAAGGGCACTTTTGGCTCAACACAATGATAATGGAAAGCAATGTGCCATTTACTATTTAAGCCATACACTAGTTGCATATAATCATAATTATACGTCGATAGAAAAAGCTTGTTTAGCCATGGTCTTTAGAGTTCAAAAACAAAGGCATTACATGTTAAAAAATAGGACCATGGTTATTTCAAAATTATATTTTCTCAAGTATCTATTGACCAAATTTGACTTTTGGTCAAATTGGGGAACCCTTAGTAAAAACTTGGTTTCTTAGGCCTATAAGGGGGTATAATATATTTTCATGAGGTGTTTTATAGGTTAATTTATGTCAACTAATGTTATATTAGCTTTGGTCAATTAGTTTTTATGTCCTTATATCATTTTTTGGTCATTTAAGGGGTTAAAAAGGTGAATTTAATGTTTTTCATAAGTTTATATGGAAATGTGCAAGTCTCAAAACATTATTTCATGACCCATGTGTCATTATAAGTCTTAGATAAATGTTTGTAATTGAAAAATGGTAGCTTGTTCAGAATAAAGTTAGTTTTCTTGGAAAAAAAGAGAAATTAGCACTTGTACAACGTCCTTTGGAAGTGTTCCATTTGTAAAATATGTAAATGTGACTCTCCATCTCCCACACACTCATATCCATGCTTTAATTGATTTTTAAGTGTCATTTTTGGCCCAAAACCATTTTCCTACAATTTTTCCCTTTTTGGTAGATTGAAGTGACACTCAGTTTTCTACTTGGTATGGTCAGCACAGGGGGTTTCAAGTCAAACTATTTTAGGACGTGAAATTAAACTTAGGCAAATCCATTTTCATACCAATAAGTTGGAAGATGATCAATTGTGATTTATGAATCATTCATTTGAAGTTGACCTTATAAAATTGCAAGCTAATATGTGCACCATATCAATTTTTCCTTGGTTTTAATAGCTCAGTATAAACTAGTTCTTCATGTTTGTTTCATATGATTTTGGAATATTTATATAACACTTCTCATTTTTGGTTTCAAGTTTCAAGTTATTTTGATTAGCTAATAACCTTGAAATTATAGATTGGTATTTTTTGAGTGGAATGAGCAATTTCACCATTTTCATGAACTTTTTACTTTCCAAGAGACTCTAAGGAGTTTTTATAGCTAATTATTAATGATTCAAATGCTAGCTTAACACACATCACCTTTAAAACACATATCCCAAAGCATCATTCCATGAATTGTAGTCATACATTACTTGTACTCACTTTCTAGCATGGAAGCACATATTCTAGTGTTCAAAAAGAGGATACCACTAGGAATAGAGGTTTTGAAGTATATTTTAGGATATTCATGAACATATACATCTATTTAAATAATTGATGAAATTTATAGGTCTACCAATGGAGTTTAAACTATACACACCACATGTATTCCTCTTCATTGCCTGCATACCCATCAAGATGCACATAAAGTCATTCCATGGTGATGTCATGTAAGAATTAAGGATTCAATAGTGTTTTAAAACTATATGAGTGTAAAATAGTACATTTGAATTAATGGTAATGGTTATGAATTGATCATAAGCATATATATCTCATAGGTGGTAACAACAAAGAGTTGGAGGTATCATATTGAAGCGTTTAAACATGATTTCAAAGCCTACTTGAAGTCCTAGCATGTGATTTCACCATGACATATCTATATAGAGTGTCAAAAGGTTAGGAAGGAGTATGAAACCATGTTGAGAAGGTAGTACTAGAGTTTAGGGAATTTTTCCCTAAAATATCAAAATAGAGCTCCAAAAGGTTTTCTATTTTATGACATGTTTTCAAAAGGTTTAAAGGAATAAAATGAGGTGAATATTATAGCCTCTAGTGTGGATAAGCTATTTAAAAAATGAGGGAATCAAGAAGTCACTACCAGGTAGAATTTTAATACCTCAAAGTTACCCTATAAGACATTGGAATCTTGTAATAAAGTCTATAGTTTGAGAGCTTGAATGACCTTTTGATATCCTAAGAGCAAATAAATCATCCTCTCATGGATAAGGTAGTTTCATAGATTAAATGGTAAGAATAATGTAATGGAGACCATCAGTTTGATTTGATTCATAGTTCATGAGCATTCCTAGGTGTCCTTTGTATGGAAAGTTTCCACCTACAGAAAATAGGGAAAACAATGGAGTGAACTTGGTGCATTAGTAGTGTTTTTGGCCCATCCAATGGTGAATGCATAAATAAGAAAGAGTAATGGACTTTCAAGCTTAAAGAGTGATATTAAACATAATGAATAAGCTCAATGATGTCTCATAAGCATCTACATCAATCAAGAGATAGGGGTGTCTTAGTCATAGTATAAGAGAACCCAATTTGATGTTTTCAAAATGCATTTGTGGAACACAAGTAAGGTTGAAATAATGAGATAGATTTCAAACACATTAATGAAGATCATAATCACTTTAATGAGTTCTAAAGGATGTTCAACAGCCTGTACACCTCCTTATAATCCTATAATCATCTATAACTAGTATTTTATTATCTGTTGGTAGTGACTGATATATGACACCTAGGTAATGGTCTAGACTACCCAAGGTGAACAAATGGGCATAAATCCTTGTGAAATGGTTAATAAAATCTTAATAAGAGTCCTAAAATAGTGATCTACATATAAATCATACAAGTATGCACCTATAAGGGTCAAAAAGCATGTGTCTCAATTAGTAGGGTTAAATCCAATTAGGGTTTCTTAGTAACAAGAGGAAAGGAGTCACTTGTAATCTAGAATATGATTTGTGTGAGCAAGAACTTGAATTATTGTGGTCATAAGCACCTTAAGAGGATTTTAAAACACTATATCATTTGTCCCCAAGTTTCATCCACATAAACAAAATCCATTGTTAGGGAGAAAACATAGTCAATTGTATGACTAGTGTTGAAGGTTTTGGAAACCTAAAATTGAAGTAGGAGGGGTTAAAACACAATAAGACAATCTAACACACTAAGGTTGTAGATACAAAGTGCAACCCTAAGGCCCAAATGAGAAAGTATTGTCATTTCTACTTTGAAGTAAGATTTTTAGGCTATTGAAACATGTGTATGGAGTGACCATAGGTGTGTTTGAGTTATCAAGTGGAAAATAAAAATATCAGAGGTCATTTTGAGCTTGGAAGTTGTTGTCAGACCTAAAGGATTTGAGGAGACCTAGAGTCATTATGAGGTCCACCATCACTTATATATTTTGGTGAGTATTCCAAATGATTGAGACTTATTTGGTAGGTTATAACATATGTTTATATTCTATTTTAATGTAGGGAAGTCATCAAATAGATGATTTTAGGCCTAAGCATATAGATAGGCTTATTAGACATGGCTAGGCCTTAGATCCAAATGGAAACTAAACTTAATTTTTATCTTATAGTGAGAATCCAAAGCTATTTTATCATGTTCTTGAGGTTAATACAGAGGTGTTAAGTCAGTTGGAGTGCATGAGAAATCTTAGAGAAGCCATTTTTGGCTCAAAAACCTATTCAAGCCTATGAAAACAAGGGAAACAAGCTTGATAGGCCATCTTTTGAAGCTCATATCTTTCATGATCATATACATGGGAGTTGGAGGAGTTATGGGATGTTATCAAGGGTCTTGAAGGCCAAATTTGTGATTTTTTTTTTTAACGTTGGACATCCAAAATTTATGAACTAACCTTAAGACTTAAAACAAGCCTAAAACCCTACTAAACCCTTGCCCATGACCAGTTTAGATAAATAGAGTTGTATATCTAATATAATTATCTATTTTGTCTAGGATGTTGATTTTATCTTTTATAATACTTATTCAATGTACTCCACATGCTTGTTTATTGTACGTATTTTTATGGATGGGGGTAGAAATGGGGTTTTTATCACTATTTTGTGTATTGTGTAGGCTAAAAGAAGATTTAAGACATGAAATAGATTTCAGATGGAATATTAATAATTAATATAACTAGAAATATTCATTTAATTCATTGAAACAACTTATATGTTCCCCAACCAAGTGATTCAACTCAGCCAGTAAAATCTAACATATTGGACAAGCTAGCGAAGAAGATGAAAAACTTCATGTGGACTCATTTTAAGGTGACCCTGATGATTAAAAGGCCATGGATGGAAATTAAAATTTTAATTAAATCCCTCTCATGTATTTTCAATGAAAAATAAATATATTTTGAAGGCCAAGTGTGCAAGGTGCATGAAAGGGTAGTGTTTTGGACAGTAGATGATGATGGCTATATTCTAAAGGTTTTTAGAGGACCAAAAATGCAACCAATGAATGGATATGAATTTACTATAGTATATTCTTATAATAAAATATATTTAATTCTCCTAATTAGTTATATGACGTTCAAATAGGCCCAATCATGAAGGTAGTTTTTCTATGCAAAAGGAGGAGTTTTGTGTTATTTTACATAACATTGATGACTCAAATTGGCATTTATAATTCATTATATTGCATGTTTTAACCCTTAAACTATTATAATAAATGGATAAATTATTTTAAAATCTTTAAAATTGTACTTGTGACCCTTGGACTTCTTTTCTTCTCTCTCTCTCTCAAACTCTATAAGAGTTAGCCATTTTGGCATTGTATGGATGCTTCACCTGAGTATATAAAATCCCTACTCATTTATATATCTTTTGATAAATAAAATAAATAATTTTTACCTCTTATATGACTTTCTATAATGTGTTTAATTTGAATGATTGATTTTGCTTAAATGACACTCTTGTTTCCTTAGCATGTTAGTTCATTCTTACAACATATTTAAAGTTGGAAAACTTCTTCTTGCAGGGCAAGTGAAGTGTTTTGGGATATGTAAAGGATTAAGTGAGTTTTTATCTTCAATAATTTAATTCAAGGCCTCTTATCTATTCCTCTTAAACTAGGTGTTCATCTTGACCTCACAATGTAACATTGATGTGAGAAGTTATAAATTGGAAGAGTGTATGTTTGGTTTGTTGTTTAGTCTCAAGTGTAATATGCATATGTTTGGATGTCATCAATAAATTTGTTATATCACCTCAATGGAACATCAAGGGAACTAGCCCCATCTAGAGAATCATCTCATTCCTTAGGTTGCCCACAAGCTTAGAGGTGATTTAATTGTGTACTTGCATGAGGAGAGATTTTCATCTCCTCAATAGGTGAATATATAAGTTAAAATATATTTTTTATGATTTTTTGGAATCTTGTTCCAAGAGTTGGAGGATTTTTTGTGTTGTCCTTCAACACATCAGCCTTTGGAGGCATCTATCGAAGCATCAATGGTGACTTCAAAGTTGTATCTATTAGTCAAGTATTCCAATTATTCATTTCAAAGATGTTTTATGATCATTTATTTTGTATTTATTCTTGATGAATCTTCATGGCTAACCTTGGTTTTGATTTTTGTTCTCTAAAAGTTGGTGAAACCTTCCAAGCTTGTACCATTCCTCATCAATATGAACAAGTCCTTAATGAGCCTTGGTGTGACTATGATCAGACTTGTCATGAAGTGTATCAATCTTAAAATCAACCTTGTTATGAACCACATTTTACTCCTCAATATTCCTATGAGCATTGGTATCCATATATTCCTTCATTTCACTCTCCATATGGACATCATGTTGTTAGATAATTCTATGAGAATGGCTACCAAGAAAAACCTATCTATCAGCCACAATATGAGCCCTATCATTCATTTCATGATGAATATTAGCCTCAAGAGTGTTCCTATCAGCTTGGTCATATTAAATAAGAGGTTTCCATGGGTGTTACACCAGGGTATCATTGGAAAAGTGAATTTACTACTCATGTAAATGTTTTTCCTCTTGTTCAGCCCAAGGATTCACTTCCATATGATCTCACTAGTGTTTTCCTTTCTTCCATAACCATTCATAAGCCTTATCCTTCACCCCACAATCTATCTTAAATCCATTCACCTTCTAATACACCTCATATTACTTCAATTTACACTACACTTCATTCTCATTAACCTCAAATCCATGAGCCTATCCATCAATTTTCCACTTCATTTCTTCTTAAAGAGGAACATATCTTGAGAGAAGTAAGTAAAGAAGAACAAATTCAATTCATGGTTGATAAAGAGACTCTCATGATTGAATTGAAGAATAAACAACCATATGTACTCCCCTTGATGAACAAAAGGATAATCCAATAGCTAATGTCTCTATGTTTTAAGGAATGTGTGTCCATGGAAAAACCCCTACACTTCACCCTCAATCTAGTTTTATGTTCTATGTACCACCTTCACCAAATATCCCATTTTTTATTCACCTCATTACCATTTATCTTGATTGAATTATGGTACTGGATCCTAAAGAAGATTAGTTTGTTGATAAATAAATATAACTCCTTCTTTAGTAAAACCTACCTCTTTGGTAACCTCATTGGGCTAGATCATATGATTTCAAGATGCCTAGACTTGGCATCACCATGAAGGAAAAGGATATGGAAGACATTATATCCCTTGAATAAGATTATAAATATGATAAAAATGTTTTATATAATCATCATAATCATTAATTGTAATGTTTTTTCAATGATTAAGAACACTTCAAGTCATTTCTCAAGAAGTGGAAGTCCTAGATGAGTTTCATGAAACCAAGGTAGAAGAAGTAGCTCTAGAATATGATCATGAGGAAGAGGATATATGGAAGAAGTTCAATACCATTTACAAGTAATTTTATGAGTTTTTTTAAGTTTGTTATTATCCAAAAGATTGTATATCTAATGATAAACCTAATTTTGTTGATGATTATAATGAATATGAATTTGAGTGTGCAATCAAACATAATGATGGAGATCTTTATAATCATCAAGAAATAGCTATCATGATGCAAATTGATGATGTAATGGAGGTTGAATAAAATCATATTAATGACATCATAAATAAAGAAGAGAATATGGAAGAGGTAATGGTTTTAGATGATAAAGAGAACAAGGATGATTGGCAGCTACTAATAGAGTTACTTCAAGAGCTTGAAGAGATTTTACAAGTTGAAGGAAAAACATATGACAAGGTGAAATAAGAGGTTTCCATGGAAGATAATGATTAATATTTTATAGAGTTTTAAAAGATAATTTATGATCTAGAATATCTTGTAGTTGAGAAGAAGCCTAATCTTTTTGAGAACACCATGGAAGACAACAAGGTACACCTTATTCAATCATCATTTCAAGTTGAAATTGAGGATATATATGACAAGGTTAAAGATATTTGGATGAAAGAGGAATAATTTTACATTTAATACTTTTTTAAATATGTTATAATTTAGAGTATGACAATTGAAATGATAAAGAACAAGTTGGATTCATAAAACATCTAATCCAAGAATAAAAATGCTTTGCACCATATTTCATCTCATGAAGAATGTGATGCTTCAAAATTTACATTTAATATATGAGGGAGGAAATCTAATTATTAGTTGTTAATAATAGTTTATTTCCTAATTCACCTAAGTTCCTTGAGCACATGTGTGTGTCTTGTGTTTTCTTTCTTTACTATGTGTGTCATTTGTTTTGTGTGGTTGAGGTAATCTTAGTGTCTCATCTTGATTAAAGATTTATGGTAAATGTTAAAATTTTTTATTGTATTTATCATTCCATAGATGACTCCATATTCCCAATGGACTAATAAGGCTATTGGTTTAGTTCGTATAGTAGGCATACTACCCTTATGAATCACCAATTTGTTGACCAAATTTCACTTTTGGTCAATTTGGTGCACCCCTAGTGAAAAACATGGTTTTTTATGCCTATAAGGGGTTATATTATATTTTAATGAGTATTTTCATAGGTTAATTTATTTTAAAAATGTTATCTTAGCTTTGGTCAATTAGCTTTTATGTCCTTATATCTTTTTTAGGTCATTTGAGGGGTCAAAAAGGTGCATTTAATGTTTTATATAGGTTTCTTGGGAAATGTGCAAGTAAAAAAATATTAATTCATGCCCAATGTGTCATTAAAATTATTAGATAATTTTTTTCAACTAAAATATGATAGGTTATTTAGAAGAAATTTAATTTTCTTGGAAAAGAAAGAGAAAGTGGCACTTGTATGGCCTCTTTGGGAATTGTGCCACTTGTAAAAGATGAAAATGTGACTATATATATTTCAAACACTCATATCCATTCTTTTATTGATTTTTAATTTCTATTTTTATCCCAAAACCATTTTGCTAGATTTTTCCCCTTTTTAACATATTGAAGTGACACTTAGGTTTTTGCTTGGTGCAGTCAGTACAAGGGGTTTCAAGTTCAATGGTTACGGGATGTGATAATAAACTTAGGAATATAAATTTTAATATAAATAAATTATATAATGATCAATTGTGCTTTATGAGTCATTCATTTGAAGTTGACCTTCCAAAACTGCCTGCTAATCTATACACCCTGTTAGTTTCCCCTTGGTTTGAATAGATCAATATAAATAAATTGTTAATGTTTATTAAAAATAATATTTTACTATTTATATAATAATTCCAATTCTTTTTTTCAATTTTTAATTTGTTTTTATTAGGTAATAACCTTAAAATTACAAATTGGTCTCTTTTCAGTGCAATGAGCACTTTCACCTTTTTCATGAAATTTTTGCTTTTCAAGAGACTCTAAGGAGTTTTAATAGGTCATTTATCATGATTAAAATTTTATATTAACCCCCATTACATTTAAATCACATATCCCAAAGAAACATTCCATGAATTGTAGTCATGCATTACTTGTACTCACTTTCTACCATGGAAGTACATATTTAGGTGTTCAAAAAGAGGATACCACTATGAATATAGGTTTTTAAGTCTATTTTAATATATTAATGAGCATATATTTTTTTTTAAATAATTTTCAAAATTTCTAGGTCTACCAATGGAGTTTAAACTATACACACTACCTGTATTCCTCTTCATTACCTACATTCCAGTCAAGATGCACAAAAAATCATTCCATGGTGATGTCATGTAAGAATGGAGGATTAAATAGTGTTTAAAAAAAAATTAAATTTAAAATAGTGTATTTTAATCAATGTTAATGGTTATTAATTGATCAAAATCATATATATCTCACATACTACCAAATGCCTATCCATCACCTAAGTTTACAAAAGTCCACCTATATATGGCAATAACATAGAGTTGGAGGTATCATATTGAAGCATTTAAACATGATTTGAAATCCTAATTGAAGTCCTGGCATGTGATTTCACTATATCATATCTATATAGAGCATTAAAAGGATAGGAAGGATTATGAAACCATGTTGAGAAGGGAGGACCAGAGTTTAGGGATTTTTTCTGTAAAATATCAAAATAGAGCTATATAAGGTTTTTATAGACCATTTATGACATGTTTTCAAAAGTTTTAAGGGAAAAAAATGAGGTGAATATTATATCCTCTAGCATGTATAAGATCTCTACCAAATGAGGGAATCAAGAAGTCAATACAAGGTAGAATCTGAATACCTCAAAGTTACCCTAGAAGACATTGAAATCTTGCAATAATATCTATAGTTTGAGATCTTAAATGACCCTTTGATACCCTAAGAGAAAAAAATAACCCTCTCATGGATAATGTAGTTTCATAGATTGAATCATAAGAATAATTTCATGGATACCATTAGTTTTATATTATGCATAGTTCCTTAGTGTTCCCAGGTGTCCTCTGTATGGAAAGTGTCCATGTACAACAAATAAGGCAAACAATGGAGTGAACTTGGTTCATTAGTAGTGTTTTTATCCCATCTAATGGTAAATGAATATATGAGAAAGAGTAATGGAATTTAAATATTTAATATTTATATTTAACATCATGAATAATACAAATGATGTCTCATAAGCATCTACAATAATCAAGAGATAGGGGTGTCTCAGTCATAATATAAGAGAGCCCAATTTGATGTTTCCAAAGTGTATTTGAGGAACACATGGTTCAAATAATGGGATATATTTAAAACACATTCATGAATGTAATAATAAATTTAATGATTTTTAAAGGATGTTCACAATCCTATACACCTCCATAGAACCCTATAATCATCTACAACCAATGTTTGATTGTGTGTGGGCAATGACTGATATAAGGTACCTAGGGAATGGTCTAGACTACCCAAGGTGACAAAATGGACATAAATCCTTGGGAAATGGTTAATAAAACATCAATAAGAGTCTTTAAATATTTATCTCATCCTAAATCATACTAGTATACACCTATAGGGATCATCCAGCATGTGTCTCAGTTAGCAAGGGTCAATCTAAATAGGGTTTCTCAGTCCCAAGTAGAAAGGAGTCACTTGTAAGCTAAAATATGATTTATGTGAGTAGGAACTTGAATTTTTGTGGTCATAATCATATTTAGAGTATTTTAAAACACTATATAATTATTCCTTAGAGTTCATCAACATCTACAAAAGCCATTGTTATGGAAAAAACATAAAAAGCATAGTCAACTATATGACTGGTGTTTAAGGCTTTGGAAACCTAAAACAGAGGATTAATATAGGGAATGGAGGATGGAGCCAACTATATAAGGACCATGGAATTTTATAACCTTGTGATCATGGAAAAAATAGATAATCAATCAAAGTAAAGACTCAAATCAAGTAAAACATTGTCTACTCTTGGAACCCTGCACTTTCTTGCTTCTCTAGAAGTCTGTTTGGAATTTAGAAGGTTAGAAGTCATATGACCTAATTAGGAGATATTTTTATGTTAAAGTAATCCTTTCCACTTTTATAACCATATATGATATCTATTTTTGATGATTAAATAGGGTAAGTGTCCTCTATTTTGTCTCAGATAGGGGGAATTTCCCCCTTGCATAAACTCTATAAATTGAAGAGAAAATGATAAAAAGGTGAACCAGAAGTCAAGGAAACCTTGAAAGAGGGTTTTAAAAGTTTAAAAATACATATAAAGACAAGGGAAACTAATCAAGAGGGGGTAAAACACAACAACACAATCTAACACACCAAGGTTGCAAACATGCCTATTAGGCAAAGTGTAAGCCTAAGGCCCAAATAAGAAAACATTGTCGTTTCTGCTTTTAAATAAGGTTTCTAGGATATTTTAACATGTGTATGTGGTGACCACATGTGTTTTTGATATATCAGGTGGCAAAGAAAACTATCAAAGGTCATTTTTACCCTTGAAGTTTTATCAGACCTAAAGATTTTGAGAAGACCTCGATTCATTAGGAGGTCCACCATTACTTTTGGATTTTGGTGAGTATTTAAAATGATTGATACTTGTTTGGGAGGTCAAAATAGATTTTTATTTGATATTATAATGTATTTAATGAATCAAATAGATAATTTTAGGCCTAAACATATAGATAAACTTACTAGACATTAGTAGACCTTGGAGCTAAATGGGAAGTCAACCTCAATTATAACTTATAGAGAGAATTTAAACCTATTTTAGAATGTTATTGAAGTTAATATGTAGGTTTTAATTCCTTTGTAGTAAATCATAGAGAATCTATTTTTGGTTCAAAAACCTATTCAGGCCTATGAAAACAAGGGAAAAAAGATTGATAGGCCATATTTTGAAGCTCATATATTTCATGAGGATATACATGGGATATATATTAGTTATGTGATGTTATTAGGGGTATTTAAGGCTAAATTTTTTAAATTATTTTGAAGGTTGGACATCCAAAATTTATAAACCAACTTTAAGACTCAAAACAGGCCTAAAACACTACTAAACCCTTACTTGAGACCAATTTGGATAAATGGAGTTGAATATATAACATAATGATATTTTTTGGGTAGGAAAGTGATTGTAACTTATATAATACTTAGTAAGGATATTCCCCATGCTTATTGACTGTACAGACTATTATGGATGGGGATAGAAACATGGTTTTCCTCACCATTTTATGTATTGTGAAGGCTATAGGAAGATTTAAGAGATTAAAAAAATTTGGATGGATTATTGAGACTTAATATAACTATAAATATTTATTTAATTCCATGAAACAACTTATAAGGTCTCCAAATTTTAACTCAACTAGTCAAATCTAGGATATTGGACAAGCTAATGAAGAAGATGAAAAACTTCATGTGAACTCATTTTAAGGATCCCATGATAATTAAAAGGCCATATATGGAATTTAATATTTTAATTATCTTCATCCCATGTATTTTCATGGAAAACTAAATCCATTTTGAAGGCTTAGTGTGCAGGGTGCATGAAAGGGTAGTTTTCTAGAAAATAAATGATGATGGCTCAATTATAAAGGTTTATAAAAGACCAAAAATGAAAAAAATACATGTATAAGAATTTATAAGAGTATCCACTTCAATTTAAATCATTTTTATTACTCATCATTAGTTATAATATGTTTAAATAGGCCCAATGATGAAGGTAATTTTTCTATGCAAAAGGAAGAGTTTTGTGCCACTTTGCATAACTTTGATGACTTTAATTGACATTTTTACTTCATGATATTACATGGTTAAAAACATAAATTATTATAATTCATGTATAACTTATTTTCCTATCTTTACAAGTGTACTTATGACCCTTGGACTTCTTTTCTTCTCTCTCTCTCTCTCTAACTCTATAAGAGTTAGCCATTTTGGCATTGTATGGATGATCCACCTGAGTATGGTGAAGCCTTTATAATTTTTATAAATAGAATAAATAATATTTAACTATTATATAATTTTTCATATTATGTTTAATTTGAATTATTTATTTTGCTTAAGTGACACTCTTATTTCCTTAGCTTGTTAACTCATTCTTACAACCTATTTGAAGTTGGAAAACTTCTTCTAGGGCATGTGAAGGGTTTTGGGATATGAAAATGATTCAGTGAATTTTTATCTTCATTAATAAAATTCAAGTCCTCTTGTCTATTCCTCCTAGCCTAGATGTTCATCTTGACCTCACACTATAACATTGATATGATAAGTTTTAGATTGGAAGAGTGTATGTTTAGTTTATTGCTTGGTCTCAAGTGTAATATGCATATGGTTGGATGTCATCAGTCCATTTGGTGTATCACCTCCATTATTTTAGAATTAATTTTAATTTATTTCTCCATTTTCACCACCTAATGTTAGTCTTAGTTGTAATCCATAGTGGTACATCGAGGGAGTTAGCACTATCTAGAGACTCACCTCATTCCTTAGGCTGCCCACAAGCCTTGATGTGATTCCATAATGCCACTTGGATGAGGAGATATTTGCATCTCCTCAAAGTGTTCATATGCAAGTTATAACATTATCTACTATCTAAAATAGCTTTACAAGGTTACATAGCCAAATGGATCATGCTTCTTAGTAAGTTTGAGATTGAGTACATCAACCAAAAAGCCATTAAGGGTCAAGTTCTTGTAAATCAGCTTTCTAAAGCACCCCTTGCTAATATAGAGACATTGACATTCTAATTTATTGATGAATCCATAATGACCATCATTGAAACATCTCTTGAAGAGTAGTACTAGAAGCTATATTTTAATGGATCATTCACAACACATAGATTAGGGGTAGCATTTTTATTTATTACACCATAATGGGATCTTATCCCAAAATCATTCAAGATCAGTTTCCCTTGTAAAAACAACATGGACAAATATGAAACACTTGTTTTAGGGATTTTTCAAGTGGTATAATGTAACATATCTCATCTTAAGGTTTATGATGATTCTTAGTTAATCATCAATTAGGTTATAGACCACTTTCAAACCAAATATGCCAAGGTGGTTCTATATAAGGCCTTGATATCCATTCTCAAGCAATAGATTGTTGACATTCAATTTGAGGATATACCAATGATAAACCACATATAATATTACCACTATTAGATCTCTAATTTGACAAATAGACACAATTAAATAGTATCAGTTCCTTGTTGATAATTTGTTATCACCAGCTCATGAACCTTCAACTATCATGATGATTTGTGATATTGTTGGTCCTAGCTCTATCTAGTACTTAGAATTTTACAACTACCTACGTGGACAAGTTTTACCACCCAACTTATCCCAAAAACAATCCAAATCATTTATCTACCAAATGACACATTATACCTTACTTGGATCAACCATTTACCACCATAGTTTTGATGGAACTCTACTTCATTGTTTAACTTTATCAAAATTTAGACTAGCATTATAGGAATTTTTCAAAGGAGTATGTGGATCCCACACTAGTGGGGTAATTGTATCAAAAAATCTCTTGTGTACTAGATAGTATTGGCCCATAATGTGTGTAGATGTAGTTGCATATGTCAAGAAGTGTGACAAGTGTCAATGGAATGCCAATTTGATTAATGCCCTAGCCAAGACTCTAAAACTACTATTGACAACATGGCCATTTGATACATGGGGCCTCAAGATCATTGGCAAGATTAATCCCACCTTATTTAATGGCCATAAACATATCTTTATTACCACTAAACATTTCACTAAGTGGGTTGAAGTTATACCCCTCACGTGACTAGAAAGCAAATTTCCAAGTTCATTTTTAACAATCTCATTTGCCACTACGGTATCCCTTCTAACATTATATTTTATAATGTAATATCATTCAAGAATAAGGATGTCAAAAAGATATGTACTAAATATAACATCATGTACCAATTTTCCATAGCATACTACCCTCAAGGTAATGGTTATATTGAAGCATCAAATCAAACCATTGTCAATGTTATCAAAAAGATTGTCAATGATGCCAATAATGAATGGTAGTTTAATATATTTCTCACCCTTTGGGTATACCATAAAAATAACCCTAAAGCCACAAGAGCCACTCCATATTCACTTGTTTAGGGTATTGAATCCATCCTTCTTATTGAGGTTGAGTTGCCTTCTCTATGCATCTATTTCAAGCATGTCATGGATGACAAAGACTATTGAATAGCTCACTTACATTAACTAGAATTAATTAATGAGAAATGCATGGATATGGTGAATAATCTCCAAGCCTATCAGAACCAACTTTGAGGCTACTACAATCGGTGCATGAAACATAAAGAATTTGAACTTGGTGATCTTGTCCTTAAAGAAAACCATGGCTAAAAAGAAGCACAAAGGTAAGTTCAAACCTAATTAGGTTGGTCCTTTCATGATTACAACAAACTATTATATATGAGCATAAAATATTACCACACCAAATGCACATGAACTTGATGAGCCAATGAACATCATCCACCTCAAGTGGTACTATGCTTGAGTGATTTATTTTATTACCTATAAGGACCATTTCAAGTTATACCATTCTATCAATATTATTTGTACTATAACATTTTTACCATCCTATCATCCTCCCACCCTATCACTTTTTCCTATTACCTATCTATTTTACCATACCTTCCCATTAACCAATTTATTTTCTCCCACCCTACCTAACCCTATGACCTTTGTTTTATTCCATTCAAGCCATATTCAATAAAAGGATTTAGATTATATTTTAGTATTTATTTTAAGCATTATAGTTAAAGGAAATATTATTGAGTATTAAGATAGAAGTTTGGCAATTGCATCCTTCATTTATTATTCCATTTTTTATACCACATGTTTGATTATAACTACTTATGGGAAAATCAGTGTCTCACTGATATTGTTATTAATTATAACTACCTATGGGAAAATTATTATCATTGACCTATGTAATTGTATCCTAGTTATAACCATCTATGGGTAAACTAAGGGTAACACTTGTTCATCATGCCTTGACATACCATTTACCCATTTTATAAGCCATAATGTGATTTTGTACCAATTGTGCATTTTTTATTTGAACTGGTTATTATACTAGTCATATTCCTCCATTTGATGACAAAACTATAGTGACTTGAGTTTATATCATAAGACTATGTAGACAATGCTCAATACTTGTTGAGATCATCTCAGTCAACCTAATCCATGTTCTCACCATTTTGTGAGCACCCTAAGTCACACTTTTACCATTTTATAAGCACCTTAAGCCACACTCTCACCATTTTATGAGCACCCTAAGCCACACTCTCAACATTTTGTGAGCACCTTAAGCCATGCTCTGTCCATTTTTTGAGAACCCTAATCCATTCTCTCATAGTTTTTTGAGCACCCTAAGCCACACTCTCATCATTTTGTGAGCACCCTAAGCCATGCTCTAACCATTTTGTGAGCACCCTAAGCCATGCTCTCACCATTTTGTGAGCCTCCTAAGCTATGCTCTCACTATTTTATGAGCACCCTAAGTCATGATCTCACCATTTTGTGAGTAACCCAAGTAAAACTCTCACCATTTTATAAGCTTTGATTGTTTAGTATCTCATCATCCTCCATCGACTTAAGATACCTATAAAATTACAAAAATGTTTGTAAAATCACTAGAAAAACCAAAAACATTGACCACTCCTTTGCCTTAAGGATTATAGGAACCCTTACTAAGTCACAAGAAAATCACTTGTTCCTTACTTTCCCCATCTTTTTAGGCCTTTTCTAAAATTATCTCATCATTTTACAAGTCCATTCCTATTCTTATGTCTCATCCATTATGTTTGTTTTTCACTATTTTTCATTTTATTCCCATTTCTTAGGAGAACTATGTTTGGCTCAAAGTTTTTGTTGGATATTATGTCCATGGAACTATATAGATAATGCCCACTTACCTAGTGCATATGGAGATAACTCGGCCACCCCCTTCCTTTTCTTTTATTCCCCAAATCATGTTTTTTTGCTAAGTTGTTGCCTATTTTCTAGGGGTATTGTTCATCTCATAGGTTTAAGTCATGTTGTTTGTACTAATATTAGCACTAACTATTATTTGTTTCTTTTCTTCTTTGTTTTTTTATTGTTTGTGTGACTATTCATTCACTTTTAGTACTATTGATTTGATTCAATCTGTGTGCATTCATTGTTTGTTTCCTTACACATTTATACTTGAATCCATCCATATTAATAAGTTTACATTATCATCATGGTTTTTATCATTGATGTATTATTTTCCATTGAATATTGGATTTTGGGAGTCAGTCCTTATGAATATTTAGGCCCAATCCTAATGATGCCTACCGTATAGTGCTACAAAAAAATTTATCTACAAGAAGTCTACTTAAAAATGGTGGAATCAACATCTCCTTAATACTAACACCCCAATCTATTCCAAATCATATCACAAATAGAGTAATTAACCATGAAAGAATTTCAACTATTGTTAATTTAGATAAGCATCTCCCTACTATCAAGTTGTTCTAATTCATCATTACCATGTGTGTCAAGTTATCATCATCATTATCAAATCAATTGTGTTTTCAATAATATAGGTCCACTTAGTATAACTACCTATGGGAAAATCATTTTACACCATCCCACCTGTAGTTCTTGATGTTTATAACCACCTTTGGGAAAATCATTGTGTTCTTACCAAATTTACTTTATTTTTACCTAGATATGTGCATTTTTTATCATATTTTTATGTCCTCACTAGGGTAGCTCCATCCTCTTAATTATTATAAATATCTTTGGGAAAATCATTGTGTTATCATACCGTGTTGCCACTATCAAAATACAATGCTTATAACCACCTTTAGGAAAACCATTATACACCATCCCATTTGAATTCTTAGTGGTTTTGACTAATTTTTCAAACTCATTATGTTCTCACCCCATAATATTCATATATTTGGTCCCCTCATTTCAATTCTTTCTTTTTGAGGGATTGTTTAACAACCTACTTGTGCCAACCATTCCCTCGAGGGGGCATCATATAGTTCATCAAATATCATTGAAATTGTAGGCATGTAATACCTTTTCATTATTTGAGAAGATGTTATTGTGCCTATAAGTTGTAACACCTTCCATAATAGGGGAAAACTATAGATACCTAAAATTGGCCACCAATGACCTTCAATCAAGATTTTGACTAATTTCTATCAAAATGCACAATTTGGATTAAAAACACTAAAATGCATTAAAACATTTGAACTTGTCATATAAAAGTGCTGATTTTAGGGAATGAAATTTATGAGATAGCTAAATTTGATCATACCATTTAAAGTCAAAATAAAAATTTCACACCTGGGTGCTCTAGATTGTTCTTTTCTACCAAATTTATTAAATGAGACATGTGCCTTTGTTATTTTGTGTTGGAAACATCCAAAATGGGATAACAGATCCAATGCATCTAATATCACATCCTAGTTCCAATCTAGTCATATTTTGAGCCAATAATATGACATTCTAACTAATTTGATTAATTTGTGCACCAATTTCCAAGATTTGATTCAAATTTGACTAATCATGCCTAAAGATAATTAATTAAAATCATGAGCCTAATTATGAATCCCATGGCACATGTTGAATATTTAATTTTTAGAAAATGATATTGAATAACTACATCATCAAATGACATCATTTCTTGGAAAGATATCACTAGGCCATAAATTCATAAAATATCAAGATTAAGCCCTCTCATGCCTCATTAATGCCTTATATGCATCTTTAATGCCTCTCCATCTGAAATATTTATAAGGGAATTTATTGAATTTGTCCTCCAAAATTGATTGGATCTTTAGCCACACATCTTCATCTTGAGATGAATGGTTCAGGTTCATTCTGATCATTTTGCAAAATCTATAAATAGGAGGCCTTATTTAATTTTAATCTCTTTTAAGACAAATTTAACGTGACCAAATAACTTCAAAACACATTTTTATATAGTGTTATAGTGCCTAATTTTTTTAATCCAAAGTCATCACAAGCTAAAGGTGCCAAGAGAAGATGAAGGTAGTCACACTCCATTGATGTAGATTTCTTGAAGCACAAGATAAGAAAGCCAAAGAAGGATAATTTTAGAGAAATCAAGGATTTGGTAAGAAGTTTGTTTTTTGTGTTCACATTTATCATTCTTTCCATCTCTAGTTGTGTTTTCAAATGGTTTTCCCTCACTAAGCTCCCCCTAGTGACTAGGCTTAGAGATGTTATGCTAGTTAGTGCATTTATTTAATTTAGTTGTCATTTTAGAACTAACATGATACTAACCATCCTCTCTTGAGTCAAATTCCTAGTCTACACAACTCAACCTTCTCATTTGTCTTAAATACGAGGAAAATTTATTAGGTGTATAGAACTTCAATCACTCCTTTTGTAAGTGTTTTGATTTGTTTGAATTGTATTATCACTCTCAAAGGTTTTAGGTGCTTCATCATTCATGTAAAATATTATCATTATCCTTAAATTCATGTGTTCTCTCTTAATAATTATCTCTTTATAGATAACTTATTAAGATGCATCATGTCTTGCTCTTTGAAAAACATGATTTGTGCATAAATGGTCTTGTATAGGTTTAAATATCAATGTTGGCCCAAGTAGAAATAAGAAACCAATAAATTAGGAGAGAATAATATGGATAAGGTTATAAGTTCAAGGTGTTTATAATATAGGTCAAATTATTCTCTCAAACAATCTTGAAATGTGTTTTAGTCGCCCATAGGTTTGCAACCGTATAAGTGAGCATTCATGTATATTAGTTCTTATACTGGAAGAGTTCAAATAAAGAATAAACTTGTTATAACCTACCGAAAAACCATGTGACACTAGATAAATATATTTCGGATCATCAAAGAACATGAATGAGTCGAATATACCCTCACTTTCAATGCAAAACCTTGTACATGAGTTGAATGTATGCACATTCCATATAGGTGAATAGACAAGTTAAGGATGACATATGCTTAATTATAATGTATAGGATTATTGAAAGGTGATATTAAATTAATAATATTTGATGTAATATTTAATCTTTAAGACTCAAAATTTGGTTATCTTTCTAGTCTATACAAGGAAAATTAAGACCTACATGTGATAGACCTGTAGGTGCTCATTTTGGAGTAAAACTAATGGTTAAGGAATATTTGATGTGGGACCATTATTCAATATAAATATTAAAGGAGGTAAAAAATATTTAAGGAACCTAAACTATTTTATAACTAAAGGAGATTTAGAATACTAGGTTCATAAGCCTAATGCTTTTACACATGTTTGAATGTGAGATTAAGAGAGCAGGGGTTTGAAAATGCCATAAAAGGGTTAGGAGATTTTATAGTATATATTAGATGAAATATTATGAATTTTTAATCCTCTAAAATTTCCATGTTAAATTTGAGAGAGACAATTTAAAGGTTTGTGTTAAAACTCTCCTCCAATCAACACCTTCAACCACATCTTGAGAAGGCCTAAAAAAAATTTAGAATAGTGTGAGCATGGAAAGATGTGGTATTTTAGACATTTTGAGGAGGTTATAAAATTAAAATGGTATGAAAAAGTCATTAATATGATCATTAGTATAAAATCAGGTTCCTAAAACAAATAATGTAGTCAAACTATCCTATAACCACTTATAGGTTACTTTGGTAAGTGGACAAGTTATAGGCTTGACGAGAAGATTAAATGCATAATGATTAGTTTGGGGTTTTGAGGGATAGATGACCAAATGATAGTATTCATTTGGAATTAAAAATTAGTAGGGATAAATTATAGATAATATGATCAAATCAACATCTCTAAACCCCTTATACATAGCTAATGAGCACCTACATGTTGTTAAGAGGAGAAGACTAGTCTCAAGCCTCAGGAAAGGGTAGAGTGTACTAAGGAAGAATTTAAGCCTATCTCAGATGAACATATAAGTCAATGAGTTCATCTAAAGATCCAAGAAATTATGATGGAATTACCAATGAGATTGGTCAAGATAGTTTCACCTAAACCCCTCTATACACAACCAAAGTGAGCTACAAGCTTGTCTACCTTGGTAAGTTAAAGTTGCTTGTCTAGAGTAAATAAAATAGGTATAAAGAGAGGTAAAGCATTTGATATGGTTCATGGTGATGAAATTAATCCATAAGACCCTCAAACTTAATCAAAAGTGAAACAAATACTATAAACTCTATCTAGGCCTATAGATCCTAATTCATACATAGGTAGACCTATAGTATAATCAATTGAAAGGTGATATGATAAAGGTGATTGTTGACCAATTTTTTATCCTGTAGGTCGAAATTTGGCACCCCTATATGAAAATTTGGATTTTATATCTTTTATGGGTGAATATCATGTCATAGTGTGATCTCAAGTTTATTCAACGTAATATGAATGCTATTAGTTTTGATCAGTTTGTTGTCTAGGTCCTTTTACTTTCTTTGAGTCATGCTAATAGGTCTGAGTAGAGTTTAAAGAACATTTTCAAAGTGCTAGATCTTTCACATGAAATAGTTATAGAGGAAGTTGATCATGTGGGTTTGTTCATCCTAGTTTAAATTTCTTTTGTATTAAGTATGTGGTCTTTTACTGAAGCACAAAAAAATTAATTCATGTTCAAATAATCTCTTTGAAAACATTTTTGGACTGTCATTCGAGATCAACCATTCACTTTGGGTTTATCTTAGTCTTCAAATTTGGGTTTCCATAACTAAAAGATTTTAGGTTTTCATATTATGTAAATTTCATTCAAAGGAGGTGTTGCACTCAAAACCCATGGCAAAAAGTGCAAGGTTTATTTCTTTTAACAATAATTATTTCATGTTTTTTCTAATCAAGTGTCAAAAATTATTTCAAACATTTTATCTAAAGAAATTTACCGAAAGGACCTTTTCAAGCTAAGGGGTCATTTTCATTTTTGTAAGGGCACTTTATTTTTTTTTAAGGGCACTTCAACTTTCCTAAAGGACACTTATTTTTTCTCAAATGGCATTTGTAATAAATCTGAAGGGACACTTTCAATTTTACCAAAGGGTACTTTTCTCAGAGAAATGGTCCTTTGCAAAGTCTTACTTAGTCTTTGTTATGTGTCTCTTTCCTTTGTATGTTTGAGGTAATCAATAGTTGTATTATTGATCAAGATTTGAGTCAATGGTCAAGGTATCTTGTTTACCTGAGTCCTTAGATTACTCCATAAGCCCAATGGACTGATAAGACTACTAGTCTAGTTAGTATAGCAAGCATACTACCCTTATGAGTCACCATTTTATTGACCAATATTTGACCCTACAAGTGAAAATTATGCACCCCTATATGAAAATTTGGATTTTATATCTTTTAGGGGTGAATATGATGTCATAGTGTGATCTCACGTTTATTTAATGTAATATGAATGCTATTAGTTTTGATCAATTTGTTGTCTATCTCCTTTTGCTTTCTTTAAGTCATACTAATAGGTTTGAGTAATGAGTTTAAAGAACATTTTTAATGTGCCAAATCTTCCAAGTGTAGTATTTGTAGAGGAAGATGATCATGTGGGTATGTTCATCTTGGTTCAAATTTACTATGTACTAAGTCTAAGATCCTTCACCAAAGCATAAGCATAGTTGTTCATGTTCAAAGAATTACTTTGAAAACATTTCTAGACTTAGTCATTTGAGCTCTGTCATTCACTTTGGGCTTATCTTGGTCTTCAAATTTGGGTTTCTATAACTACAAGATTTTGGGTTTTATTATTATGCAGATTTCATTTAGAGGACGTGTTCCACTCAAAACCCATGGAAAAAAGTGCAAGGTTGCTTTCTTTTGGCAAGAATTATTTCAGGTTTTTTCTATTCAAGTGTCAAGAATTGTTTCAAACATTTTGTCTAAAATAATATCCCTAAAAGACCTTTTTAGTCTAAGGGGTTATTTTTATTTTTTTAAAGGGCACTTTAGTTTTCCTGAAGGGCACTTCATTTTTATCAAAGGGAATTTTCAACAAAGTTGAAAGGACACTTTCAATTTCTCTGAAAGGTATTTTTCTTAGAGAAATGGTCCTTTGCAATGTTTCTGAAGGATACCCCTCTACAACTAAGTGAACCAAATGGAAAATCTAAAGGACATTTTCAAAGTGTTCCAAAGGGTATTTTCCTTTTGAGAAAGGCATAAATTAAAAAGCTAAAGAGATGATTTATAAAAGTCAAAGGACATCTCCTATAGCCGAAGGTATTTTTATATCAAAAAATAACTAAGGAATAATTCCTTCAATTTTTTTTCCAAAGGAATTACTCAAGTCAAAATTCCAATGAAATCCTCTATAAGAAAGAAACTAAAGAGATTAGCTCAAAATAATTGCATGGTATAAATAGTCTAAGGAATTGGCTTAGAAAAAGTGGCTGAGACAAATCTTTTCAAAGGACACCTTTGAATCCAAGTGCCCCAAATAGTTCCTTGAAAGATATCTTGCAAGAAAAAGTGTCCCACATAGGGGTCCCAAAAGGGTACTTTCCATTTTTGGAGGGTACTTTACATTTTTAGAGGGAACTTTCTATTTTTAGAGGGAACTTTCCATTTTTAGAGGGCACTTTCTATCCCCAAAGAGCACTTGGAAAAATTCTCAAAGACCTTGTCCATGGAAAAATTATCCACAGAAGATTGTTCAAGAAAATTGTCCAAGGAAAATATATTGAAGGAATTATGATGGGTTTACAAACATCAACTTTAGGGTCATGTACTAGCCATTAGAATTAAAATGCTTGGTGGGAACCTGAGGGAAAATGTGGAGGTGACAAATGGCAAGATCCTAAGCATCTAGTGTAGACAAAGAAAGCAAAAAATAGGTAGTCGATGGTTCAAGTCATTGCTGGCAACTGACTGAATCAAAGTGTTTCCATGAAATCATAAACATAAGTGTTTAGAGGATGTCTAGCATTTAGAGAAAACATTTTCTAACTATTGAAATGAATTCTATTTCTCTTGAGTAGTGCTATGTGTCAGCTCCCATATTGATAGTTTCAAATTTTCATGGATTGTATTTGATGGAGGTAGTTTCATGAAGGATGACAAAAGAGTAATTGCACCATTTCAAAAGAGTTTTCAATAATTTTACATGGACATCTGTCTTAAGATACATTCATTATCTACTTCCCACTCAACCATACATGTAGTCTAACTATTTTTATTTTCAGGCTTGAGCATGTTTTTATGTGACCTTTGAGCTTCCCTCTTTTTTGTTCTAAAAATTTTGATAACTTGGGCCTTTTTTGCCATTGTTTATATCTATCCACTTGGGTATGGTGAATCCCTACCAAAAATTTTTCTTGAATAAATAAAGATAGCTATTTTTTACCTCATTCAAGAATTATCTATGTGTATGTGATGGTTATTATCTTGTGAAAGTGTATCTTAGCTTACTTTCACATGTCAATTTTCTTAGTACCTTGTGAGTTCAAAGACTTCTCTTTGCAGGTCAGCAAAAAGTGTCAAATGGAGTTATAGGTGTAGTGAATAGCTAATTTAATAGTCTATCTTACAATGCCCATTATCTAAGTCTTCCTAGCCTAAGCCAATTCCAAGACCCCATGTTGAAACATTGATGTAATAAGAATATTGTTACTAGATGGAGTGTATATTAGGCTTCTTTTGGTTCAAATTACATGTTAAGAGTGTGAGTAGAATAAATCTTATGGTGCATCACCTATAGTAGAATAGGTTTACTTTCAGTTATTTTAACCCTTCTCATCCTCCCTAAGTTATTAGTAGTAAGAATATGAGCTTAAAAGATGCATCAAGGGGATTTATCCCCTAATCTAGAGATCCACCCCCCAATAGGGATAGCCACAACCCTAGGGTGGTTCCATTGTGTCACTTGAGTGAGGAGAAGATTTTCCAATCTCCTCATTAGGTGCAATCAAGTGATAAAAGTGACATGATATTATAAATTAATTGATAATTGAAAAATAAAATCACATGCCTTTAAATACCATCCATAGATATGGTAAATCAATTAATGTATAGTTTAACCTCTCAAGACCATCTCAAGATCCTCAACTGCATGACTAAATTTTAGGGTAGAATTTCATTTACTTATTCAGACCATGACCATGTGCATGGAAGAAAATGTTATTTAGGGATGATAAATGGGTACTTAAACTTCATCCTTGTGGTGTCAGTTACTATATTATACCCATTACCTACATCAACAAAGGTTAAGACTATAACCCCCTTTCTAATGACTTGCTTACAACCTGAGAGATGCTATATTTACCTTAGAAATATCATGAGGTTTTTCATGGGACCTAGTGGTGTTTGGAGGTAGTGGAGGGTTACCCTAAATATAATCTTGTGGTATTAAGAAAGAGAAATAAAATTTATTCTTTATGAACAATCGTTAAGATCAAAACATGCTTAAACCCTCTTAAAACCCTAGTAGTGACTAGTTGAGAGAGATTAACCTATAAAGTACATGATATAACTTTAGTTTCTATTCAAACCTCTTGGATATTATTGATGACACCAACTATATTCTCTAGGTTTACATTATATGTATGTGTATTTTTATAGACTATAATAAATGCATTATTCTGAAATATTTTTAGTGTTTTGTAAGGGTTTTAGATAGTTAGATACTTAGAAAAAGTTGGGATAGGTCACCTGAGATGAATTTCATCTATTCAATCCAAAACATTTTCACAGGACATCCTAGAAGTCATCAAACAAACTCCATTTTCCAAGGCATTGTCAAATTATCTTAAAATGAGAATAGCTCTCAAGGCCATTTCATGGTTCTCACACTTTCATAGGGTATCATGGCCTAAGATTTGGAATGGATGTTGGTAATATCCTAGGTAAAGTTAATCAAATTATTTTGGTATATTTCACACATGCAAGAGATATCTAGAATAGAAAATCAAGCTTTTAGGTAATGAGGCCTAATTGAGGAGAGAGAAAGGTAGAAAAATGACACTTCCACTTAGATTATAGACCTAAAACATGACATGGAGTTGTAAATCAATAATGGGTCCTTAAATATTCCCTTATTTTATTATTACCATCCATAAATTACCCTACAAAAGGAGTTTTATAAATTTTTAGGGATACTAAGAAAATAGTCCTAATGAGAGCTTGAGGAGAGAAATGGAGATTTGGGAATCATTCCAATATAAAAAAGGGAATTATTTAGGTATAATAAGGTATTTTAATACCTTTAATGGGCATAGAGTTACTTGGATAATATTAACTAAAGTTTTGAGCCACTTGGATAAAGCTAGGCATGGGGAGTGAGGAGTTTCAAGACCTAGACATATGAATGATAGTTGCTACTAAAATGTTAGACCAAAGGAGTTTTTAAATGTAGGTAAGGTGTAAAATTTTAATTTTTATAGGAATTAATGGATAATTAATTATTTATAATTAAATTTATCACTTTTATTATGCTAATAAGGGCAATTTTCAAGAAGATGATCAAGGTGTCAAGCTAAGTTCTAACTCCAACGCCACTTGGAAGATGGAACACCTTCAGAAGAGAGACAAATGGATTTGGGAGTATATTTGGACTATTTCATAACTCCTTGTTTTTAAATTCCATTTGGACACTTGGAAATATTATCCCTCTATTCCATTCTCTCTTTCTTCTCCATTCTCTATATAAGCTACCACTTTTGGCCTTGTAAGATATCCACAATTGGTATGGTGAAGCCTTGCTAGTTTGAGTACTAATTTTTCCTTTGAATAAAATATTTCAATCTGATTTTAATTTATCAACTTCTTCTTTATGTGTGTGAGGTAGTTCATGGTTTAATAGGAACTTATACTTATCTCTCTTTATGTTCATCTCACTCTCTGATTCCTTGTGCAAGTAATATTCCTTCTATCATTGCACCTTTCCTCCAATCAACACCTAAAACCACACCTATATAAGGGCTAAAAAAAATTATAATAGTAAGTGATTGGAAAGATGTGGTGTTTTAGACATTTTTATGACGTTACAAAATTACAAGTTCATAAAAAATTCATTGAGATGATCATTAATGTGAAAGTGGGGTCCGAAAGTAAAGAATGCAATCATACTATCCTATAACCACCTATCGGTTAGTTCAGTATGTGGATAGGTTATAGGCTTGAAGATAAGATTAAATACAAAGTGATTAGTTTACAGTTTTTAGTAATATATGAAAAAATTATAGTAGTCATTTGGAAATCAAAATGAGTAGGGAGAAAGTGTAGATAAGATGACCAAATAAACATCTTTAAACATCATATACATAGCTAATGTGCCCCTATAGGTTGCTAAGAGGAGTATATTGGTTTCAAGCCTAAGGAAAAGATAGAGTGTATGAAGGAATAATTTAAGCCTGTTTTATATGAATATAAAATCCAATGATGTCATCTAAAGATCAAAGTAAGTATGATGGAATAACCAATGAGATTGGTCAAGACAAGTTCACCTAAATCCCTCTATACACAGCCAAAGTGAGTTATAGGTGTGTCTACCTTATTAAGGAAAATTTGATTATATAGAGTAAAGAAAAGAGGTGTAAAGAGATTTAAATAATTTGATATGGTCCAAGGTGATGAAATGAATCCATAAGACACTCAAACTCAATCAAAAGTGAAACAATTACTAGAAACTCTATCTATGCCTGTAGGTCCTAATTCATACATAGGCAGACCTATAATAAAGTAAATTTCAAGGTGATTTGACAATGATGACATGATATTATTAAGTAATTTATAAGTGTGAAATGAAATAATAGACCTTTAAAGACCATCCACGGAAAGGGTAAAGTAATAAAAGTAAAGTTTGACTTCTCAAGACCATCTCAAGATCCTCAACTGCATGACAACATTTCAAAGAAGAATTTCACTCACTTTTTGACACCATGAACATGTGAATGGAAGAAAATGGTATTAAGGGATGATAAATGGGTCCCTAAAATTCAATATTATGCTGTTATTTCCTAGATTATACCCATTACTTGCATGAACAAAGGCTAATACTATGAACCCCTCTCCAATGGTCTACTTGTAACCCAAAAGACACCACATTTACCTTATAACTATCTTGAATTTTTGAATGAGACCTATTGGTGTTTGGATGTGGTGGAGGGGTCCATTAGTAAAATCTTGTAGAATTATGAGAGATAAAGAGGATCTATTCTTTATGAATAATCCTTAAGAACAAAACATGCCTACAACCCTCTTAAAACCCTAGTAGTTATTAGTTGAGAGAGATGAACCTCTAAATAAAATGATATGGCCTAATATACTTTTGAAAAATATTGGATATTTTTTGGGACTGATATTATATTATCTAGGTGTACTCTATATGTACTTGTATTTATATGGACTACAATAAATGCATTGCTTTGCAATATTTTTGGTGTTTTACAAGGGTTTTAGATAGTTGGACACTTGAAAATAGTTGGGATAGGTCACTTGATCTATTTTTAATATAATAAATTTAAACCATTTGAATATTATATCCTATAAATGATCAAATAAATACCATTTTTCAAGGCATTTTCAAACTATCGTAAAATGAGACTAGCTCTCAAGGCCATTTCATGGTTCTCACACTTCCAAAGGGGATCATGGCCTCAAATTTGGAATGGATGTTTGTGATATCATAGGTAAATTTATAAAATTATTTTTGGTGTTTTAACATTTTTTGGAGAGATATGGAATAGAAAATCAAGCTTCTAGATATGGAGGCCTAATTGAGACCAAATTAAAGAGAGAAAGGTAGAAAAATGACACTTCCACTTATATTATGGACATAAAAATTGGCATGGAGTTTTAAATACACAATGGGTCCTCAAATATGACCTTATTTTTTAATTAACATATTTATATTACCCTACATAAATATTTTATGGTTTATTAGGGCTATAAGGAAAATAGGCCTAATGAAAGCTTGAGGAGCAAAATGGAGTTTTGGGAATAGTTTCAAGAGCTAAAATGGATTGATTTAAGTAATATAAGATATTTTAATACCTTTAATGGAGATATATTACTTTGGATAATATGAACTCATGTTTTACGCCACTTAGACAAAGCTAGGCATGGAAAATGAGGAGTTTCAAGACACCTACGCATATGAATGATAGTGGCTACTAAAATGTCAGACCAGAGGAGTTTATAAATGAAGGTAAGGTGTAACATTAGAAGGTATAAAGGAAATAATGGATAATTTATGATTGATAAACCTATTTATCACTTTTATTATGTAAGGAAGGGTAGTTTTCAAGAAGTTAGTCAAGGTATCAAGTTGATTTCCAACTCACATGACACTTGGAAGATGAAGCATATTAAAAAGAGAGAAACATGGCTTTAGAAGTCTATTTGGACTATTTCATAACTCCTAATTTTTTTAAACTTCCATTTTGACACTTTAAAATATTCTCCTTCTATGCCCCCTGCTCTCTCTTCCCCATTCTCTATAAAAATTACCACTTTTGGCCTTGTAAGATATCCACATTTGGTATGGTAAAGGCCTGCTAGTTTGAGTACTAGTTTTTCCTTTGAATAAAATATTTAAAGGTGTTTTCAATTATTAACTTCATCTTAAAGTGTGTAAATTAGTTCATTATTGAATTTAAAGTGATAGTTATCTCTTTTTGTGTTCATGTCACTCTCTCATGCTTTGTAGAAGTAATCTACCTTCTAACATGTCACCTTTCCTCTAATCAACATCTACAAATACACCTTGGGAAGGCCTAAAAACAATTTATAATAGTGTGTGCTTGGGAATATGTGGGTTTTTGGATACTTTTAAGATTTTACAAACTTATAAGGGTACAAAAAATTAATTACAAGTATCATTGTGTGAAAGTGGGGTCTTAAAACAAAAAATACAGTCAAACTATCCTATAACCATCTACATGTTACTTCAGTAAGTGGAAAATTTAGAGGATTTAAGAGAATATTAAATACATAGTTAATAGTTTGTGGGTTTTAGGAATATATCAACAAATTATATTGGTCATTTGGAAGTCAAAATTAGCATGGAGAAAGTGTAGAGAAGGTGATGAAATCAACATCTCTAAACCCCATATACACCATTAATGAGAGCCTACAGGTTGCCAAGAAGAGAAAACTAGTTTCAATCCTAAGGAAATGGTAGATTATGAAGGAATAATTTAATCCTATATTATATGAATAGATAAATAAATGAGGTCATCTAAAGATCAAATTAAGGATGATGGAATGACCAATGATACTAGTCAAGACAAGTTCACTTAAACCCCTCTATACACAATAAAAGTGAGCTACAATCATATCTACCATGGTAAGGATAAGTTAATTTTATAGAGTAAATAAAAATGTATGAAGATAAATAAAGAATTTTATATCATTCATGGTGATGAAATGAATCCATAAGACCCTCAAACTTATCAAAAGTGAAACAAATACTAGAAACATTATCTAAGCTTGTAGGTCCTAATTCATACAAATGTAGACCTATATTATATTCATTTTAAAGGTGATTTCATAAAGTTGACATGATATTATAAAGTAATTTATAAGTAATAAATGAAATCACATGCCTTTCAAGACCAACCATGGATAGGGTAAACTAAGAAAAGTATAGTTTGACCTCTCAAGACCATCTCAAGATCCTCAACTACATGATGACATTTCAAGGTAGACATTCATTCAATTTTTGATACCATTACCATGTGAATGGAATAAAATGGTATTAAATGATTATAAAGGGGTCCATACACTTCAATATTGTGGTATCAATTTCTATATTATACCCATTAATTGCATAAACAAAGACAAAGATTATCAATCCCTCTCTAATGGCATGCTTGCAACCTGAGAGAAACCATATTTCCCTTATAAATATAATGAGGCTTTGAAATTGAACTATTTATTTTTGGAGGTGGTGGAGGGCCCCTGTAAATACAATCTTCTGGCATTAGGAGAAAGAAAGATGATTTATTTTTTATGAACAATCCTTAACAAGAAAACATGCGTAAAACCTTCCTAAAACCCTAGTAGTGACCAATTGAGAGAGATGAATATATAAATCACATGATATGACATGAGTTTAATCTAAAACCTCTTGGATATTATTTAAGATTCCAATTAGGTTCTCCAAGTTTACTTTATATGTTCTTATAGTTTTATGCACTGAAATAAATGCATTATTTTGCAAGGTTTTCAAGTCTTTTATAGGGGTTTTAGATAGTTGGACACTTTTAAAAAGTTGGGATAGGTCAGATAATATTTATTTCATATATTCAATACAAATTTTTTTATAGGATATCTTATAATTGATAAAAAAAATTCATTTTTCAAGGCATTCTCAAACTATCCTAAAATGAGAGTAGGTCTCAAGGCCATTTCATGGTTCTCACACTTCCAAAGGGTATTAAAGCCTCAAACTTGGAATGGAAGTTGGTTATATAATAAGTAAAGTTAATTAAATTATTTTGGGTTATTTCACATGTGTGGGAGAGATATAGAATATAAAATCAAGATTTTAGGCAAGGAGGCCTAATTAAAGAGAGAGAATGGCAAAAACTAACACTTTCACTCAAATTATAGACGTAGAACATGGAATGGAGTTGTAAATACATAATGGGTCATAAAATATTCCATTATTTTATTATTACCATTCATACAAATCCCTAAACAATTAGTTTTATAGGGTTTTAGGGCTATATGGAAAATAAGCTTGATGAGAGCTTGAGAAGCAAAATGGAATTTTGGGAATTATTCCAATAGCCAAAATGGATTTAATTCAGTATTATAAGGTTTTATAATTTATTTAATTGAGATATAGTAAATTTAATAATATTAACTCAATATTTGAGTAACATAGACAAAGCTAGGCATGAGAAATGAGGAGTTTCAAGACACCTAAGCATATGAATGATAGTTCATACTTAAATGTCAAACCAAAGGAGTTTATAAATATAGAGAGGTTATAAAATGAGAAGGTATAAAGGAATTCATGGAAAATTTATGATTGAGAATCCCATTTATCACTTTTCCTATGCAAGGAAGGGCAGTTTTCAAGAAGATGATTAAGGTGTCAAGCCAAGTTTTAGCTCCTATGCCACTTGGGAGATGCAACATCTTCAAAAGACAAACACATGGATTTATAAGTATATTTTTAATATTTAATAAATAATTATTTATTTTAATATCCATTTAGATACTTTGGTAATATTTTCCTTCTATTCCCCTCTCTTTCTCTCTTCCTCATTCTCTATATAGGTTGTGACTTTTGGCCTTGTAAGATATCCACATCTAGTATGGAAAAGCCCTACTAGTTTGGCTACAAATTTTTCCTTTGAATAAAATATTTAAAGATGGTTTTAAGTTATCAATTTATTATTTAAGTGTGTGAAGTATTTAATGGCTGAATGGCAACTGATAGTTATCTCTCCTTGTGTTCACCTCACTCTCTCATGTTTTGTGCAAGTAATATGCCTTCTAGTAGGCCACATGATGTGTATTTATATATGTATATTTAAGTGAAATTAATAATTATAGTGTATATAATGTGACCTAATATTCATATACCTTTAGAAATACATTTAATTTTACCTTCATGTTGAAACACTTTTGTTAGAAGAACCTTGGGTGTTGAGATCAGTTTTGCAAAATTGCCCTTTCATAGTGCAAGTTCAGGTACTATTTTGGAGTTAATATTTGTGCATAACCTATATTAGTTTATTGTTAATATACTTATATCCTTTTTAATTCAAATAAATTATATTATTAGTTATATTTTGGTGTGGTTCAATGGAGCTAGACCTTTAATCTAGAAACTGATCTCTTCCATAGGTCACTCATAACTTGAGAGACATTTGTATGTTACATCAAATTGAAGGAGGCTAGAGTACACATAATTAGGGTGAATATTTTATTTATTATAGTTTTTGAACTCCTATTAAGACCTCATGATCTAAGAATTTTTCAAATGTAGATGATGATCTTGGTAAATTTGAAGTTATAAAGCTTCCTTCATGTAGCATCTGATAACTCTAGCACTCATTAGTTATTGGTTGTATAATAATGATTAATTTCCATTAATAAAGTAAATAAAAGGTCTTATAATAAATAAATTACATTTTAATTTTAATATTTACCTTAATATTCTCTTAAAGAAAAGCATTTTTCTAGCACCTATCCATACTCTAAGAAATCTTTGGCTGCTCACTTACCTATTAGGAAACTTTTCTTGGCTCCAACTTGTAATATGCCAGCCCCAATGGAATTGAACTTTATTTGCTTAAATTTACATATTCATTTATCACTTTCTCATTATAATTAAATTCCTATGTCATCCCTCAAAAGTGTGCCTTCATACATGGGAGAATTTGACACTACTCCTATTGAACACATAAGAAACATTGCCAATTTTTATAATATACATAACATCATTGAAGAGGATGTTTCAATCATATTGTTGTATATTAATTTCAATGGAAAGGAACATGATTGGTATCCTACTTTGGATCCCATCTCTATCACTACATGGGATAAATTGGGTGTTTCCTTGGGAAGGAGATTTGAAGATAAATATGACCACTTGTCCCTGATTGAGTAACTAACTAAAATAATTAAATCACCTCAATATATAATTTAATACTTCAACACAAGATTAAAAAACAATTTTTATAGTATCCTTCTCTTGGTAAGGCCTACTTCCCATCATTATTTATTTTGTTTCCTCAAATCTTTCAATAGTGACATATCTATGATGATTCAATCCTAGGGAGGGGATACTTTACCTAAAGCCTATGAGAATGTCATAAGGGATGATAATTTAATTATTAAAGATATTAATATATCACCTAGACCTTCCATTCCTTGGTTTCCTTATTTTAAATCTCCTATTCCCACAATTTCTCCTATTCCCATACACAAGCATAAGTAAACTAGCCCTAATTAGCCAATCAAGAAAAAGGAAGAAAATATGATCAAGAATCTAAGACAAGATGTTATAATTCTTAAGAGGAAGAAATAAAATTATAAATTTAGGTATTTTAAAGGCCCTTTATATCCCTATCAATCTTATCAAGCTCCTAAACAACCTTTTCAAGTTCAATACCAAGGGCAAGGGTAGAGAACTCTAACTCAAGTGAAGCAACATAATGGACAAAATTATAATTTTTATTATACTTAAAAATAACTTGTACCTATCCAAAATAACATTGTAAAATATAATCAAGAGTGTCTTTCATGGGACCAACCTCATGATTTTTCCACTTATGGAAACGAATAATTTAATCAAGCCTATATGGATCAATTGGGAATAGTGCCTTCCATGACTCAAGAAGAGATTCCTAGTGGAGGAGAAAGCAATGGAGGAGATGATCAATAAAATTATACCTTGATGAATTAATATCAAGAGGACTCATGTTCAATCAACTACTAAGGTAACTCAAATATTGGATTAAGCTCCATAGATACAAATATAAGGTAAAAGAAAGAGTGGTTGAGGAAGTACAAGGTAAAAATGGTGGTCCAAACATGAAATCTCAAGAACCTCAAGGATCAGGTATGTAAAATTCAACCCCTATGGATTATGTAAATTAAAAAACTTAAAATTCAAAATTTACTTCTATTCCTTTTCCTATGCATCAAGTTACACAAGCTAGTGGTAGTTTTATAGCTCCTAAAGGACATAAAGACTATTTTAGATAATCTAGACTTATATCCCTAAATTGGATGAAAGCTAATATTTTAAAATGAATATTTTTTGGGTTATTTTAAATTTCACATGAATAATATGGTAATAATTTGGATCTATTCACCATTTATTATATTGGAGAGAATTTATAAATTATAATTTTTTTAATAATGTAGGTGTATTCTTGATATTTATTTTTTAGTTGGATTATAGATAAGTCCAAATTATCTAAAATAGTCCCTAAAAGATAAAGTTGGCAGATTTCCTATGAATATTATTTAGAAAATTAAGAAGGTTCATGTAAGAATACTAATGTGGGAAACATTATCCATTCCTAGGCAAATAGACTTTCTCTAAAATGAGCTCTCCAAGCTCAATGTATCATCAAGGAAGCCTGATTAAAGAGGAGTAATTTTGATAAATGAGATGAAGACAAAGGATGGGAAGCCAATCAAAATTTAAATAAAGGATAAAAGTTCTCCATTTGAGCTCTCTATAATCATTGGAGACTCATAGGTACATAATTTTTTGATTGGTAGTGGAACAAGTACATCAGTCATGCCTAAATAAGTAGTAGACAAACTAAAGTTGAAGTATGAGTCACACTCTAAGGGGGTTTTATAGTTGGATGGATCAACTTCTAAGATGGTTGGGATTATTAAATTTTTACATCTCACTCTCCATGTTTTTACTACATTTTCTATCTCCCAATATGTGTTGGTTGTATATGTGCTACCTCACTTTTCCATTTACTTGTCAAGGGACTTCACTACTAATATTGTAGGGTAGTTGACTTAAGACTAGTCCTACATGACATTTATAACCTAGTAAGATGATATGGTCTCTATCAAGTATTAACCTTTAGAAAAGTTTCATGTAGACCCTTATGTACCTAATAACTTAAACATGAAATTTAATATCAATGAATATGGAGACTATCCTAATAACCAAGAACATTTAACACCTTTTGATAGCATATCTGGCCTATATCTTGATGAGTGGGGAGCTTATCAACATGGTTTTGACACATACAAAATAATTTAATAGATAGGTCTTGGTAAATATATCATGCATGAAGAAGATTATGAGTTTCCTTAGGTAAGCTTTGATGATGCCCTTCAACAAGCTACATGGGGCAACTATTTTCTACATATGGTTGGTGATGATGAGGCTCTAAGAGTTTTAGAACATGGTAGTGAAGAAGAAGATACATTTATTTTTAAATAAGAAGAGGAAATTCATTATTATGATAATCAAGAAGAATGTGATGATATGTGTCAGTAGTACCATGCCATAATGTAAGAGTTTAAACACATAAGTAGGCCTACTCTTCCTCAAATGAAACATGAGATTAGTGATAAGGTAAATGCTAGACCTAATGAATGAAAATAAGAGTGTCAAGTCCATGTCAAATAGATTGAAACCTTTAAGGAATACAATAGTTAATGGAAAAATTTTATGTGAGTGAGGAGCAGCATAGGCCTCAATTTGATCTTGAGTCACTTGAAAATGTATTTAGACATCAATAAGGAAAATTTTATGCCTCTAAACATTGGCTCATCATAGTTAAAAATAAATTTAAGTTGAGAAGATTTTCATGACTCTTAAAGAGTGAATTGGGAAGTGCCAAATTAGCATGAAAGATACCAATTAGGATACAATGTCAAGTAGACCTCAAAAAGACCTAAAAGGACCATTTAAAGGTCTCAAGTGATGAATTTATATATAAAAGAGGTCTAATGAGTGGTAAGTCATTTGATCACCTTCACAAGAATTTTTTTTTTGAAAAACATACATTACATGGTGATATTTTCACATGGAGAAGCTATGACTCTAGAAACATTATTTTTGGCCCTAGTTGAATGAAGAGGAGATATTTCATTACTTAAAACTTTTTTGAGGTTTATACATTATAGGTCAGGTGTGTTGTTTTTAGTGTTCTTATTATGTGTTTTCCATAAATTCCTTTATAATAGTGTGTTTATTTTTTTGTGTGGTGTGGTGTGAGTTTAAAGTCTTATGAAGGCATATCAATTTTAGTCTATAGCATAGGAGTGACTCCATTACCCAATGGGAGGATAAGGCCACTGATCCATTAGCGTTATAGGTAGGTTACCCCTATGAATCACCAATTTGTTAACCAAATTTTGACCCCAATTCAAAAATGGTCAAACCGTATAGGTTAAAACTTTTCATAGGGTTATCAAAACTTGGTTATGGTCTTAAATGGTCTCATATGGTCACATTAGTCATTACCTAGCTTAGTCCAAGGTTTGGCCTTATGTGTACTTCTCTATTCTTATGGGTCATTTACAAGGTCTTGGTGTTGTAAAGTATAGTAAAAGTGTGACATGGTTTATAATCATTATAAAATCCTTTAATGTGTCTTTAAGGTTATAATATCATGTATTAAACTTTTATTATGTTCTTATGTGCTAAAATGTCATTTTGGTCACCTTTTGGTCTATTTCTGAGGAGTTGTGCATACCAACCCAAAGGAAAAATGTTTCAAGAAGTATAAAAATGTACCTAATGTCATATAAGGTTCAAATATGGTCAAATACTAACAAATGTTTAGTTTCAATGCTTAAACTCAACAAAATACTCCTTTACAAATTATTTTAGGCACTTGCATGACCTTAAAAGATCTATTTGTAGGTAAAAATGGTTTCATAAGGTCCTTTGGTATTCCAAATGTCATATCAAATATTTTTATTAAGTTTTAGGTTGTAAAAATGTAGTTGACACTCTTTTTCTCCTCCATTACTACCTTCACAAGTTAAAAAAGGCAAAAATTAGATGCATGGTATGGTCAGGAGAGAGAAATTTTGGAGTTAAAAATTTGGATATTTTTAGGGGTCCTAATGAGATTCAATTTAGTGGAATTGGTTTTTAAATTCATCTGCCTTTATGAATAATTGTTAAGAGTGACATTATGTCATTATGACTTGTCCATCCAAGCATGGTCTAATTTTACTCCTATTTATACACTTAAGAATTTTATGGAGAATAATGGTTTTTAGGTATGTTTTCATAGGTAAAAATATTCCTTTAAATGTGGGTTTTATAAAACAATTAATCCTTCTTGGGTGTTTTCATTAAGAGTAAAAGTTCTCAGGTGTATGGAGCTTTAGTCACCATTGCCACATGTGTTTTGATTCATTTTGATATTTGTCAATATCATAGGTTTATATGTGATTCATAATTAATGTAAAATAGTTTTAATCTCCTAGGATTAATGTGTTCTCTCTTGAGAAGTATCTCTTTATAAGTAGCTTGTTAAGAGGCATCATATCTTGTTCTTTAAAAAGTATGGTCTATGCATAAATGGTATTCTAAAGGTCTAACCATTAATTTTGGACCAATTTTAAATTAGAAACCAATTTATAATGATATAATATTATGTATAAGGTTATAATTTTAAGGTGGTGAGAAGAGAGGACAAATTATGCTCTCAAATAAGCTTAAAATGCATTTTAGTCACTCATAAGTCTATAGACATGTCAGTGAGAATTCATGGATATTAGGTATTATAATATAAGATTAAAAACCAAGGGGAAACTTATTATTCCACAATAATCAACCATGTGATAATGTATGACTATATTAAGGATCATCAATTAACATGAATGATTTGAATAGACCCTCACTTTCAATGCAAAACCTTGTACATGAGTTGAATGTATGCATAGTTCATACAGGTGAATAGACAAGTTAAGGATGAAATATGATTATTTATAAGGTATAGGATTGTTTAAATGTGATAATTAATTAATAATACTTGAAGAAATATTTAAACTTCAAGACTTAAAATTTCATTATCTTTATATTCTATACAAGAAAAATGAAGATCTATAGGTAACATACTTATAGGTCCTCATTTTGGACTAAATTAAACTATAAAGGAAGATTTTATGTGGGACCATGATTTGGTATAAAGGTGAGAGGAATTAAAAATTACTAAAGTCGCATAAAACTTTTGATAACTATAGGAGAGTTAGAAGACTGAGTTCACAAGCCTAATGCTTTTACAAAAGTCTGGATATGAAACTAATAGAGCAAGAGTTTGAAAATGCCACAAAAGGGTCAACAGATTTTTCAGCATAGTTAGAATGAACTCCTATTAAGTTTTAATCTTCTAAAAGTTCCATGGTATAGTTTAGAGAGAAAATTTAAAGGCTCATGTTAAAACTCTCCTCCAATCAACACCTACAACTACACCTTGAGAATGTTTGAAAATAATTTAGAACATCATGTACTTAGAAAGATGTGGTGTTTTTTACATTATGAGGAGGTATAAAACCTAAAAGGGTATAAAAAATTCATTTATATGATCTTTTTTGTGAAATTTGGGTCCTAAAATAAAGAATGTAGTAAAACTATCATTTAACCACCTACATGTTTCTTTGATAAGTGGACAGGTTATATGCTTGAAGAGAAGATTAAATGTATAGTGATTGGTTTATGGTTTTGAGGAATATATGAGAAAATTATAGTAGTAATTTTTAATTCAAAATTATCAAGGATAAATTGTAGATAATATGATCAAATCAACATCTCTAAACCCCATATACATAATTCATGAGCACCTATAGGTTGTTAAGTGGAGCATAATAGTTTCAAGCCTGAGGAAAGGGTAGAGTGTATGAAGGAATAATTGAAGCCTATATAAAATTAATATAAAATTTATTTATTTCATATAAATATAAAATGAAATATTATGAAATTACTAATGATACTGTTCAAGATAAGTTCACCTAAACCCCTCTATACACAACCAATGTGAGCTACAGGCATGTCTACCTTGGAAAGGGAAATTTTTATATCTAGAGTAAATAAAATAAGTTTTAAGAGAGGAAAATAATTTTATATGGTTCATGGTGATGACATGAATCCATAAGACCCTTAGACTCAATAAAAATTGAAATAACTACTAGAAACTCTGTCTAGGACTATAGGTCCTAATTCACACATAAGCAAACCTATAGTATAGTCATAGAAAATTTGATTTGATAAAGGTGAAATGAGATTATAAATTCATTTATAAGTATTAAATTAAATAAAAAACCTTTAATACCATCCATGGATAGGGGAAATAAATAAAATTATTGTTTAACCTCTCAAGACCATCTCAAGTTCCTCAACTACATGACTACATTTCAAAGCAGAATTTCATTCACTTGTTGAGGCCATGACCCTATGAATGGAATAAAAATGTATTAAATTATGTTAAAAGGGTCCCTAAACTTCAAAATTTTGGTGTTATTTGTTGGATTAGACTCATTATCTGCATGATCAAAGGCTAATATTGTTAACCCCTCTTTAATGGCCCATTTGCAACCTAAGAGACACCATATTTCACTTAGAACTCTCATGAGGTTTTTAATTGGAAATAGTTTTGTTTTTAGGTGGCATATGGGTCCCTTAAATAAAATATTGTTTCATTAGGAGAGAGAAAGAGGATTTGCTCTTTATGAACAATCTTTAAGAATAAAACATGCCTAAAACCCTAAGAGTGACCAGTTGAGAGAGATGAACCTATAAATCATATTATATGACCTAATTTTCTACTAAAAAATATTTTATATTGTTTAATAATCCAATTTTATTCTATAATTTTAATTTATATATAATTTAAATTATATAGAGTATAATAAATGCACTATTTTTTAAGTTTTTTTTGTGTTTTTCAAATGTTTTAGATAGTTGGACACTTGTAAACTGTTATGAGAGGTAACTTGTGATCTATTTAATATATTAAATCCAAAAAAATATTCACAATACATCCTATAAGTGATCAAACAAACTCCATTTTTAAGGCAATCTAAAATAGGCCTAAAATGAGACTAGGTCTCGAGGCCATTTGATGGTTCTCACACTTCCACAGGGTCTCGGGACCTCAAAATAGGCATGGAGATTGGTGATAGCCTAGGTAAGTTGAATAAAATCATTTTTTATTATTTCACATTTTTTGGAGAGATATGGAATATAAAATCAATATTTTAGGTAAGGAGGCCTAATTGAAGCGTAATTGAGGAGAGAGAAAGGTAGAAAAATGACACTTCCACTCATATTATGGATTTGAAACTTGGAATGGAGTTATAAATATGAAAATATTACTCAAATATTCCATATTTTTAAATTATAATCTATACACTACCCTATATAATGAGGTTTATAGGTTTTTATGGATATAAGGAAAATAGGCCTAATGAGAGCTTGAGGAGCAAAATAGAGTTTTTGGAATTATTCTAGGATCCAAAGTGGATTTGTATAGGTTTTATAAGGTATTTTAATACCTTTCATGTTAATATAGTGACTTTTATAATACTAAATCAAGTATTGAGCCACATGGACAAAGTTAGGCATGGGAAATGATGAATTTCAAGACACCTAGGCATATGAATGATAGTTTCCACTAAAATGCTAGACCAACACAATTTATAAATAAAGGTAAGGTGTCAAATGAGAATTTATTAAGGAATTAATAGTAAATTAATTATTAATAATCCCATTTTTCACTTGTATTATGCAAGGAAGGGCAGGTTTCAAGAAAATGATCAAAGTGTCAAGCGAGTTCTAACTCCTACAACACTTGGAAGATGAAGCATCTTCATAAGAGAAACACATGGATTTGTAAGTATATTTATATTGTTTAATAACTCATATTTTTTTTTAACTTCCATGTGGAAACTCAAAAATCTTCTCTTTTTATGCCCCTATCTCTCTCTTTCCCATTCTCTGTATAAGTTGCCACTTTTGGCATTGTAAGATATCCACATCTAGTATGGAAAAGCCATGCTATTTTGATTATTGATGATGCCTTTGAATAAAATATTTCAATATTATTTTAATTTATCAACTTATGTTTTAAATGTGTGAACTAATTCATGGTTGAATTACGAGTGATAGTTATCTTTCTTTATGTTCATCTCACTCTCTCATGTTTTATGCAAGTGATCTACCTTCTAGTAGGTCACATGATGTATAGTTAGTTGTTTTGTGTGCCTTTAGGTGTAAGGAAGAGTACTAGTGTCTATAATCAAACCTAATTTTAATCTACCTTGATAAAAACATTAATATTACCTTCATGTTGAAACACTTTTTTAAAAATAACCTTAGGTGTTGAGATTAGTTTTACAAAATTATCCTTTCATAGTGCAAGTTCATGTAGTCTTTTGGAATTAATATTTGTACATCAAATCTATTAGGTTAGTGTTAATATTTTTCTATCCCTTTTTCTTAAAATCAAGTAAATTAATGGTTAGTTGTAGGTGCGGTGTAAGGGAGCTAGCCCTTCAATCTAGAGACTCATCTCTCCCATAGGTCACCCAAAACATGAGATATGTTTCCATGTTACATAAAATTTGAGGATGGAGTATAACTCCTTAGGGTGAAAATATTATTGATAATATTTATGTAATATGTGTCATGAATTTTTCAACTAGGCAAACTAGGCTAATTTAGTAGGAAAAATGGGTATTTTATTAGTTAGGGTATATTTGAGAGGAGAATTTCTTATGGATTTGGATAAGTGGGATTAATTTTATTAGGAATTTGGATAAGTAGGATCTGTAATGAGATTAGGTATGATAAAATGTACCAAAAATATTATGAATCACCAATAGTATACCCAACCCTTTCCTAGTGTACCCTTTGAGGTGTGATCTCAAAGATATTAATACTTGACTAGTTCTTGTAATAAAGAAATAATCATTAAATGATAAAATTTTAAAAATACATGTGTATACAAATCCTTATTAAATAAATAAGAACACTGTTGAAATTAATGAAGATCAACATGGTGATCTTCCCCTTTATGATCTTGATAGTCCTTATTACTAAGGTGAAGACCCTAATGATGATACTTATGTTGGGTTTTAATATTACCTATATGGTCTCCCCATTTATAAATATCCATATTAAAACCCCAATGATGATACTTATAGTGGAATTGATAATTATTAATATGGTCCCCTGATATTTGATGATCACACCTTCACCACTTCTTACATGGTTTAAAATTATATCATGGTTCTGCTATATATGATGATTTTTTTGGATATGAAGATCCTAACATGATTAAAAGTGTTACCATTACTTATTATGACATGTATGATAATACCTCATATTATTTCCCATATTTATTAGTGTTTATCCCTAATATTTATGGGTTTTGAAAACCAAGTAGTCCAACATGGTGTTGAAATGGTAATCTAGGTCTACATGCACATAAGAAAAAACATTGGAAACAAGGGAAATGGTAATGTGTAAATATAATAATTTTTATGTAATTTAAGTAGGAAAGTGATGAAATTTATTAATTATGTCTATCCTCTTACATGCAACTAAGAAATGGTGGAAAATGATGGAGTAGCTGGCATCAAATGAAATATTGCATTAACTATCAAAGGATGGTAGTTGAGTTACCTAGTAACACATAGGTATCTTTGGAAGACTATAAAAGGTGGTAAAATATATTTTTGAGAGAGATAAAGTTTATGGTTAAGAAATAAATGTTGTTTACATATAAAGAGATTATATATTTTTTGTGTTAGTGCTATGGTGCACCTTGTAACTTTGAACTAAAAAGTAATTGATAAAATTATTACTACCATTATTATTAGTGTTATCTCTATTTATGTCCATGAAATACTTCTCTTGTGCTCCAAAATAATACTATTAATAATGTAACATGTAATTTCACTTGATTATGTATTGCTCTTGATAGGATAAAAACTTGGGTAGAATAGTTCTTCTCTATTAAGGATTTAGTGAATTTTCACTTGGTACCATGTGTTGATATAATAATATATAATATGTAGACCAAATCCATATGTGAAATTACATGTGCAAATTTAATTTATAAATAATCCTAAACTACCTTAGTTTCTCTCTATGTGCCTCAGGTGAGAGCATGCTTATAATTCATGTGATATGTTACCGTGGTTAGATAATTTTGGGGAATAGACATATGACATAGGAATAGTGTGCATGTGACTAAATTATAAAAATTATTATTATTATTTTTTTTTAATTTATATAATAGTTAAAATATTTTTTATTCAATGGTAAGTATGAATGATGTATTGGATCTCACTATAAAATATTGACCATTGGTTGGATGACTTGGAGGAAAAGTTTCAAAAAACCATCCTAGCTATGGTAATAAAGAGTTAATGGAATAGGTGTAATATAACCTAGATAATTCAATTTTTTTTCTTTGAATTTATGATGAATTTTCATGCATGGATTGTAAAATATTCTAATAACAAGGCTATAATATGTGGATATAAATACTCTTAGAAAAAAGAGTGTGTGGAGAAACTAAGGAACCTAAATGTAGTTTGTACTAGAGTTGTTGATATTTAGTAGCATGGGGTATTGAATATATATATTTTAGAGTTTTATTAATCCACATATTATTTCTTGAAATAATCAAAGAACCATTTTTCTCATGAAATTAGAGGTTCACATTTTAATTATTTAGTGTTAGAGATTAAAAAGTCAATAATAGATAGTGGAATAAATAAATTACAAATGGTTCTATAAGTTATTGTACATAAGAATGGAATGGAAGATATAAGGTGAAAAGGAAATTCTATATATAAATTATTAATGAATTAAATATCTTTTCATGGAGGGAACAAACAAGCATGAACTCATAAGGCACAAGTATGACGTAAATTTGGTAATAGGTGATGGAGAAAAATGTTGAGTATGATGCCGATGTCAAAACTTGATTATTGATGTTAAAATTATTATTTTATATTGGTTTTTCATTATTATTTAATTAATTTATGTCTTATATTAATTTTTTTCAATTATAAACACTTTTTGACAACTTCCTTAAAAATAGTTAAAAGTGTCAGTTAAAGTCTAGTTCATTAAATGTGTAGTTAACTGAGCTTAAATACTTATCCATTCATCCCAAAGAGGTAAAGAAAATTTTATAATTTTGGTTAAGCTAATGTATTTTATTATTATTTATAATTATATTTTTTTAGGTTTTTGGGTGCTTAACTTTTTCAATGTTTACTTTTTCTTAAATGATGAAGAAACATTTTGTATGATGACCCAATCTTCTCAGTGATTTGAATTTTTTCACTTGAGTCTATTTTTAGTTAACTTAGGTTTTATTTTATTTATATTTATATTTATATTTTCACTTTTCATCATTTGTCATTCAAGTTATTTGTAACTGGCTTTTTTATCTTGGTTTGTTAATTAATGATGGTGTGAAACTATGGCACCATAATTCCTTTTTAAAATTATTTTTGAATTTTTATATCTCTAATTTTAATTTTAGTTATTCATTAAATAATAATAAAACTATTAATAATGTTAATTTAAAGTTATTGAGTTCAAATGTTATCATTAATCACACTTACAATAATACTAGATTAAAAACTAGTAATTATGGGCAAGATTGGATGATCACTAGATTTATTTTAAGATTGATTAAGAATTGATTTGTACATACTGAATAATAAAAAGACTTTATTTATTATATGATACTAATTCAATAATTTTTTATAATGGTTTTTATCCATTATAAAAATAATGATGGCTTCTATGAATTTTGTTTCTTTTAATATTTTCATTTTCAAAAGTGACAACTTTGAATATTGTAGAGATCAGATGAAGAGAATAATTTTATGAAAGGGAATTTGGGAGAATAATCTATGTGGATACATACCACATATATATGTTAATAATTTTTCTCAATATTATAATAGGACAAAAAAGTAATAATAAAGGTTTGATGCATAAGCTTTCTTATATATTCAAAGTGCCATAAACCCAAGCATCTATCTAAGAATTGATTGATTCAAAAATTCCCATGAGGCATGGAATACATTTGAAAATTTCATATTAAGATAAGAGAAGTAAAAATAACCAAACTCTTAAAATTATTAATTTTTAAATAAAAAAATTTGATAATGAAGGAATTAGATAATATTGTATAAGGATAAATGAGATAGTGCATAAAATGAGGGTTTGGAAAAACTATAAAAGATAGGGTCATTATAAGGAATTTTTTTAGATATTTGACTAAAAATTTACTACATATTGTGATCAATCTTGAGTATCTTAAGGAAATAAAAACTATAAGTGTTTATGAGTTAGTGGGTCATCTCTTAATCCATGAGGATAAGATAAGACTATATGTATGAGATATCTCACATGATATAAAACATGCACTCGAAACTAAGGCAAGAATTTAAAATACAAAATATAAAAATAAAAATTAGAATCAAGGGAGTTGAATAAAATCAAATTCAAAGGAAAAATATCAAGATAAATTCATAGGTAAAATAAAGAGATACATTATACCTCATTATTTAAAAAAATTAGGACACTTTATAAAATATTACATGATACTAATAATTAAGAATCAAGATAATAAAGAGGATGTAGAGAAGGCATTCAAACCTTAAAAAGTGAGGATAAAAATAAATAAAATTATTATCTCACATGTATTTTTGTAATAAAGGATGGAAATAATTTTTGTCTCTTGATGCAGGTTATTCAAATCACATGACAAGTCAAAAATATGGTTTTAAAAAGTTAGATTATTCCTTCAAAAGTCAAGTGCAGTCAAGAGATGGAAATTCCATCCAAGTTGAATGAAAGGGCACCATGAAAATTAATAAAATTTAATGTAATGTTGAAATAAATAATGCTTATTTTTTCTCCAAATATGGATACTAGGATTATTGATGATAATTTAATAGGATATGGTGATGGAATCAAATCATATAAGTTTTATAATCCTACTAGTAAATCCATAATTATTTATAGGGATTGCAATCTTTTTTAAGATGATATTTTTTTAATATTTATAATTTAGATAAATATGTCATAAGTGAATGGGTTTATCTTATTAAATTTTATTTTAAGGGATAAAATATTCCTACACATGTTTCTATTTCAATAGGAAATAATACTAACTCTTCCCAAGAGAATAGTCATCCATATCAACTCTAAACAAGTATAAGCATTTTTTGAATATGTGTCTAGACAATAATATTTTATATCATAGATAATATAGGAGGATCAAAATTCTTAAACATTATGATATTAATTTTTTGGATGATTATTACAAGTAAATTACTATGTTTTTATTGTCACTATGGCTAGTGAACCAAAAAGCTATCTAGAAGCTACTCAAATTAAATATTTTCTTGATGTTTTAAAAATTGAGATGGATTAAACTAAGAGACTTATACATGTAATATTATTCAAACTCCATTTTATATATATGCCATTATATTAAAGTGGGTATACAATACCAAAGTTAAGAGTGATGGTATAATTGACAAGCTAAAAGCTAGACTAGTTGCAAAAGGGTTTGCACTAACATATGGGGTTGAATATGAGGAAACTTATGCATCTATGTCATGTCAAGATAATATAATAATAATAATTGTTTTATATACACATAAATTATGTAAAATAAGTAAAATTTATGTCAAAATTGCATTTTTAAATTGAGTGATTAAATAATATGTATGTGTGGGGTAACCACAAGGTTTTAAGGTAAGATTAACAAAATTTAAATATATAATTTGAATAAGGATCCTTTCAAGATGAATAAATATACAATATTTTGTTAATAAATAATAAATAATTATATATTTTATCAAGGATTTTAAATAATTAAAAGTGAAACAAATATTTACATATAAGTATTTGATTATAATGTGTTATATCTTTGTGTCTATGTAGATGAACTGATATTTACACGTATTTTTATGGAGATGTTTAATACATTCAATGAAATAATGAAATAATAATTTGAGGTGAATTATATTTTAATTATGAATTAAATTTTTTTCATGGATGTCCATCAAAAAATAAGAATTATTCATTTTCTAAGCCAAATATATTCAAGACATGTTAAAAAGGTACAATCTTCAAGATTCTAATCCCATGGAAAATCCAATTAAAAGTGGATAAAATATAATGGAGTATGGGATTAATTCAAATTATTAAACTAATTTTATTATAATTTTTTTATTTTTTATTTATCTCAATTTGAAAAGACCCGATATTAGTTATGGGGTTTCATTAGTTTCTAGATTTATAGGCTATACATCACTCAAACAGTTACAAATAGTGAAAAGAATTTTTAGATATGTAAGAGGAACCTATAATCATGGTATTAATTTAAAAAAAAAATATAACTATGTCTAATTGGATACACAAATTCATATTTGGGGTGATCTCTTAATGATGAGAAGTCAACTTTATGTTATTACTTCCCATTAGGAAGTGGGTTAGTTTCATGGTCATCCAAGAAGCAACATACAATCACATTATCCTCTACCAAACCTAAATATACAACTAGTTCCTAATATTTCAAATAAATAATATGGCTTATAATAATATTATTTTATTTTTTATAGTATATACTTGATCTAACACATAGTTTTTGTGATAATAATGGCAAAATACAATTATCCAAGAATCCATTTTTCTATGCTAGAATGAAACATATTGAACTCAAAAATAATTTTTTAATATAAGTGGTCAATTTTAATTTTTTTAATTTATTATATGAAAATTAAAGATAATTTTTCATTTATTTTCATAAATATTTTTATGAATAATATTTATGGAATACTTAAGAGATAATAACCATTTCTTCTCTTTGCATCAAAGGGGGGAATGTTGTGTAGGATGCTAATATTAGAACTTGATTTTAAATGTTATAATTATTTTTACTATTTATAATTAGTTTATGATAATTATTTAATTTATTTATGTCATATATTAATTATTCTTTAAATTATAAACACTTCTTAGTAACCTCCTAAAAATAGCTAGAAGTCCTAGTTAGAGTTCAGTTCATTGAATGTGTACTTAATTGAGCTCAAATCCATATACATTAACATCTAAGATGTGGGTTGAAATTTATAAGTTTGGTTAACTAATTTAATGTTATTATTATTAAAAATTATATATTTAGAGGTGTTTGTATATCTATACTGTCTAGTGTGTGTATGAGTGTGCATGTTTACTTAACTCATGAATAGGCTTATTACATGACAACCAAATTTTATTGACGTGTTAAATTTTTTATCTTGAGTATATTTTAAGATAAATTAGGTGTTATTTATTTATTTTTTTAATATTTATATTTTCATGATTTGTCATAAAAGTTCTTTGTAAATGCTTTATTTATCCTATTTTGTTAATTAAATATGGTGTAATAGTGTGGCACCCTAATTCCTTTTAGAAATTATTTTTTTATTTTATAATTTTATTTTAACTAAAATTATTTATAAAGGAAAAATATCAATATTAATAATCTTAAAATTAATTTATTTAATTAATATTTTTTCATCAATCATACTTACAATAATACTAGATTAATAACTAGTAATTATGGGTAAGATTAGATGATTGCTAGCTTCATTTCTAGATTATTTTAGAGATGATTTGTACTCCCTACATATTAATAACCATTAAAAAATTACCCTTGGTGTGTGTGTGTGTGTGTGTGTAGATATATATATATATATATACTTAGGATATGTATTGAGGACTTGGACAAAACATGAATGGAATAAGGAAGACTCTCATGTAGATAATGTGTGCTTTGTTGACACAAAAGTGTGTGCTAGTGAGTTATAATGAAATATATAGAGATAAGTTGATATGTATAAGTAATTATAATATGAGGATATAATAAATTAATAAATTCACATTTCAATTCTATCATAAGTGCATTCCCATTCACTTTACCCATAACTAGAATAAATCAACAAAAAATTTCTTTATCTCTCACATATAAGAGATTTTATAGCACAAGAATGAGAAGGAAGTGTGTTATAAAAAATAATTCATTACCATCCATTTATATCTATGTTCAAATGGATTTAAAAAATAAATGTCTAATTATATATGGTATGTCACCAATAGGAGGGGGTTTAATCCCTTACACAAGTAATACAACGAAAGATGAAATAGTGGGATAAAAATGGTTATTGGTAGTCTAATAGGTCATCTTAGTTTGAGGAGAAACCATAGTAATTTTTTTTTTGAGAACTATCATAACTATGAAACCAATAATAATAATGGAATGAACCCTTAGATAAATCCAAATTTAAGGTGCACCTTTAGTTAGTGCAATGGTACAACAAATGCCTCAAGCATCAACTACACCCATAATTTATCCTTGAGACTTTTATGAAAAGTCTTTGATTTTTTATAATTATCATAGAGTGGAAAATTCCATGGATCACATTCATAAGTGTGAACTGATATGGCATAAAAACGGAGTTACTTTTTTAGAGTACAATGCAATTTAGTTTTCCATGAATTTGTTGGATCATGCCCACACCTAGTAGTGGAAGCTTGATCCAAACAAATCCACTTTGTATTATGTACTTTTAAGTGATACATTATTAATAAACTTTAAAATTTATAAGTTTGAGTAACATATAATCACTACAATAAACTATATCAAGAAAGTTTTAATAAAAAAAACATTTGCATGTATGATTCTTGGTTTGAGACTCAAATGTCTGAGATATCCTTTGATATTCACCTAGTACAAAATGTGTAATATTATTTTAGAGGGTTTATTTATCCCTTTTGATATGGATTATACATGAAGGCATTAACCAAACTTTTAGAAGTCATGAAAATATCATTAATATCTAAATACATTATATTAATAAATACATGGATCAACACATTCTTGGAGGTGCACATTACCTTAATACCATCATAGATGCAAAAAATTATGAATAATTGTGCATAAGAATATCAAATAAAGTTATAGTGTATCAACTACAAGGTAGAGGTATAATAATAATAATAATTTCCCAAGGCATAATTTGAAAGTTCACATTACTCCATGTGATATTTGTAATGAAGGCCACAATACACACAATTATCCTCTCCTTAAACATGCAACCAAATATATTGACTTGATATAATAAAACATTTTGGTGTTTCTACCGAGAACAATAAGTTATATAGCTTTATTGATGAAATTCATGAGAAAGTAAATTGAGGCACTCGGTAGGCCACTACAAGGCTAGATAACAAAACATATGGTGATTATGGGAAATAACATGCTTATGGATGTTATAGTGTGGGATGTATATGTATAAGTTTTACCTCACATATTTTTATAATTAAAAATAATTGGACCACTACTAGTAAGATTTCCCCAAGTATCCCATTTTTGGTTATCAAAGAGATGAAAAAAAGGTCAAAGAGTGTAAGTATTTAGATTCATAAATAATGCATAAGGAAAGGCCCTATAAAGGCTAATATATTATCATAATTATGAATAGCATGGATTAATGGGTTCTAAATTCTCAAATTAATAAATATATTGGACATAATGTGTATGTAACCACTTTTAATATCATAACTATCCAACCAATAACTTCAAAGGATAAGGTTCAAGTAGGATACAAGCTAATAATATATGATGATAAGGTAGCATACCATGCAATATTCATGGAAACATATCTTGATGGATCATAAAAAAAATATTTCATGAATCCATGGATGTTATAAATAATATTCAGGGTATACTTTAATATGTTTGAGATTTGGAGGAAAAGACAATAAAGGATATTCAACCCCAAGTATGGAATTATAACAAGGGTAATGATGTTTCTGACATAATATATTAATATTATTTTGATTTAGTGATCGATGTGTTAAGTAATCTCTTTGTTGAATATGTATCTAAAAAACCCACTAAAATACCTCTACTAGATCTAGTTTGAGGGTGTGAGGTAGGGATAACATATAACATAACCTATGACTAAGAACTACTTGTTGATGTAAACATTAATAAATAGTCAATATGTGACATTTTAGTGCAAATAGGCACTTACATCAATATTTTCATAGGATATGGTTGGTGAAATATAGGCATCCCCACTTTACCAACCTCACTCTATGTTTTGTTCATGACAAACAAAACCAAAGATCAACCCATGGGAATTATATACAATTATAGTATGGAGATAATGGACACAATTTTTGATCATAATTTAAAGTGACCAAGATTTATAAATTATAAAACTACCCAAATTTACTTAGTTGACCTCAGTTTTACACCAATAATATAGATATACACTTTAAAATTGCCACATGTGCTTTTAGAATGAGAAATGATCCGTAATTATTCCCTTGTCAAGTGATAAACCCACCTTATGTCAAAAGTGTTGATTTGGAGGATGAAATTTACAACATATACAATAACACAACATAAATATTACATAATCTACAACCCAATTGGGATGGTACCCTAAACTAGGATGAGGTAAAGTCTATTTGTGACACCACAAGTATTAACTATGACTTATGGTTACATGAAATCTATGAGGTTAAAATATTAAGGTGTGATGTATTGAAATAAAAACCTAAAATATTACCAATGAAAAATATTTTTTCACCAACATTAATCCTTCCTTGGTTACTAAGGATATATGAATGTCACACACCATGTCTAGAGTGAAGAGAATATTTCACATTAGCAAGGGAATTTTTTTTATGTTACCTTAGATATGATATATCCATAGGTGCTACTAAATTTTATATTAACTTGAGTCATATGTCCCAAAGGATAATAATCAAATAGTTTCTCTATTATACACTTTGAAGATCACTATTGTAGATTGGTAGGATACTCACATGCTATGTCTTCCCACCTAGATCGAAGTTAAATATTTCATATAATCTATATTTGAGAATAGTAATGACCACTAGTGATTACATACATATAGTGGATATTTTTATCCTTAGCTATATATTAATGAGTGTGAAGACAAATGGATAAGGTAGACACCTTTTCTCCCAATAGAATGATAAGTTCATGCTTTCTAAAAAACTCTATAGACTAGGGCCCATGAATATTATGTTGTGAATAAGATGAACCAACAAATTTATGATTGGATGGTCTTAAATGAGAAATTATTCCATAATTTTTATTCACCTCATCAAATATGGGGCTAATGGTACCTCTATCATACACTCATGGCACCATAATGGAGGAATGAGTGAAAGAAATGTGTAATAAGAAGGGACTCACATTACATAAGTTATTTGGGGACTATGGGATAAATAATATTATAAAAATGATGAATTAGTTTAGATGTAATGAAATTGGCATCATATGTCCCAAAAATATAAGAATGTGTATAGGTCAGATGAATAACCCCATGAAGAAACCCATGGTCATTTAAAAGTTGAGACTTCTCATAAAGAGAATAAAGTAATGGATGTGTTATCTAATAATAAAAAATGTCAAAAATAACCTATAAAATCCACTAAAGTTAATTTAATCTTAGATTAACATCTTAATATGGCCATAATTTATGATTATTAGTTTAATCCATAATTTTCGTACATCATAGAATTGCTTTGGGGATTCCTAGACCTATTCTAAAAAATCTACATAGAAATGAAGGGTGTGAATTAATATTTGCATGAAATTAAGATCACATTAATATATAAAATAATACCCATGAATAAGTGGCCATACCAAATTAACCCAACATTAAGCTCCATAGAAAAGGTAGAGATTGATAATATGCTAAATATTGGTGTGATTTATCTAATTGATGAATCTGAGTCAACAAGCTAAATGGTTATTATCATCAATAATGTTGGGCATATACACATATACATAAAATACCAAATCCTTAATTTCATGTGCATTATGTACCCCTTTCCAAATCCCTTAATTTATTAAATTCTTGGAGTATCATGTTGTGATATTTACACCCTCATTTATGGATTTTTAGAGTACCATTAGGTACATATTGAAGAGGAGAATAAGAATAATAACACATGCATTAATGAATGGGGTTAATTTTCTTACAAATTTCATGTTATTTGTATTTAATAATGAACCTAACATTTTATTATTCAATGCCATTATATAATTTAAGTAGTTTTTCACTATTTACATCAAGTATATTTGTATGACTAGATAGTTTATGGGTTGGTGAAGGACCATCATGACAATTTATGCCTCATTTTCAACTGATGTCACCAGCTTAAATATCTATCATATTTATGACACCCTTTTATACAATACTTATCCATATAATTTTTAAGTACAACCTCCTTGTCAACTTTGATAAGGTGGCCATAATTCTTTGGCTAGAGGCATTCACCACTCAGTGTAAAGTGCACATATTATTATGACACAAAAGATAATATTTTAAGTTCATTATCCACTATTATAATATCATCACACTAATTTAATAAATTATATGAAATATTTATTCATTCATATATGGTGAGGCAAAATCAGATACATTAAATACATAGAAGAAGAGACTCTCTTACATGCTAATCCTCCAATCTCCTGATTGGATGACCCTATTTCAAATGAATTTTGATGAATTAGGGATATTGATAAGAACTATCTTAACTTGTATAAGCGATAATAAGATGTACTATCACATTTAAATTGTTAATCATAAGCTTACAATAGTTGAGCATAATTACACAACCACTTATCATAAGGTATTCACAATAGTTTACACACTACACATTTTTTGTAAAACACCTATTGGCTAGAACATTTTTATTATTCATTAATCATGATAAATATAAGTATAATTAAAAAAATCTAGTGCTTCATGTAATCATATACAAATGGCTTATTTTATTTCAAAAATTCCAAATTTTATTTCTTTTGAATCTTAAAAAGCAACATTTGGGCCCTGACCACTATCTCACATTAGTAAAGGTGATAATGGACATAATATTGAATATGTCCCAAGATACTATTATTTATACAAATTTTAGCATTTCCCTAAGCATATAGATAATACTTATTCTTTCGTTAAATTTAGTACTACCCCTAACAACCTCCATAATAAGGAATAGAAATTACTAACTATATGCACTACTTTGTATTTTCTTAATAGGGGTGAAACTTAAACTATCAAGAGCAATTAAGTCATATATAGATGTATTTTAGAAAATGAGTGCCTAAGAGTTCCAAAATAAATACATGAAATAATTGTAGGTTGAAAATTTCTAGAGAAGTGACTACATGTAAAATATTATTTGTTAGCCTTTGGTGGTCTAACTTGATCCTTGATACCAAATAATGTGTAAAAAATGTGATATCTACTAGTGAATGAGGAAACCCAACCATCATGATGAGATTCCATTGATCCCCATACTATCCCAATGACCCTTTGAAAAATAGGATATTAATTTTTTGACTATAATATCTCCAAATGCACATATAACCAATGCACACCATGTTATTACCACCATTGACTATTTCACTTGATAGGATGAATCCAAACCAATAAAAAATTACACTTTAGTAATAACAATTAATTTATTATGGGAGAATATCATTATATATTATGGTTTCCCTCTGAGCTTAACTATTGATCAAGATACCATCTTCATCAATAATACTATATGAATCATTTTATCTTACTTCATGGTCACAAACCATAATACTACCTCATACCATCCATAGTAAAATAGGATCGTAAAAGATTTCAATATTATTACTTTTAAAACACTGACCAATATTTGTGATGTTAGGTGAAAATATTGTAATGACCATATTTCATTGGTATTGTGGGCCTATAGGACAAGTTAAAATAATCATAATAAGTCAACTCCCTTTCATCTTCTCTTCATAACAGAGGTAGTTATCCCTGTGTAATTTATAGCTCCATATTTTCACATTGTATGTATAGGTTGACTATAAGACAAGGATTCACTCAACACAAATCTAGAGTACCTCATGAAATTAGATGAATTATGCATTATTATTAAATGGAAATAAACTATGTATACATCTCAGTAGATTTCTTGGCATGAATAACATATAAATGGAAATAAATTTGGTTAAAGGATACCATATTATACTATATGATTTATAGTACTTAAAGCATCTAATGAATATTTAGATCTATTGGCCAAGGCTAGTTATATTTATATTCATCACCATATTATACCAAAAATGGGTTATTGGCTCTTCTTATCTATGAAATTCATTCATTAACATGTGGATGATGGAAAAACTTGGAGGAACTATTAAAAGTTTGAAATATCTGGACAAATAAGGTGATAGTCTTAAGATTATCTCCTCTTATGAGATTTTGTAAAATTATGTATTCTAATTATACAATTTGTGTGAAAAAATGTTCCCTAATAATGTCAATTGAATATAGATAAATCTATGCCATACCTAGCATGATTAAGCCACATTTTATTAAAGTGTATTCTACTTATTCTTTAGATTTTTTTAATTTATTAGGCTAGTTTATATGTCATTATTTTTAATAAAACACACAACCTTGTTTAATTCATTATTTTATCAAAGAATTATTTTTATACTATTTATGTCAATCCCTCTCTTAAATGATTGTATGTTTTATCGACATAATAACTTCCAAGGTATATTTACACATTGGTGACCATTACATTGTTAGACATAAATATTTTGTTATTTTTTTATTTCATTGATCAAAATTATATTCATATTCCCACTTAATCTTATAAATCACATCTATTTATATGAAAAAAAAATTTTGTAAACCTATAAACATAAAGGTACTTGTTACACTAGAGGACCTGGTGTAGGATTTAGTGTGGGGTTTATGACATAAATATTTGGCACACACAAGGGGAATTTTATGAAAAATATGGATAATTAATTTTTTTATGGAAAGGAATCATTCCAAGAATATATAAGCACTTAGGAATATGTAGGCATCCATTTTTGTAAAAGTACACATGCTTATAGTCTCCTTGTATATATATACCTTTTCACTGAGAATTGGACATCTGGTGATAAGGTCTATCATCGACATATTAGGTTACTTATTATTTCACATGTTTTACCTTCCCCCTTGGCCTATATGTTATGTTTTATTATATTCATATAAAAAATGTTACAGATGCGTACATATTTTTCATATTTTTATTTAATTTTAGCCCCTAAACAATTGCTTCTCTCTTAGACACTAGCATTGATGTTAGTGTCCAACATAAATGAAATTATCCATGCTTATATTTTTATCATTTTCACTTATATTTCACTTTTTGGCCATTCTGTTATCCCTCTTTTCCTATCCTATGGTTGGGTTTTCATGTGTCACTAGATTCTAAATATAAATCAAAAGGCTCGTGTTGACCATTTTTACTACAGACCAAAATGGGTCAACCCCCTATAGTTATAATATATATATGGGATTTTTATAATATAATGGCATATAGTATATCTCATCTTATGTCATTTCATATGGCATTCTAGTCTTAGTCATGGTCTAGTTTAATCCTTGTGCCATTAAGTGTCTTAAGGGTCTTTTTAGGGTCATATATGCAAGTGGCAGGTCTTCATGGTGATAAATATAGTTGTAACATGGAAAAAGTTTACTTACACATCAATTAATTCATATGATCCTTTAAAGATCAAGTAGTAGCTCAAGAATAAGCTTTGTGAAGTTAGAGCATCATCAAGATGTCACATGGAAACCAAAATGTAGTAGATTACTTGTGAAATTTTTAAATATGCTTATAAATCCTTGCATGACCATTAGACCACTTAAAATCAATGTCATTAGTGTGAATATCATGATATGAAAGTTTCATATCTTGATGAGCCTTTTATCTCAGGATCTAAGCCTTCAAAATTCATCTTGCTAAGTCTAAGGAGTGATTCCATCTAGGACATCATCTAAGAATGAACAAACCACCTCTTTTATGCATTTTTTTTATCTTCACTCAGGAAGCCTCATATAACCATTGGATTATGTGTAATTTTATTTCTACATGCCAATAACATGCACTAAAATTTCCAAGTCTACATGAGCTTTTTAGTTAAAGTTATAATCTTTTGAAGTTAGACCTATAGCATAAGACATTTACACTAACATCAAGTTTAATATCAAGAAAAATAAATCCTTTTGATCTTAAATTTTATGGTCATCTAAAAATTAATGATGGTCACATGAATGCCATTTTATGGGAGAGAGGATGCCATTTTCAAGAACATGAAGTAGCCATTAGATTTCAAATGGTAGGTCCCAATTGATTTGATAGTATACATTGCATTGTACATCTTTATCCAATGATGTGAGATGAGTCAAATATTCAAGGAGCTTGAGATATCAACATGTGGTGTAAGCAAATGAGGTTGGTAGACTGATAGTGAATTATAAGAATCAATGTGCATTTGACATGTGGCATAAGCTTGGAAAAAGTTGACAAGTCAAGGGAAAGATGAACGGTTGGTGCTTGATCATACAAATCAAGATCTATGGCATGAGAAAAGGTCAATATGTCAATAATATAACTAAAATCTTGATAGACAATTAGGATAACAGAGAGACTAAGATGTTTGATGGAGGTTGAGAAGCTATTTTTGACAAAATGAAATGGGTCTTGTAGGTTCATATGTCTACCATTTAATCTCACTCAAACAACATGAAAATGACATAGTGATCCAATCAGGCATAGGAAACATAAAAAATGCCATTATATCTCAATATTAATTTTTTGTTTGATGAGTTTTAGCACGTAGGGTTCATGTTTGGTAACTATGTTTACCATTCTAAAAGAAGGACCCATGTATACATGAGCTCTTAGTTCTTGCAAAGACTGAATTTGTCCTTTTAGACCTAATGGAAATATAAAAAAGGGATATATATTCTATAGGTCTATATTAATATGGATAACTATAGGAAAAACAATAGTCTAAGATTGGTTTTCTATATATGGTGGACCCATGAGAATGGAGGAAAGTTTAAGCATGATCCAATTGGAATAATAGATAGCATTGAAAAAGGATGCCACAAAGACATACACTTAGACCCCCAATGATTTTATCTCTAGGACTAACTACATGAAAGGTACCTCTTCTCTCCATTATACACATCATGACAAACCTATTTAGAGTAGTTAGCACTAAGACAAATTTATAATAGAGGGATCTAATTTTTCTAACCATATTGATGATAGAACTTATCTCAAATCCACTTGATCTCATCATTACAACTATTAGGGAGCATCAATGAGAGGATAAGGTAACTATTCAACCACTTAATGTAAGATGGATTAATCAAAATGTCTGAATGAGCATACTTTACAAAAGTAGTTATAATTATGGTTCAAATGTTTGAACTGGTTGATTCTCCTATTGAGTGCCAAGGCTCCATTTCTCTTATAGCCTTTCTTATATAAATATAGTTATTGATCTATTGTAAAATAATTTCCACTCTATATATGGTGAATCCCTACTAGATTGATGTCATATTTTAACTTTGAACATTAATTTAAATCTTATTTTGAGTTCTTGAATAATCATCAAAGTGTGCAAGTGATGTATGGTGATGCAAAATGATTATTCTCTATCTTTTATTCATTCATCCTTTCATGTTTTGTGAAGGATTTCTTGTTCTAATAGGTTATATGAAGTGTTTTCAAGTGTATGAACCTATCTTTTAAGTATTAAATGAGCCTTAATGTTTGAAATTGGCCTATGGTTCACTTATGTTGGGTAGCTCTTATGCATCTCACCTCCATATTGAAATATTTATGTTAGAATCCATAGGACTTAGAAGTTAGTTTGTGTGCCTTGTTTCTTAGTGCAGGAAAGTATGATGCAGAACACATCTTGGTGCATCACCCCCTTATATTAGGTTCATTTCATGTAATTTCTAATTCTCTTCCCCATGATAAGTTGGTTAAGTAGGTGTGATAATTTAAAGATACATTATAGGATATAACACTTAAATCTAGAGGCTCATTTCCATTATAGGTACACCCACATAACTAGAAGTGTTCCCATGTTTCCTAAATATTGAAGAGGATTGAACACCCTCTTTTAGCATGCAAGATTTGGTGACAAATTTTTTTTATTGCCCAGTGGGACCAAGGTCCAAGAGAGTGGAAAGATTTTTGGTGTGTCTTTTCTCTATAAACTTTTTGAAGGAAACAACCTATCACCAATGTTGACTCCAAATGATAATTATTGGTTATAAGTAGTCTATGTATCTTTAGTTAAATTTTTGATCAATTTTTTTTCATTTCCTTTGATACATGAGGTTGACATGAATCCCCACCATGAACCTCCTTATTATCCTTACTATGAACCACAATATACTCCCCAACTGTCTTATCAAAATGGCTATCAATCCTATGAGACATGGTAGCCGTATAATCCTCCATTCCCCCCCCCCCCACCCATAAAAACACCAAGTTATTAAATATCCATATGAGGAAGGATACCAAGATACCTTTTAAGAAATGTCTCCCTACCAGTCACAATGTAAGCCCTATCAACCATACCATGATGCCTATGTACTTAAAAAAGACTCCTATGAGTCTTTCTATGAGGAACCAAATGTTTATATGCATTGTAAAAAACGATATTATATGTAAAGATATATATTCTTGTAGACTAAAATGAAACAAAATGAAGTTGGTCTTGATCCCCATCATTACCCTCCTCCTCTTACACTTTTTCCATCTTATATCAAGTCTTTGTTAGCATCAATATTATAGTTATTAGATCTTGAAGATGAAGTGATTACATGGAATGATGAGTTGATGTGTTCCTTAATCATCTCATATAATGGTTGAGAGGTTCTAACAAAAGTTATATGTAGAAGTTGGAGACATTTGAAGAACTACAAAGAACTCAATGGGAGATCAAGGAACAAATATACTTGGAAAATAATTGCCTTCAATGCTTGATAGATAGGCTATGTATGTGGGAGGATAAAGAGCTAAAAAATTAACATGTTATTGTTTAATAATTTCAAGAAATATATTGGTAAGATGTAACTCCTACTTATGTAGATTATTTTTCTTTTAACCAACCCAGGAAGTCACTTCTTGAAGAGCTTACTAGTGATTTTATCTTTCTTGAAACCCTTCTCAACCCCTATCCCAACCCTCATACTCCATCTCTAACTCATGAGCCTATCCACAAACCTTACACTACATTTCATGTGCTAGCTCCTTCACATGAGCCCATCTTGAAGGAAGCATGTGAAGGGGAGAAAATCTAAGCCAAGGCTCACCAAGAAGATGTCATGAGTGACTATGAGGAGGAAATAAACATAAGGACTCCCCTTGGTGATCATAAGTGCAACTTTGCCTTCTTGGATAAATAAAAGCACATTGAAGATCTTATCATAGCTACTAGTTCAAAGTTTGATATGGAAGAGGAACATATTGAAGACTCTTTTACATCTGTCTGTGAAGAATATGTCCAAGACATAAAGAGAGAGGTATTTGAGGAAGACTCTGTGTCTAATCATGAGGTTGTGTATGACCATTTTAAGCATAAAATAGATTGTACTATCAAAGAAGAAGGTCAAATCACTCATTCAGAAGTTAATGTCCTAAGAGAGTCTCATAAGACCAAGATAGATGAAATAAATCTTCAAGAAGACACTCATGAGGTGGGTGAAAATGGCTTGTGGTAAAAGTTTGATTTCATATGTCATGAGGTTGATCAGCTCATTAAGGTTACTCCTCTTCCCAAAAAGTCTACATATGATTTATATAATCCATCTAATAATAATGTTGATGATTTTCTCAATAAACATGGAGAAAGGTCTCATGTTATAAATGAAGACGAACTATGACATCATCCCAATGCCATATGTAAAGATTTTGATAAGTTGGGTAAGTCTCTTTTTTTCAAGAGATTATATGTTTAATGACAAGGTTTCTAATGATAGTAATGATCATGTTTACAAGTATTCCATCAAGCATAAAGATGAAGGTCATTATATTGATAAGGAATTTGCTATCATAGAATAATCTGATGATGTTAGTGTCTAAGTTATTGTAGACATTGAAAGTAAAGGCAAGGTAGAGTTTGAGGTTCCTAATGAATAATTAAGAGACCCACCTATCATTGAGCCATATTCAAAGATATGGGAGCATGAAGAATATAATATTGATGCTCCTAAACATCAAATATAGTCTATCATGGAAGAAATAGTTTCCATGGAAGAAAAGAATGATTGGCAACTATAAATAAATCTCTTTCAAGATCTTGAAGATATTTTCTAAGTTAAGGGTTAGGTACTTGAGAAGGTGGAGGAAATGTTTTCCATTTAATACAATGAATAAGATTGGATGGACTATTACGAGATCTTTAATGAGATTGAAGAACTTGTAGCTAAGGAGAAAGATAATATTATTGAGGAAACTATGGAAACGAAAAAGGTATATCTTATTCAATCACCATTGGAGATCATAGCTGAAGAGACATATGAGAAAATTGAGTCTTCTTAGATTCAATAAGAGTTCATTTCCATATCCAACCTATTTAGATTGTTTAGTTCTCATTTAACATCATGCCAATGAAGCTGGCAAACACCATGAAGAAGATAGAGGCATCAATGTTAATGATCAAAAGGCTACAAGTCTCATTCAACCCATCATGTCATAAAGAAAGAGAGTTTTCAAACTTCCCCTTTGATCTTGGAGGAATTTTTCATCTCAGGTTAGTTAGTTCTTAGGTTAGTTTTTTTAGGTGTGTGTTCCCTTTCCTATTATATTATTGTTCCATAAGTTCTCTTAAGTAGATGTGTATTTTAATTAGTTCCTTGATTTGAGTTTTGTTCTTATTGCTTTTTGGTCTTTTGTGTAACATTGAAGGTACTTTGTATATCTATCCTACATACATGTGACTCCATATCCCAATGGATAGGATTAGGTAACTGATCATGGCATAACAAGCATGCCACCCTTGGAAGTCACAAAAAATGTTGACCATTTTTACTATAGGCCAAACTAGGTCAACCCCCTATAGTAAGAATTTGTATAAAGTATTTTAATAATTTCATGGGGTATGTTATATCTCATTTGATATCATTTCATGTGTCATTCTAGTCTTGGTCATGGTTATGTTTAATCCTTGTGCCATTTGGTGTCTTAGGAGTATTTTTAAGGTCATATATGCAAGTGGTAGGTCTTCATGGTGATAAATGTAGTTAGATTATGGTAAAAGTTTGATTATTCCTCAAATTACTCATTTTAGCATTGAAAGATCAAGCAATAGTTCAAGAACAATATTTATGAATCCAAACCATCATTAAGATGTCACATAAAAGCTATAAAGGAGAAACTTGCTTATGTAATTATTAAATATGATCAAAAATATTCACATGACAATCAGACCATAAATTATCAATGCACTTAGTGCTAACATAATTCTCTACAAGTTTCATATCTCGATGAGCTTTCTATCTTGAGATATAAGCCTTTAAAGTTCATCTTGCTCAGTATAAAGAACTAGGTTGTCTACGACATCATCAAACAATGAACAAACTAGTTCTTTTGTGTATTTTTATTTTCACTATAGAAGCCTCATGTGACTATTGGATCATGTGCAATTATATTTATACATACCAAGAATAGGTTCTATAAGTTCCAAATTTATGCAAGCTTTCTGGCTCAGGTTATAAGCTTTTAGAGTTATACCTAAAGCATAATATGTTCACACTAATGTCAAGTTTAATCTCAATCAAAATAAATAATTTTTAACTTAAATTTGATGGTCTCATGAATGTCAATTATGGTCATGCAAATGTAATTTGATGGGATCAAGGACATCATTTTTAAGATCATAAAGTAGCCATTAGATTTCAAATGATGGGCCCAATTGATCTAATAGTTTGCATTACATTATACATCTTAATCCAATGGTGTGAAATGATTCAAATAGTCAAGGAGCTTGATATATTTACATGTGGAATAAGTGTGTGAGGTTGGTAGACTAATAATAGATCTTAATAATTAATGTGCATTTGACATATGGCATAAGCCTAGATAAAGTTGATAAGTCAAGGGCAAGATCTATGGATGGCACTTGATCATATAGATCAAGATCAATGGAAAGAGAAAAGGCCAATATATCAATAAGTTGAATCAAATCTCAACAACCAATTAGAAGAAAGGAGAGCCTAAGAATTTTGATAGAGGTAAAAACTCCATTTTCAAAAAAAGCAAATGGGTCTCATAGGGTCATATTTTTGATATTAAATCTCACTTGAATACCATGAGGAGGACATAATGATAAATTTAGGCATAGGTAACATAAAATATGCCATTAGATCCCAATATTGACTTTTATTTTAATGAGTTGTAACATGTAGGGTTCATGTTTGGTGATTACATTTTCCATTCTAAAATAAAGATCCTTGTATACATGAGATCTTGGTTCTTTCAAAGACTAAATGGGTCTTTTTAGACCTAATGGTAATATAGAAAATGGATATATATTATATAGGTTCATATTAATATGGATAACTATAGGAAAACTAATAGTCTAAGATTGGTTTTTCATCTATAGTGGACCCATGAATATGGAGGTAAGTTTGAGCATGATCTAGTTGGAACATGAGATAAAATTGTAAAGGATGATATGAAGAAATACAAATTAACCCCCAATGGTTTCATATATAGGACTAACTACAAGAAAGGGACATCTTCTCTCTATTGTACATGTCACAACAAACTTGTTTGGAGTAGTTACCAGTATGATAAATTTCTAACAAAGGGATCTGATTTTTCTACCTATATTGATATTTAAACTTAGATCAAAGCCACTTGATCCCATCATTTCAACCATTATGGATCATCAATGAGGGGATAAGGTAATTTTTCAACCACTTGAAGTGAGCTAGATCAATTAAAAGGTCTGAATGAACATAATTTTTAGAAGTAGTTATAACTATGGTCCAAATGTTCAAACTGATTGATTCCCTTTTTGAGGACCAAGGCTCCCTTTCTCTTGTGGCTTTGATTCTATAAATATATCTCTTGAAATAGTGTAAAATAAGTTCCACTCCATGTATGGTAAATCCATACTAGACTGATGTCATATTTTGCCTTTGAACATTAATGCAAATATGATTTTGAGTTCTTGAATAATCATCTAACTGTGAAATGATGTATGGTGATGCAAAGTGATTATTATCTATCCTTTCTTCCCTTATCATTTCATATTTTTTGTAATAGTTATTTTTCTAAAAATTCATATGAAGTGTTTTCAAGTGTACAAACCCATATTTTAAGTGCATAATGAGCCTTAGTATTTTCAACTATTCTATGGTTCACTTACCTTGGGTAGCTCTCATGCATCTCACCTCCATATATAAATACTCATGTTAAAATCCATAGGACTTGAAAGTTAGTTTGTGTGCCTTGTTCCTTAGTGAAGGAAACTATAATTGTCATATGGAACACATCTTGGTGAATCACCCACCTATATTAGGTTCATTTCATGCAACTTATAACTTTTTCCCCATAATCAATTGGTTAAGTAGGTGTGAGAATATCAAGATAAATTTAGGGAGCTAGCCTTTAAATATATAGGTTCACTTCCATTATAGTTACACCCACATACCTATAAGTGTTACCATGCTTCCCAAATTTAGAAGAGGCTTCAACACACTCTTCTAAGGTGTGAGATTAGGTGACAATAGTTATTATATATACAAAGGTTATAGTCTAATTAATACACCTAATAATTTGATAATCTAGCCCCCTAATTGAAAAGTAATTTTTATTTCAATCTATCAAATTACACTATAACACAAAATGAAATATTTGAAGAATTAGAAAGGTTAAATATATTATTTCATCACTTGTACCAAGGGTTACCAAGTGAAAAATCATATATTCACATTATTACAATTCCACACACATGCATATAATTTAGAAATACATGAGATTATGAGGCCCTATTTGGAGTATTGGCTATGTAAGAAACACTTAGTCGCTAGGGATATATCGACTCATGTTACTAACCCCTTTTTACTAGGTCATAGAAGGTACAATGCAAAGGAACTAGGATTTTATTATTATCTAGATTAGGCAGATAGGAAGACACATGTAGTTATGTAAAATAGTTATGTAGGTCATAGTGTAGGCTTGATAAAATTTTGGATCCTTTCCTATACATATCCTTGATTGGACCTCTGAATCAAAATTAGACACTAGTGTTGATGTTATTATACTTGGTTGATGTAGTTGTCTAGGAGGAAAAATAGCCAAAATATAAAGGGAATAAATTCAAGACCTCTAGGGCATCCCTGTGATGATTTTTGATCACTACCACATTTTAGAATATAACAAAAAATAAGGTATGCTCTCTTTATCCCTTCATTACTTAGTAGTTGTTGTATTTATTGTGCATTCCTAAAATAGATATATTGTCAATATACTACATTACACTATTAGAATCTAAACATTAATTTAATGTATTTAAAAAACATTATTTCTTGTATGTTTCTCTTATGAATCCTAAAGTATTTAAAACATTTAGTTAACATGTCCTCTATTACTTGAACCAAAACCCTAGTTTGCTTATTAGGGTTTTCCCCTTATTAAAAAAGTTAATTTTAAATTTCTATATTTTATTTCCACATCTAATTTCTCTCTTACTTATATGGTCATATCTTAAGGATTCTTAGTTACATTATTTATCTATCCCTATTGGTTGTGTGCTTCACAATTTTCTTAAACATTACAACCTTTATGGCATCACAATAAAAATGCTATGCAAAGAAGTTCCATTTTCATGATTACTTTAATCCACATTATAATCAATGTATTACATACAAAGACCTATAATAACTAAAAAATAATATAATGCCTACTTTTTTATAACTATGATAATGAAAAAGCCAATGATATAAATTCAAATATCAATAATCAAGGCAGTGACTATGATCTTTCTACTCTTGTGTATGATTATGATGACACACCTCTTGGTTATGAAATTAATCATATTAACTTATTTTACAATGATGAAAATCTACCAAATACACAAATTGATACCATTCATAATTTTCAAAATTGAAATATTGCATGCATACCTTCTTTAGTTTCATCAAAAATTGAGTGTGCTTTCTCCCCTTTGAATAATGCAATTTTCAAAGACATTGCATGTTCCTCCCTCAACTCTTATGGTGAGTACATTGGCGAAATAAAGTGTGTTACTTATTATCAAACTAATACTAATGTTGAAAATTATATTCCCCCTTTGGAGGATTTAAATCTAAAACTTTAAATTTGTTATTCTCCTCTAGTTTGTGATGAAAAACATATATGTCGTATGTCTCCCATTGCCTCACTTGAGGAAAAACATGAGAATTCACATTATAATCATAAGGAAGTAATTAAAACACTTACATTGTTAGAATACACAAATAGGCTCCCAAGTATATTTCATGTATCATTTACAAAGATCAATCCATACAAAGCAAAGAGAATCAAAACTAACATTGCATATTCTCCTCCTCCTTTCTCAAGTAAAATCAAAAGTATAAATTGCATTCTTCCTCATCATGATGTTACAAATGAACTAAAAAATATTATTTCCCTACCTTCCTTTGAATTTTTTGATATAAAAGAGAAAATGATTACAAGTGAAATTCTTCCCCTCACTCCTATTCAATGTCTAGATATTTTTAACACTAGTACCAATGTCCATGCAATACAACTTGAGATACTTACCACTTTAACCATAAATACCCCTATGTGAAAATAAATAAAAATGTGATCATTCAGATCTAAATAGTGAAACAAAATCAATTATTACTATATTCTATGTGCATGGTAACTTACAACCACTAGCTAAAATTTCAACCTCCTCTTATGATATGTTATCTATCATGACTACCATGGGAGATTTTTAACAACAAGTCAACAATATTAAATTGTAAATTTATTATTATGAGGCTATTCTTAAGACTAATATATTAACTAAAAAACCTATTTTTAGGAGTGTATTTGAGCATCCTTATCCTCCATACTATGTTATAATTAATTTTTACTCCTTTAATGGTCAAGGGAGCCCTACTACTCACTTGAAACAATATATAAATTCCTTTGAGGATTGGGATGAAAATGGAAGATTGATCTTAAAATATTTCCATCATAGCTTAACCCAAAGGGATCTTGATTGGTTTTATAATATTCCAAGTTATTTATTAACAACTCTTAAAATAATTTAAAATTTATTCATATCACATCTTCATCCTTAAATTGTACCTAAATTTCCATTATAACACTTACAAACATTGAAATAAATAGAAAATGAATCTATACAAGACTATCTCATTGAATTTAAAGATGATTTGTATTCTTTAAATTATATACGTTCATAGTTAGAGGTACAATTCATATTTAGTAAAAGTCTTATTCATCCACTTAGATAAAGATAATTGCAAAGAATTTTTCTTCACTTGAGACATTATACTGGGATATGCATAAATATGCATGTTTTCCATAAATACTCAAACCAAATTACCAATCTCCTCACTAAAAATAATGCATAATAAAAGCCATATTTTCAAGATAGATATCCAAATATAAATAGAGTACAAATCAATTCAAACACATTCTTTAAAATTGATAACATATGTAAAAAACCAAACAATAATGTTTTTGAACAAAAGAAATGAGCATTATTAAAAAGTATTTCCCATAATTAGACCATATACTTCTACCAAATGGTAGCCTCCTCAATTTGTTTGGTGCTAAGATAGACCACATGACATATTTTGAAATTTTTTATATAAATTAATGACCACACTCCCTTATAATTCACATTATCCACCATAATGATTTGAGAAGGAAAAAGGACAACACTTGTAGATTTTGGTTCAAGTCTGCATAAGAAAAAGAGACAAAGATAAACAATAGAGATATTTTAAACAGAGTGTATTATTTCACTCTCTCATTAATACATCTAGGAATAATACAAATATATAGGAATAACATCCCATAATTTTTACACCATTTTCTCACTCACAAATTCTATGAATAAGTAAACACCTATTACGATATATTGTTATAACAAATAATAATATATCACAACAATATATATTCTAACTCACTTTGTTAACCATATGGTTATAAAAACTAGTAACTAATATTTACCTCTTGGTAAATCAACCTTACTATTTACTATTTACCATCCTTGTAAAAATCCCATGTAAACATTATCTATAACAATCACCCCCTAATATTGACATGGTAAAACATAACTCCATTTTCTACTATAACATGTTGCATGGGATTGCCTCATAGTCTATATCAAAGAAAGGTGTGTAAACTTCTAACTAGTTAACTATCTTATTGTACATGACCAAAAATATGTGAAGGAACACATCCAATATTTATTCTATGAAAATAATGCACTCAACATTCCACTAATGGATCATCTTCATAAAGAAGGAAGGCAGTCAGAGGACCTCTACACCAATAAAAGTTTATCTACCTTTTTACATTTATGGTTTTTTGGATTGACCACAAACACTTTCCAAATATATGAGTGTTACAATAAACTTAAAAACACACTCTAAAATGTTTTCTACTAGGAGTTAAAACATCAATATTTTTTTTTACATTTTATACACACCAAACTAGAACTAAAAGAAAACATACATTGAATGTCATATTTGACCTTGTAAGAAATCAATTTCTTACTTGTATCTACTATGTATGATCGTACCACTTAATCTCACATATAAAATAATACTACCACTACCACTAGTAGTATTCCTTGAATTTAGTTGGTTTGGTTCTGAATGGAAAATATAAAATTGCTCTATGTTCCCCTCCCATAATGTGAACATTTCCAAAAAACAAAAATATTGAAAAAATTGAAATCCATGCCATGCTGAAAAGAAATACACACCACACATGTCACCAAAACATTGATGTGGCATCATCATTGGTGACTAATGAGAGTTTGTTTAAAGACCTCTTTCCTCCATGTATCCTCTATCCTCTAGTATCCAAAGTTGCTTCACTCAGATGATATGTCAATGAAGTTCATGTCATTGTTGAAGATAAGACCCCTCCATACAAACTAAGACATTTGACTCAAGACATTAGGTATAAGTGATAATGCATCCTCTACAAGGATGGATTTTGTTTTTGACTTGAAAATTTAACTGCATAAATTTTTGACTCATTTTTTAATGACCTTTTGACCCAAAAAAATGACACTTTTAAGAAGTTTGATGAATTTTAACAATAGACCTAAAAAATTTTGACACTTTAATTTTTTATGACTTAACACTTTTGATGACATAATCCAAAAATATACTAAACCTTACTTATAATAAGTTGACTCTTTTTACAGAACCAACTACTACCAAAAATAATTTAGTGAAGGACATTGACTAAAGACACTCATGGGACTAACTATATTTTAAATGATTTGACACACATATAAGCATATGACTATTAAAAAAAAGTAAAATAAAGATTAAATAACAAAAGACTAAATGTATAACCAAGATTAAAATGACATAACAACTTGAATTTTTAATTCATAATAAAAGATAAAGACATAAAAATACCAAACAAAATAACATGGGTTTTATGCAGTCCTAAGTGAGGCATCAAGTTGAAATGCTTGATGATTCTACCAAGGGACTTTCTGATAAATTTTTTGTGCACATGAAATCATGAGAGGGTCGACATACCTCACTTAAAGTATAGTAAAATATGAGAGTATATTATGCTACAAAATATTAGGGATTTGGCCATGGAATGTATCACTTAGATCACATAGGGAGGTTGCTTTGCAAAGATGGATCACAAAGACTAATTTTGAATTCTATGTATAGGATGTATAAATATATTAGGATGGTGAACATAACTCAGATAGATAGAAAAATATATCAGGCTAGAGGAAACATGGAACATGGCAATATCTGGTAAATATCTTAGATATCAATTTCAAGTGTAAACAAATGCATATGAATGGTACACAACACACATGGACTTGAAAAATAGTAGATTTAATATGTTATAGACTACATCAGCATGTAAGATGAATGGTGAATATTGGTATAATATTTAGCATGAAAAGAACAAAATATATTGGTTTAGTTACTTGAAATGTATGAATCCTTTAATGATCATTCAATGATATAACATGTAGATATAATAATGAAAAGATAAATTTTATTCTTTAATGTACTTTATTGAACTAGGTAGAAGACTTGACATGCATATTATGGGGTGACATGATAGATTAGGACATGAGAAGAACATCATGTTTAAATAACTCTAATAGTGTAGTAGTGTATTATAATTTTTGTTAGCATAATCTGGTATAGAAAGCTATGAAAATAAAAAAAACCTATCTTTCATCCACAAGGGCAAGTATAATAAATGGATGACCCTTCATTCTCATTATTCTATCATAGGTAGGATGTCCATGCTCTTATACCAGATGTAGATTTTGGTTCAAGTCTGCATAAGAAAAAGATCCAAAGATAGACAACAAAGATATTTTAAATATAGTGTATTTTTTCACTCTCTCATTAATACATCCAAGAATAATAAAGATATATAGGAATAATATCCTATAATTTCTCCACCATTTTCTCACTCCCAAATCCTATGAATAAGAAAAAACCTATTATGATTTATTATTATAATAAATAATAAGATATCATAACAATATATATTCCAACTCACCATACTAACCATATGGTTATAACAACCAGAAACTAATATTTACCTCTTAGTAAATCAAACTTTTACTATTTACCATCCCAATAAATATCCCATATAAACATTATCCTTAACAACACTTTTGCACTTATCTTGGAATTAATGGAATTTGAGATAGTGAGTGTTTTTATCTTGAGAATAATCTTATATAGTAAGCCATTCATGTAATAATTACATATAAAAAATGTATATATAGTCTTATTCGATATAATTATAGTAGAGACTCATCGAAGAGGGTCAATACATCCCATACTACTCCTTGTGAGAAACACACGGTCCATTAGTCTTCATAATAGATAACCATTAGTAGAGGTCCTTATCGTAGTCTACTCTCTCCTAGGATTGATCTCTCCCACATTGATCCTACCAAGGAACCATTGGTCTATCAGGTCATTCATAATGAGACACTGGGAGAAGGTAAAGTTACAAAATAGATTTGGGTACCTAAACAAATATATATATATATATATATATATATATATATATATATATATATATTCATAAGACATTTATATAGATACTACATAGATTATTACATAAGTATAATCAATAATCCCATTACCACATGATCATTACAGTCATGATTTCATATTTTTGTTTGGATTTCATTTCATAGGTTGATTTATTTATTGATAATATAATATAATAATTTCAAAAATGAATATATTTGTTACATAATTTATCACATCATAATATGCAACATAAAAATAAATGAAATTAAAAACCATATATTAACCAACAAAGAATTAAATATTACAAATCACTTAAAACCAAATAACACCATGTGATCCATGTCATTTAAATATATAAGTTAATACAATGTGTATATGAATAAACACATAAATCATATGGTGGGGGAATATGCCTAGGTGTGTATTCCTCATCCCTATCAATATCCATGAATTCAATACCTTTTTTTATATATGTATAAGATCTAATTGAGGCCTATGAGTATGTGATACCATGCATACATTCTCTTAAAAATAAAATAACTATCACACCATTTCCTCATGGTCCCATTGTAAAGTTTCATAATTATCAATCATAGTATACATAATCTTAGTGTCACTCTACCACACCCATCCAATTTAAAACATATATCCTCACATTTAGTGGCTACAATATTGTATTCTACCACAAATATCAAAATAGGATAAAATAAAGGTGCATGGGCACCTATAATATTAATGACCCTTTATATAAATCCACATTTGGATATATCCATCAATGCACTGTGTGAGGGCTTATATCACTTGATCCACCATCATCACCCACTCTTAGTTACTTATAGACATTAAATATATATTAATAGTTAACTACATATATGAAATCAAATACTCTACCTAATATTATACCAAATAAAATGAAAAAATTAAAAACTATGGTACTCACATATGGCCCTAATGACTATATCATCCACCAGTGTTGGTCTAGTAGGAACACTACTTCTTACCTCACTACCTATATCTCCTTATTCATCACCATGTGTTACAATAATGTCACCTAGGGGAACTAAAATAGGAAATAATAATGGCCACTAAGATCTATCCTACCATTACACATATCCATATGTACACCCTACAGTGTCTATCATAACTAGTGAAACCACAAGATCTCAATCATTAGCTAAATATGAGGCTAAGTATATAGATTTAGGTGTCAAACTAACATGGGGCATATTATCACTATGTACCATATAATTCCTTGGATAGGTTGTTGAGGGAACTCCATGATCTATCCCAAACTACTGTAAAACTTGAACATACTAAAAAATCATAAACACCAAGAAATTGATCAATTAAAAACATACTGATATGGACCCTCTATAACTCATGTACATCCTCAAACCATCTATTAAAAGTCATATAAATATGACATACAATCTAATATGGAGACAACCTATCCAAAGTAATATATTACTTGATCATGGTATGAAGTCTACCACATAGAAATACCTATCGCTAAAAAAACTTATGTGGATGATACCATCTAAGTAGGTGACCATCAACTGGTCATACCACTTTAATATGCTCATAATACCAAAAATGTAATAAAGTTAGCTCTAATACCTCTACCATGGCTCTCTAATGCAAACATGTATAGATCCTTAAATATGTGGGATAGTAAAATGTGACCCCATGAATATATAGTCTAATCATGCTCAATATTATTAATTACCTAGTATATACGATATGAAATACCAATTGTACCACCCTCTATAGCCAAAAATGATGTGAGTAAAATGCAAATAAACTTCTACAACTAGGGAACATCACCTTTAATAATATTGTTAAAATGAATCATATTACTTGGATCTACATAAAGATCCCTCAAAATAGTGAAATATACATGGGAACTATGAATATTTAATATAACCTCATCTCTAATCTCTAACAATATAGACTCTCTTTTCTCTAATTGGAATATAGAAAATCTGATACACAACCTCTAAAGTGACTATCATCTCACATGTGGGAAGCCATAACATACATGTATCTAGGTTACACCTCTTAATTAGACAAGTGAGGAGATGTATATCATAATGAATTTATCTCAAATGATATACATGACCTAACCTCACCTGATCAATAACGGCCCAATCAGTCGCATCTAGACTCAACTCTACTAAGGTATAATAATGTCACTCATGCCAAAAAAAGCAAATATCTATATCCTTATCTAATAAATAAAAAAATAATAAAAAATCATTAAAAATTATATTTCAATTTAAAAAATATATAAATAACAATTAATTATACATGAAAATAGCATACAATAGCATTGGATGTTAGTGTCCATGTAGTATAGAAACATTAGATGATAACATCCATGTTAGATGCAAACATCAGATGATTTCATCCAATTCTAGACACCAACATCATGTTACCAATAAAATCATCATATAAGTTGATGAAATCATCCTCTATCCCATGAAAAATCCCAAAATAACACAAAATTAAAAATTTACCAAAGTTTCAAATCACTAGTGAAATTATCGACAAACCTACTTACTAGCTCAAAAAAATCATTACCAATTAAGGTAGTCCATATCACATCAAATCACATTAATTGAGGGGATATTCAATGTGGCATGGTTCTTCTCCAACTCAAATCTTATATCTTACAAAATTTCAAAATTAAAATGATTTCAAATTTCTATTAAAATACACCTAATATACCACTTCTACACAAACTTTAAACATGCACATCTTGAGATGTAGTTGTCTAAATTAAAAAATACAAATTATGTTTGGATATATAAAATGAGATATTCCAAATTATTAAAAAAATAAAAAATTTAAAACTTTTACAAAATTTACTTATTTTTTTACTACATACAGATATTTTGATAGATTCTAAATACTACCAAAAACAATGTTATAAGTTCTTGTCCACACTACTTTCAAAACAATACTAAGAAAATTATATCAGATAAATTATCCATTTTACTTTTATAAGGATATGAATAACATGTACTATATCAACTCATAAAAAAATGGGTGTTTCTTAGTTGGGGAAAATTTACAAACATGTTATACATAATCGACTTCAATTTTTCACTTTCTCTAGATTCAATGGGGTCATTATTTGGAAGCATGAACATTTTCACTCTTATTCAAATCTATAAATTATAGTGGGGGCATGTTTTAGAAACATGTCTTCCACATTTATACTATTTTAATTTTAATATTTATCTTTATATAGTGTGGGTATTCTTTGGAAGCGTGTTTTCCACACTTACATTGTTTCCAAATTGCCAAAAAAACATAGTATATGATTTAGATTCATAATTGTGGAAAAATTATTTACATTGGTACCATTTTTTATACAGTGTTTCATCATAAGATGTATCTAAGGTTCATATTATATGAAATGTGTACCTAATATTACAAAATCAAAACTAGTTTCATATTCAAAACATATTGTATGGAATGTTACCACAACACAAACTTGATGCATTGATACCTCAACATAGTGATACCCCTAGTCAAACATTCGTGGACGATATTGAGTTCTACTGGTATGAGTAGTTATATATTATTTTTGGTGTGATTAGAGGGATTAAATCATTTGTTCTCACTAATTTTTTGGGTGAACTTGACTACATCACTTATTATATACGTATATATATATATATACATATATTTTTCACTTGATTTATGTTGGTCGAGAAATGATATTCTCAATGGCTAAATCACCACTATTCCCACTTTAGGTTTGAGGCATGATTACCTCACAACTCTCCCTAAAATAGGTACAACAACAACATGGTGCAATACACTTGACCACTTTAAGGCTCACTCATCTTCCTAGATAGAATATGGATGAGGTTTCAAGCCCCCTATCTACTTTTCCAATTTCTAATACTCCAAAACAATTTATTACATGATACATAAAAAAGTGTATTATATCTATGATCTTTATTTATTCTATTTTTTTAATATTACTTACCTAAAAATTCTTTATTCTAATTTAATTTATGTCATATTCTTCATTTTAGGTGATTTTCAAATGAAACATTGAAGAAAAACATAATAAAAGACAAGGTTTGTTGTCCACACCATGGTATGCATTTTGTTTTCCTTTAAAATAGTAATTAAAGTTTTTATTACATCAATAGATTAAAGGGTGAAAATATAGACACCATTTTTGTACAAGTACACATATTTATAGTCTCATTGTTTGTATATATCTTTTCACTTAGAATTATACATCTAATTATGTGATCTCTCATGGACATCTTTGGTTTTATCTTATTTCACTTGATTTACATGCCCCCTAGGCCTATATGTTTTTTTTTTTTTTTTTTTAAATCTTAATCCAATATATGAAAGGGATCCCTAAATATTACTCTTATTTTCTATTTGTTTTTAACCACTAGACACTTGTATCCATCTTTGACACTAATGTCGATGTTAGTGTCCAAATTGGATGCAAGTATCTAAGCTTATATGTTTATCCTTTTTACTTATATTTTGATTTGTGATGGTTTTTTTAGCCTCAAATTTCCTTTATATGGTCATATTTTTATGTGTAACTATGTTATAATTATAAATTAAAAAAATCCAATATATATAGAGGATATAGTCTAATTAGTACACCTAATAATTTGATAAGATAACCCTGTAATTATAAAATATTATTTGTTTAAAGCTATAAATTTAAACTACAAGATTGAGTTAAATATATAAATAATTTAAAATTTAAAATATATTATTTCATCAATTTTACAAGGGTTAATCGGAGAAAAAACAAAAAGTATTACTATTACAATTCTACACACATGCATAGGAGGGATAACTACATGTGAGTATGAGGCCCTCTTTAGACAATTAGATATGCAAGGAAATCTTAGCAAGAAATGGGGTTATTAGGGATATATAGACTCATTTTACTAACCAAATTTTAATTATCATAATAGGTAAAATTTAAAGGAACTAGGGTTTTACTTATTATCTAGAGAAAGCACATAAGAAAACACATCCAATGATGTAAAAAAATTATATAGGTCACAATGTAGGCATGAATATTTTTTGACCCTTTATTATACATATCCTTGATTGGACACCTAATCCAAAATTAGACACTAGTGTCAATGTTAATTTCCTTGGTTGATGCAACTATTTGACAGGCAAAAATAGTCAAAATATAAAGTGAACAAAATCAAGAACTTTAGGATAGCCCTATGATAATTCTTGATCACTACCACATTTTAGAATTAAAAAAAAATTAATATATGATATATTTATCCCATGGTCACATAGTATTTTTTGTATTTATTGAACATTCCTAAATGATACATATTATTAAAATATTGTATTACACTGATAAAATTTGAACATTACTTGATTACATTCAAATAATTGTATTGCTTGTATATTTCTCTTATGAATCCAAAAGAATTTAAAATAGAATGCATGAAGAATATATTTCAATTATGGAGTGTTTTAGGGATGTATTATATTTCTTAGGAACTTATAAAACACAAGGTAAAATTCATGCCCAATTAGGACCCACACAATATGGTGCCATAAATTTTAAACATGAAATTAAAAACTCTACCAATTGTCAAATAATTGTTCTAGATATATTGAATGGTATTATATGAAAATTCATGTTGATCCATAAAATTAAATGCAATAATGTGTAATGAAAATAAAGGTGAAGGTTATAAGTGATATTAATAGTAGTTGAGGTGTAAAACTCATGTCATTAAAGATATGTCATTGGTTGGTATAAAACCTAAAATACATCATTCCCCCTAAATATTAAGTTTGATAAGATTTGAGACCCCACAACAATATATTTATAAGCATAAAATTTGAGTAAAAGAATTTAGGTCAAGATCAAGGATTTGAGGTTCAAATTACTAGTTTTCAACACTAGGACATTACATTTTTATTTATTTTAAAAAGTAATAATAAGGTGAGATAAAAATAAACTAAGGGTAATTTTAGGATTTAAAAGTCATATTATACCATTAGAGATTTTTTAATCTCCTGATAAGGTATATCATCTCATTTATATAATAAGAAAAAAGATGCCAAGATTAGTGGTTTTAGGAGAATAAAGAGACCCAGGGTGTGCACGAGGATTTAAAACCCATGATAAGGAGCATAAACTAAAAGTGACAAGAGACCAAACACCCCCAAAATCTGGAATTAATATATCCCTATTTAAGGAAGAGGAATTAAGAGATATGAATGTTTATATTAACTAGGTAATTATTGACCAAATAAAGGAGAGAGAAGTAATGGAAGTGATAAAATGTGTCAAAATTTAATACTTATCCTTAGTATCATGAGGGAAAGAGTGTGAGTCATAGGTTTCATAGTGTGAAGTGTGGGATTATAACCACTAAATAGGAAATAATGGGACTAACCTAAGGAATTATTACATTATGGTCAATGATATTAAAAATACACATGACACCATGTTATTTGATTTATTAGTGAGACATGTACTTGAAAATATGGGAGTGTTCAAGTTATTAGAGATCCCATATTTTATAAATTTGGATAACATGGTATTCTTCCCATTTTTACACATTCAAAATAACCAATTCTATTTTTTCCAAATGAAGGATCAAGATCTTATCAACATGCATTAATAAGTCCACTAGACTTCCCTAATTAATCAAGGACATGAAACAAGTGCTTGCCAATTTAATTTAGGTAGATAATATTATTCATCTATTAAAATCCAATAAATATAATTTTAATTTTCATATAAATAAAATTATTGATCATGAAACATGGGTATCCACATAGCTTTTAAGGATTAATCTAGTCAATACCAATAGATGGAGAAAAATCAACAAGAAACTTATCTACGTTCTTCACCAAATTGTGTAGGGAACTTGTATGCAATCAGAAATACTTCATGTCTATAAATCAATCCTAGCTCAAAGAAGATAGAGCATACCTTCACTTTTGATTGGGAATACATTTTTTAAATGGGAACATGACCAATATGGGGATCCAATAGACTTGATTAGGGTATCATATGTCATAATACACTATGCTAAAGAGGGAACTAAAGCCTCTAGTCTAACACAATCATGTAATAACCCTAAGGGGGTCCTAGGTTTTGATATACCCTTGTCATATTGGTCATACTCCCAACTAATATGAGAAAATATATTTTATGCAATTTTCATAAAATAGGTGTGAAAAATGATATAAAATCATTATCTATCATTGGAAGGAGGATGAAGTGTATGTAGGTGAAGTAATGAATATTTCATGTTATCAAAGGATTTTTAACAAGGGTCCATTTATTATTACTATTATTGAGAACATAATCAATGGAATGTATGTGGTAATCCATTTCAAAAACAAATCATATAATTCCCAAAGTTTTCCTAAGTAAGTACAAATATTAGGAATAGAATGATGAATGGGCATTTTCACAATAGCACTAATCTTAGTAGGGTGAACATCAATGTCATGGAGAGAAACTAGGAATCCTAAAAAATTTATAGATGTGACACCAAAGACACATTTGTAAGGATTGAATCTAACTTGATATTTAAGAAGCCAATCAAAGATGATAGCAAGATTGGATAGATGAGTCATACGAATATTGGATTTAGCAATGGGATCATCCACATGGGTTTCAACAATTTTACGAATAAGATCATGAAAAATGTGAATCATTGCTTATTGTTAAGTGGCTCTAGCATTTTTTAGATTGAAGGGAATTTTTACATAGAAATAGGTGCCCCATTCCATGTTGAAAGTAGTCTTATATTGGTCTTTAGGGGCAATGTGAATATGATTGTATCCAAAGAAGCCATCCATAAGAGATAACATTTCAAAACCAACTATGGAATCGACCATGGAATTTACTGAATGTAAAGGGAAGTTGTCTTTGGGATAAGTGAGGTTAATATTGTGGAGATTAATACAAATTAAAATGAATATAGTGACATTTTCTAAAAAGGGATTTTGTTAGAAACCCATTCAGAATAATCCATGGGTTTGATAAATCTAGCATTGAGTAATTTGATGAGTTCTTCATGACATAAGGTGGAAAGTTTGGGTGTATATTTCCTTTGATTTTGATACATAGGATTGGCATCAGGATAAGTAATGATATTGTGAACTATATTGCTAAGGTTAATACCAGTCTTGTCCTCTTAGGACCAAATAAAAACCTCATGATATTTATCAAATAATAATCTAAAATTATCATGTTCAGTATGTAAGATTTCATGAGAGAAAATAATTGGTTGAGGAGAAGATGGAATACCGTATTAAATGTGAGTGGTTTTATTAATAAGCATGGCATTCTTGTCTTGAAAGTGGTATTAGGTAAGGTAGAAACTGGATTAGTTTTAGGATCAATGCTAGAAATGAAGTAGTTGAAATAATGAGTTTTATTTTTTAAATTCCCAAGTCTATGATGTTTCTGAGGAAGTTGTAGTTCTCAAGCATGAAGTATTTCATGAATAATTTCATCATTAGGTAGGGTGGGAAGAGGACCATACTACTCAACATCTACTTTGAGATCTAGAATTTTATTACCACAAATATCATACTCATAATGTATATGATGGACTTTGGTTATCTTAGCATCAAGTGTAATATTGAGAGTAGGAGAAGCAAATGGATCAAAAGAGATTGGGGTATTGGTAATAGAAGAAGGATCAGATGTAATAATTAGATTAATATGTGATAAAGGAGATATTTTACTTTTTGGAAAGCTAGAAGGTACAATTTACTTTACCACCTAATGAGTATTAATAAGAGTAGAATTGGTAAGAGGCACATGACCCTTAGTATCTAAGTAATGATTCATAGAAATGGTATGCACATCCTGATTAAAAGCATGAATTCTAGCTAAAGTTTTTTGATAATGCTAGACATCCAAGTCATGAGATTGAGCTTGGGCCATTATATAATTATCATCATATGTTAGATAAATTGTACATGCTTGAGAGTTAGAGGGTGTTTCAGGCTTTGATATATTAAAAAAATGATAGTTTAGAGCTTGGGCTATTATATAATCAAAAATTGATTTTTTCAAATTTTGTCATGGGTTTTACATAAAATAGATTTTGATATACCCTTTTTATATTGGTCATGCTCCCACTTAACAGATGTGTTCCCAACTAAAAATGTAGTTATACTTTACCTTCTTTGAGCTAGCATTAATTTATAAACATGAATCATTTTTTTTTGCATACATTTTGGTGAACCTAGTATGAACTAACCCTTGTAGAATTTATTTAATTATTTCATTCTTTTATTATTTTTATCATATATGTTCCATATTGGGTCAACTACACCGACCCAGTTCTAATTTATGAGCTCAAGTTTTAAAGTACACGTTATTAGATTGAATCATTTGACCCAATAAAGTTTTCCAAATTTTTATACATCAGGTTCAACATACTAAATTTACCTAGTTGACCCTATACATTTTATGGCATCTTGTCTAGCATACTAGGTCAACCAAGTTGACCTTGTATAGTTTAGACACTTAGAAGAGGCTCTTACAAAGCTAGATCAACCTAATTGACCCTATTATTAGGATTTGAAAACATTTTTTTAAGGTTATTTGATAGTAATCTCACTTTTATGCATATTCAAAATCACCAAGGTTCCTTTCTATCCATTCTATCTTTCCTTACAATCTTTCCTTTAATAGTTTGTAGTTTTTAAAATTGGCCTTATACATTCAACTAGATCAACCCTATCAACCTAGTTATGTATTCTATTTTCTATCTAGATAATTGGATTGACTCTATCGACCTTTCTCATTTTCATAACTTACTTTCAAAGTATAGAGGTGACACTGTCGAGCCTATTCTATATTTTGTGCATACACTATCAACTATATCTACATTGTACCACATTTAAAAGTTGGATTTAACCTTTATATGCTAGTAATTAGTCTCACACTTTTCATTTATTATTTATTTCATGATTATAATAGATCACATAGTCTAATCATGTGCTTTTCAATTTACCATTTAGTTTCACTATTTTCTATTTTATGCACACATGACCAAATCATAAAATCTTTAACAAGCACTTTAACAATTGTCTACCCAAGTCCAACTAACTTGGATTTCATCACCAAGAGGGAAGTCAAATTGGTTTCTTGGCCAAGTATAAATATGTGGTTAATGGTATATTTGGGCTAAGCACCAGACACCCTTATCATTGTAGTTTGTGAAGTGAGGGGGTAAGACCCAATACTAAGCCTGTACCATTACCAATATAGATCCCTTTTAGCCCAAACATCTTGAAACCATCTTTAGATTGATTTATAGTTCCTTTCTTATATCTATCACATTTAAATCTATATTCTAATAATCTAACAAAATTGAGGTTGACCATTTAGTTATCTTTTACTTTTCAAGTTGATTGCTTTCTCTTTGCTCAATTATATTTTGTATTACAAAAACTTGCATTAGCCAATGTTAGTGAAATGATTTGTATTGTGTGGATCAATTAAATTAACCTAATTAATCCACTTGATAGTTGGTTTCCTTTTAATTCTTACTTTTCTAAATACTTTTAAAATTATTATTATCTTAGTACATAATCATTTCAGTCAACACAGTCTGTTATAAACTTTCTAATTTGCCCTATCTATTATACTAGGTCAACCATATATAATTTTCTAGCCATTCTTTGTTATTCTAGGTTAACCCAATCAATCTTATACTAGTTGAAGACCATGTTCCCTATTCTAGGTTGACCTAGTCAACCCTACACTACTTTATGCCTTCTTTATTTACTGATCCAATTCTCTAGCATTCTATTCATTTATTTTTAATCATAATGAAGTATCCTATCAAAATCTTATTGGATAGCTTGAATCTATTTAGATATTATATGGGATGTTCATTTCTTCCTCTCTTTTCTTCCTAAAATCACCATCACTCTTGGGGACCTCTTCCCCTCTTTCATCCATCACTTGTAACATGGTGTAAATCACACCACAAGATGAAGTTTATGGGATTGGACCTTTATCTACTTACAAATATACATATCTCCATAATTTTTAGACTAATTTTAGAGTAATTGACATGAATTTAATTAATAATCCCACTCATAATACATCTTCTAATAACCCTCCCACTAACACCAATTTGGGGAGTTCTCCTAACAACACCAACCCACCTCTTAATACAACTCAAATTCTTTCCCAAGTTATTTATAAAATGAACATAATGAAAAAATATAACACCAATAAAATGATATAACTTAAATAATATTTTATTAATATGGCTAATTAGCCTTTAGCTATTCATCCTCAAGCTAATCCCAATCACATTCCTCCACTTCTTAGAGATACCTCAGATAATGTTATTCCTCAACCCATAATGAATAACAAGATGCTTCAAATTATTCAAAATGAGAATTTATCCTCCTTCATTATATCCATTTATATTGGTAACATATCTCCAAATATCAAGTATGATGGGACTAAAGACCCTTCCTCATTTCTCAAAGCCTTTGGCAGCCTTTACAAATAATGGATCCAAACTAATACTTTTACCACAACTAAACTCTTAGTCAAAACCTTCATTGGTGATGTATCAGAATCATATAATCAATTACCCTAACACTCTATTTGGAAACTTTAATATTTGGTTAATACTTTAGTTAAAGAGTTTTAGCACAATGATCTTCTAGAAAATTGTCTTAGCCACCTCATAAATGCTAAGCAATTTCCCACTGAATCAGCTCATGAATTTATCAAAAGATGGAAATCATTGGCCTATAAATCTGATCATAACATGATTGATGATAAGTTATTCAAACACTTTATCATTGCTTTGACTCTTTTTTAATACAAGATTCAAACCTTTTCTCCATAAACACTTAATGAAGCTCTTGACCAAGATAAACATCAAGACTTTATCATGAAGCAATTTGAACATAATCCTAAACTTATAAAAGGATATTTTAAAACATATATGAATACAATCACTAATAATACTCTGCAAACCAAATTTAGAGTTGCCAAATCTGATATTTCTTCACCTTTTCACACACCTTTCTCAGTTCAGCAAATGAAACAATTTTTAACACCCTCTAAACCTTTAATTTATCTTAATAATTCTCCCAAATGGTATGACCCTACTTTATTTTGTTCATTCCATGTTTAAATTAGTCATTCTCATGATTCTCTTATAGATATCACTAAATTTTATGTTTCTTATATGCTTGGTGATTCATTTAATCATGAAGCCATGATCAACCTTCATCATCAAGAATACACCACTACTTCTCAAAAGTTGCAAGCTTCAAAAGCTTTTACTTTAAATAATCAAAAATATTTTTATAAAACCAATAATTAAAAAAATACCAAGGATGTTTATGCCATTGATGTCAATTATGACCAATTTAACAACAATTCCCAATATGATAACACTACCAAGGTTAATTATCATCACAAGCCAGCTCACAAAGATCATATTACCAAACCTTAGAATCCACCTTAAGAAGAACAACTTCGTAAAGATGATACCACCAATAATATTTCTTTGGAATCCCATAAGGAACCACCTCCTCTTTCTGATCCTCTAAACACATTTGTTCACTCCAAATCTAATTTACCTCCTAAACCTCATGTTGATTCTTGTAAATCTCATTAGAACTTTCTTTAAGAACTTGAATCTATGCCTTGTATGATTTCACTTATGGATTTGGTTTGTACCTCTCCCTATAATTGCAAATTCCTTATGAAACAACTCTAATAAATTTAATATCCATATTCTATTGATGAATAGTAACCTTCTATTGAATCTCAACCTATCAATGTCAATACCATTGAAAATATTTGTCATTTTTCAAATCGTTTCATTAAATTTATTGAAGAATACATGATTAATTATGAAATTATGTTTGATGTTGATGATCCATTACTTTTAATTAAAATATCCATTACTACTACCCTTATCTATAAAATTCTAGTTGATGAATGTTTTGGTGTTAATGTGACATATTTGTGGCCTATCCAACAACTTTGTTATAATAATGATCATCTTAATCAAAACAATCTCATTTGTTATGGTTTTGATAAGACAAATCAAAAGCCACTTGGTTGTATTTAGATTCCATTAACCATTGGATCTAAGACCATTCAAACTAAGATTATGTTCATTGATTTACATTTATATTATATCATACTCCTTGGTCACCCATGGACTTATCGAATGAGGTTTATTGATTTGTTTGATAGACAATGCATTAAATTCTTACACAATGGAAAATGATATAATAATGAATCTGATCTAAACTCATGGAGAATCAAACTTCCTAATCCCAAATCCCAATATCATATTCCTATAATTCCTAATATCAATAGTACTCCTTTAACTAGGTTCATCAACATGAATCCTAATTTACAAGTTAATCTTGTAGATTTCAATGATGATGAACCCAATGATTTGCAACATACTTAAAATACTACCAAGTTACCTCCATATATTTCATAGTGGCTTCCTCCTTATTTATTACCAAGAGAATATACTATTACTCTTATTAATGAGATCATTGATTTTCTCCCTCCATGTAATTCTCAAGAACCTTCTTTACCTAAATATTCCTTCACTTGAAATGACACTGGAGCGGCTAAATTATTTCAAGATCCTCTCATCATGTCTCCTCATACATTTAGCAATATTTGGATTTCACTATTTGAAACTCCCCCTGACTCTCAAGCATGTACAATTTCTCCAACATATGATGATAATTATATAATGGCCCAAGATCCATCTCATGACTTGGATGTCCAAAATTATAAAAAAACTGTAGATCAAATTCATGCTTTTAACTTAGAGGTGCATACCATTTTTATGGGTCATGACTTAGATCTCAAGGGTCATGTTCCTCCTACCAATTATCCTCTTATTAATAATCCTTGGGTGGTAGAGTAAATTGTATCTTTTAAATCTCTATAAATTCTAAAATCTCCTTTATCTTTTATTGATCGAATCATTGCATCTGATCCTTCTCCCATTACTAAAACCATCGACATCCCAATATTTTTTTATCCATATACTTCTCCTACTCCTAATATTACAATCAATTCCAAGATAATTGATGTCCATAAAATAAATTCTAAGTATGATATCCATGGTAATAAAATTCTAGATCCCAAAATAGATGTTGATTATTATGGTCATCTTCCCACCCTGCCTAGTGACAGAGCTATTCGTGAAATACTTTATGCTTGAGAACTATATCTTCCTTGACAACATTATAAACTTGGGAATTAAAAAACTAAAACCCCTTGTTTCAAAAACTTCATTTCTAGAATTTATCCTAAAACTAATCCTATTTCTACCTTACCTAATGAATCATACCACTTTCTAGATGGAAATGTCATACTTGTTGAAGAAACCATTCTCATTAAATATGGTACTCCGTCTTATCCTCAACCAATTACTATCTCTCATGAACTCTCACCTACCACATGTTAATATTAGCTAATTTTTTAATAAATATCATGAAGTTTTTACTTAGTCATATGACGACATGCCTAGTATTGACCCTAACATTATGGTGCACAATATCATTGAGTATCCTGATGCCAAGCCTATGCATCAAAATCAAAGGAAATTTCCACCCAAAATTTTCACCTTATGTCACATGGAAATCATCAAGTTACTCAATGCTAAATTTATTTAACCAGTGGATTATTTTGAATGGGTTTCTAACATTGTCCAAATTCAAAAAAGGTCACTATGGTCATTCACATTTGTATTTATTTTTAAAAACTTAACCTCACTTGTCCCAAAGATAAATTCCCTTTACCTTTAATAGATGTCATCATCAATTCCACAGTTGGTTATGAAATTTCATCTCTTATGGATGGCTTCTTAGGATATAATCATATTCACATTTCCCTCAAGGACCAATATAAGACTAATTTCACCATATAATGGGGTATCTATTGTTATGTAATAATTCACTTTGGTCTTAAAAATGCTATGGAGACTTACCAATGATCAATGATTCACATCTTTGATCATCTTATTCACAAAATTTTTGAAACCTATGTGTATGATCTCTTTTATAAATCCAAAATTTGTATGACTCATCTATCCAATCTGTTTATCATCTTTGATCACCTTCTTAAATACTGAGTTAGACTCAATCCTTACACATGTGTCTTTGGTGTCACATATAGAAAGTTGTTACAATTTTTAGTTTCTCTCGATGGCATTGATGTTGACCCTACTAAGATTAGTGATATCTTCAACATGCCCATTACTCATTCCATTCTTAAAATCCATACTTAGGAAAACTTAGGGTAATTAGACGATTTGTCCCTAAAATGGTTTATCACATGCATTCCATCAATTATCTTCTAAAAAATGAATTGCTTGAGAATGGATGGACCCTTGTCAAAAAGCCTTTGATAACATGAAAGAGTAATTTCTTCACCCACCTACATTTTGTGCTCCTTGAAATGATATATGTGTGCATAAAATATAAAATATTGATATTAAATGGTAAATTGAAAACCACCTAACTAGACTATGTGATATATTCTAAGCATGAAAACAATAAAAAATGAAAAGTGTGAGAATAATTAATAGTATATAAGGGTTAATTTCAACTTTGAAACATGGTACAGTGTCAATATAATTGATAGTGTATATAAATAATATATAATAGGGTTGATAATTTCACCTTTGTAATAAAAATTTTGGTATAAAAATGAATAGGGTTGATAGAATATATCCAATTATCTAGATAACACAAAATAGAAAACTAGGTCGATAGGGTCAATCTAAGTGACTGTACAAGGGAAGTTTTAAAGACTACAAACTTTGAAAGGAAATATTTTAATAGAAAAGAGAATGGATAGAAAGGAACCTTGGTGATTTTGAAGATGTAGATAATTGATATTGTTATCAAAAAATATTGATAAATGTTTTCAAATCCAATTAATAGGGTTGACTAGGTCGATCTAGCTTTGTAAGAGCATGTTGTTAAGTGCCTGAACTATACAAGGTCAATTGGGTTGACCTAATATGATGTAAAAGATTATTTAAAATGTAAAAGGTCAACTAGGTTGATTGAGTATGGTGAAATTGATGCCCAAAAATCTATAAAACTGTATTGGGTCGATTGAGTTGATCTAGTAACATATACCTAAAAACCTGTGCACAAAAATTAGATCTAGGTTGATACAGTTAACCCAATATGGAAAATATATAATAAAAATAGTGATAAGAGAATGAAATAAGTGAATAAATCTTACAAGGGTTAGTACACATTAGGTTCACTAAAATGTATGCAATCAAAAATGCATCATGTTTATAAATCAATCTTGTCTCAGAGAAGATAAAGCATACCTATACTTTTGATTGGGAATACATTTATTAATAAGTATAATGACCAATATAGGGATCCTATAGACCTGACTAGGGGATCATATATCATAATAAACTATGATATGGTTGGTTCTAAAGCCTCCATTCTAACACAATCATGCATTAACCCTAAGGGGGTCCTAGGTTTTTTATATTTCACCTATTCTAAGAACAAGAAAAGTAAATCTAATATAGTTATCACCAAATATTTTGACACAATATAAGGGGTTAGTAAATAATAAAAACATGTATAAAAAAATATCAATTAATCTAAGTATGAGTAAGACCCTAATACATGGAATATGAAGAGTAATATTATTTGAAGCCAATACTTATGCTACTTCTATCTACTAAAGAGAGGAGCAAAGTTAGAGAATACTTACCTAAATGTGAACCCATCAAGAATAAATATCTCCCATGGAAAATGGGGCTTTATAAAAAGTTTTTATGGTTTGTAAGGATCACTAAGAAAGGCCAAAGCATCCAAGACTTATCTACAAGGTTAGAATGTAGAAACCATAAGCTAAGAATCCTCAAGTAGAATTGTGGAAGAGTAGATTATAAACATGAATGAGTGAATAATAAATATTTTTTTCATATTAAAATATCGATGAAATGATCTTGTATTTATAGGATGATCTTTCCCTAAACCTTTCCAAAAATGTCATCCGATAGGGTTAACCTAGTTGACCCTATATAATTCAAGTCCATTATTCACTAGGTCCTGAGCTAGGTCTGATAAAGGCCAAACTAAATCCTAAGTGAAAATTACCCAAATAGTATAGGGTTGACCCAGTTGACCCATTATAGTTTACTAACAAAAAGGTACTAAGGTGAGTAAAATAAGGATGGAAAGAGGAAAAAGACTAGAGGAGTGTGCAAATGAGGGTTAATAGTTTAGGGAATGGTTTTTAAGCATTGATTAGATTGGTAATATGTGAAAATAATGGAAAAAAATCCTATGAAGCACCAATGGTCTACACACCCCTTTCCCAGTACACCCCTTAAGTCATGCACATAAAGAGATTGAGTCTCTCTGGGTTCCTACAATATGTAAAGCATCAATATTTGATAAAAGTTGAAAATATTATGTGTATATAAAAACCTATTAAATATTTCCTATTGCATTATGGACACCATCATCAAATGTGCATAAAAATCACATTAGATAGGTGAAAATTTTAAATGGGGTGTCATTCTAATATTTTTAGTGGTAGATGAGATTGTAATCTTAGTTGGTTATGGCACCATGATTTTATATTCCTTCTTAAAGGATAAGTTATCAATTAAAACATATCATACACACCTATGTATTATAGTCTACAAAAATAAGTACAAGTCCAAAATGGAGATATGGGTTGAGAACATGGTCATAGACTTTAATAATGAGTGTCACATATCAAGCCATTTTTTGAGTGCATGCATAAGATGGATGAAGTTTTCAATCATGTAACACTAGAGTCTCACTACGATCTAGCTATAAAATGACAAGTGTATATATATATATACATATATATATATATATATATACATATATATATATATATATATATATACATATATATATATATATACATTTATATACATATATATATACATATATATATATATATATATACATTTATATATATATATATATATACATATATATATATGTATATATATATATATATATGTATATATATATATATATATGTATATATATATGTATATATATATATATAAATGTATATATATATGTATATATATATATATGTATGTATATATATATATGTGTGTGTATATATATATATATATATATATATATATATATATATATATATATATATATATATATATATATATATATATATATATATATATATATATATATGGCTCAAGGTGCCCTTTTATTTAGTAATAGATACATTTTAGAATCTATTATAGTAATATAAAAATAGAAAATTACTGACACATCATTATGATGATGTTGATCTATTCAGAAAAGTATACACAAAAAGATGAGCACTCAAATGATGAGAACACAATTGATACTTAACAAGATGTAATAATAAGGGACCATTTAAATAACTTATAAAATTTTATAAATCCAATTATTAAGGAGGGTATTTTTTTAGTGTAAGTACTTGAGGTTGTAATAAGGCTAAAAACCTATAATAAGTATAAAAATAAAAAGACAAAGGTGATAGAAGCTATATTTTAGGACACTAAATACACCAAGTTATAATAAGATTATTTACATTTGGTATAATGGAGGTTGAATAAATTACCTCCACCACCAACCAAATAACCCTCTCTCAATCCCTCATAACATAGATGAAACCCACCAATCAAACAATCTATTATGACCAACATGCCCCATTTTCAAGTTTAGAAATAGGGACCCTTTATCTTTCAAAATCATATGTTTGGTTTATATAAAAAATATAAATTGGCCTAGAAATAAATTTGGATAAAAATATGCCAAAGCCTATATTTTTTCATTTATGAATTACTTTATAAATTTAGGCTTCAAGTCAAGGTGTTTCTCTAAATTTTCACTAATTATATTCAGATGAGGAAGAAACTAAAGTTAAGAAGGTCTGAGTTTGATGTTACCAAGATTTAGTGTGCACCGTATCCAAGCTTTGTGGGAGCTCCTCTTTGGCTGTGGAGGAAACGCCTGTAGTAAGAAAGAAAAATAAATAGGATGTTAGAAGAGGATATGGTGGACTGCTAAGCTACGTGCTTGGTCTCAAAAGCGTAAATCTCCATAAGGGATGATAGTCCACTATTTAAAGAAAAGAGTTTTGTAAAGGAAGAAATGATAAATGACTATGAAAGAGTAAAATAGATAACACGTACTTATTCCCTATAGTTTGTCTGTCATAGTCACCAATGTCGATAGGTTTGCTGAGGTCGGTCTAGTAAATGGTGTCGATGTCAATTGGGTTGCCAATGTCGATAGGGGTTATTGGCCTTAGACAGCTTTTAGAGTATTTCTAGGGTACATAGGGGGTTTCCAAAAGTTTAGAGGTGGGTGCAGGTTTGCGAGAAAGTGAATGAGGTTTGAGGAAGGGTATATGTGGAGGATTAGTGTGAAAAGGGGGTGAGAATAAGGGGAAGGCCTTTCAGCCCCTCCACAGAAGAAGTTGGGACTCTTGAAAGTGTTTAGAAATATCAAATGTAAACTAATTAACAATGTATTCTAAAACACTAAAATGATAATCAGAATACTTAGCTCTATTAGGTGAAGAACCAGAGGTGTCAGAATGCTTATTCTTGTTATGGCTGATGTTGAGGTCCTCATACAATCTTTTAATCCAATCTCTGGAATGACTTGTGTAGAGCTTTAGTATCCAAGAGAATGATAGTCGAGTTATGGTGCTTGAGGTCTCAAAACGTGTGTGTGAATGTGCAAAAAGGTGGGGGTAGATCAATGTTTAGAGCTTAACTTATGTAACTGACGTCGGTGATCCCATTGGCATCAGCTGAGGGTTGACTAACGTCAACAGAGAGAGAATAGGTAAAAGGGATATTTTTAGCTCTTTGCGTATCTCTCCACCCACCAAGTGCCTTCTCCATTGGAAAATAGTCAAAACAAGGGCTTATGAGGCTTGGGAGTTTATTAAGGAGTTAGGATGGAGTGAGAATAGGTCATGGGTAGTTAAGATTTGGAGGACCTAGTCTCAGGGTAACTCATAGGCTAAGAAGTAGTCTTAGGGGGAGGTGTCTAGGTGAGGTGTCCAAGGTGAAAGGGGTTCAAGTGTGAGTTAGGAGTGTTAACATTTAGAAAGGGACCAAGGGGGGGTTGACACGATATTGGTGTCTACATTTTCCCCTTTTTGTCTTGTGGTTTGTTTTGATGAATTGTAAGACAAAAATAGATGTAAGTTGCCCCAGGTATGGGATGAGGTATTCCCCCTCAAAGCAGGAATCGAGAGAAGGTAATCTAAAATCGGGTGCTGATTTGATAGGTAGTAGATGGGTAGGGTGAGGTTGGAGTGTGAATGATGTAATAGTTTAGATTGCATGTATACCACTTCACTTGATAGGCAAGTCAATTTGTTATAGGTAAGGTCAAGGAAGACTAAAATCAAAGTAACTGGTCCCCAACTTATTAGTGGTAGCTGATTTGGTTAAAATGATCAAAGTTATTGCTCCAATGGTTAAGGAATAATAAAATCAAAGTAACCGATCCCCAACTTATTAGTGGTAGCTGATTGGGTAAGATCGATCAAAGCTATAGCTCCAATGGGCATCGTGTTCCAAGTATTTGAGCTAGGAAGTGCTCCTAGAAAACATGAAAATGTCACAAATATTGGGGATCAACTTGGTCACAATATGAAAATAGGTGTGAAGGGCACATACAATTTGTTAACTATTCATGAGGTAGCATATGCAATCAAAACAACCAAGGCAAAGTTGTCTCAAAAGTGGTCATGGTCTGAGGAGATAGTCACGATCTCCAAGGTCAGTTGTTGAGTCGGGCTGAGATATAAGTGATCTCAAGTGTTATTTGTTGTGGTTAAGGAGATGTATATGATCTCCAATGTGCCCCATGAGAAGTCTAAGGTGACTTCTACAGTATCAAGGCTAGTTGTTTGGTCATGATTTTGGGCAGTTTTAGAGAAGACCTATGTTTTTAGGTTAGATAGTTGGTCCATTAGGGAGGCAAACAAATGAATGGTCGAGCTAACCTCAGAAGACCCCATGTCAACTAAGTGTTGCCTACATAGCTCCTATTTTAAGGGCCTCAAGCCAATGTAGTTCTCCTAAAAAGGGAAAATAGAGGGTAGGTTATGGATTGGGTTTGACTAGGTTAGGTCATGGTTAAAGGTTAGATGGTCAAAAAGACTAAAAATGAGGTAGTTAAGGATAGGCGGTGAGCCTAGGGTTTAGGTTAGGTAGTGAGCCTTATGTTTAGATAGTTGGTCCATTAGGTAGATGAATGAATGAATGGTTGAGCTAACCTCAAAAGACCCCATGTCAATTGAGTGCTACCTACATAGCCCCTTTTTTAAGGGCCTCAGGCCAATGTAGTTCTCCCAAAAAGGGAAAAAGAGTCAAAGAGGTTGTTAGTTATTTGAAATGATGAGTTTATGATGATGTTATAGCCTTTTCCATATTGTGTGATGGTGTATGTTGTAACATAGGTTATGTGGTTTTTCATCCTTAGCAATTTTCCATATTGGTGATGGTGTATGCTAAAAATGAAATGAGTTTATTTATGCTTCAGTAGGTTTCCATATTGGTGATGGTATATGCTTGACATAAATTGTGTTTGGTTGATAGTTTCCATGTGTATTGTTTTCCATAGAAACTAATGTGAATGGGCTATGATAATTTATATAACATAAAGTAGTATTTGCATTAGATAAATCATGATGTTATGTTAGTGGCTAGAAAATGTTTTGGTTGTAAGAAGTGAAAGGTGCATTGCTCTTTCATTGACAAGGACCATAATGATAGCATAGATAGGGTTTTTTTCAAACAAAATCCCCATTCATGCATTACATCATTGACTATTGGTTTGTGTTAGAGAAGTATCATAATCACTTGATGTTAAGTGAGCTCGAAATCCCTTGGGTATTTTAGGGTAATAGGTGTGATTATGTGATATGTGAGGATAGTGTAACCCTTTTTAGTAGGGATAACTTTTCCCCTTTTATAGGTGACCTAGAGAATGACTATAGGCTAGTCCATGACTTAATAGTTTGTCAGTCAGTTTTTTTTGGTAGATTGATCAATGCGGGAAGTCTACTTGGGGATGTTTTGTGTTTTGGTCATGTGAAGCTGATTGATGCGAGAAGCTTCTGAGAGGGTGTTGTTCTTGTAGCAAAATTTGGGCATATCCATCCTTCAAGGGAGTGGTCTATATTTTTCTTTGTATGTTTTGATTTCTTTAAATAGCTGTCCTTCAAGGGAACAGTCTACATTTATAGTTTTTGACCTTTTAATATTTTGTTAGGCATCCCAGTTTTATGTTTTGTTTGTTGACTAAAATTTTAGTCATGGACTAGACTATAGAGGTTTAGGGGTTTCCCTTTTATTAGGACAAAGCATTAATGCTTTAAAAAAGGTTTAACTAAGTTTTTTAGGGAAAAAGGGTTGAAAGGAATAAGAATGAGGATGACAGGGGTTACTCAAGGGATGAGCTCAAGTTAAACATCAAGTGAATTATTACTTGATTAAAAGTAGAATGGTCACAGATGTAAGGTATTAAGGGGCTCAAATTTTGGCCAGCCTTTAAGAGAAGATAAATGATAAGTGTCTGATCCATACTTGTGCATTATTATGTAAGGTCTGAGCCATTTAGGAGCAAACTTGCCTCGTTTACTTCTTTCCATATTGGTCACATGTTGGTTTTCTTTAAGGATGAGATATCCAATTTTGAAATCTCACTCTTTCATATTTTTTTTGTAGGCATGCTTAATGCGATCTTGGTAGATATGAAGTAGGTTAGCATGTTGTTGGAATTTGATACAATGTCGAACATAGTCATTACAATCTTGGTTAAGAGTGGGCCAATAATAGCCCAGGTAGAGGATGCACTTTGCAACTGAGTTACCACTAAAATGTCATCCACAAATCCCATCATGGACTTGTTTGATGGCATGAGATGTCTCAGTGGTGGTTAGGCATCAGAGAAGGAGGTCGTCAAAACCTCATTTGTAGAGAAGACCCCCTAGCATGGTGTATCAAGTAGTACTCTTGACAAAAGCCTATTATCCATTGCTAGAGAGGTCAAGAGGAATGATAGAATAAGTCAAGTAGTCAACACGTTGTTTATACCAAACATCATGTTGGTTAGAGAGGTCAGGAGGAATTACCCTGAATATGTTGGTTGAGATGTGCCCAAGATAGAAATCTTAGGCTTTAGTGATGGAGAGGGCTTGGCGAATGGATATGTCCAAGGGGTAGAAACCTGCTCTTTTCCTTTATCCTTTAGGGTTTAGTACCTAGTGGCCACATTAATAGTGTTGATTTTGAATAAAGGGGGAGAAGGTGGTAGAGGGACCGTAATCTTGCGTTGGGATCCTGATTCAAGTGAGGAAGTTTGGGAGGCATGGGATGGTGTCAGTAGTTTGTCAAAAAGGTGGTCAAGAGAATCCTCAATGAGAAGGGTGTCCTTTTCCAAGTGTTGGTGAATGACAACCTTAAGGGCATAACAACTCTCAGTATCATGCCCAGGTGTGTGATGATACAAGCGGATTTGAGTGTCATCGAACCAAGATGGTTTTGATCTAAGAGGTTGGTATGGGTTAATGGGCAGGAGAACAATTCTAGAAGACTACAACAATTGATGTAATTGTGAAGCATAGGAACTCACTAATGGGTCTATGCTCATTGTTGTATTAGGGGTTGACAACTTCTATTTAGGAGTTGTAGGGGGAGTTCTTCATACCACCTTTTTGGTTGGTGGTGTGGCCACACATGTAGATGGTGCTTTCTTAATGAGAGGTGTCAATTTTTTTGGAGGAAATATGTTTTTGATAGGTAGAGGGAGTAATGGAGGTAGTTTTTTTTTTATGAGGTGTTGGAATAGGGAGCACTCTTGTTAAATTGGAAGGATATGGACCCAAAATAGAGGGCAATGGTGAAGATGGGGGAGGAGTAGACCAACATGGTGTAGCATCCTTATTTAGCATGGTGCGAGGACCACTACTATTTGGGGTGAGGTTCAAATCTAACTTCACTTGTGGGTGAGTGAGGTTTGATACAAGGTGAGCATCGAGAGATCTAACTTGTTTCAACATGGTGGATGCCTGTGAGGGTTTGGATTCAGATGTGGAAGGCTGATCTTTTGATGATTTAGAAGTGGAAGCCTGATCCTCATTAGAGACTTTGAGGTGAATTATCATGGAAGGATTGTCAGTATAAGGTGAAGCAAAATGTGTAAGATAAGGAGCCTTAAGTCATTCCCATAATGCCTCATACTCTAGGTTCTTAGAATGGAGGAATCCTAAGTTTTCTACCAATCGAGAGAAGGGTTTAGGTGACATCACGCGAGGCTTTAAAATTGGTCCTTTGGAGGATTAGGGTGATTGTGAGAGTGGAAACATGTTGGACATAGTGATCAAGGGCCAGAGGTGAGAGAGAACCATCACCAGATCTTCCTTAGCCAAAGTGGGTGAGGTGGCAAGTTCTTCTCTCAGTGGAGAAGGGATTGGAGAATTTGGCTCTTCAAGTGGATAAAGCACAGGGATGATCATGCCTTCCACGTGTGGTCTAAGAGTGTGGAAAATATGATCCTCCATTGGTAATAAGAAGGATGAGGGTGGGGCCACCGGCATTGGTACCATCAAAGCATCCTCCAATATGGGAGAGGTTAAAGTAGACTCTCCTACGTGTGAAAGGGGGGTGGATGGAGGACTATCCTCCATTAATGGAGGAAAAATAAGAGAGGAAGGCTCCTCTAAAGGGTAAAGTAGAGGGATGATGGCCCCTTCTACATGAGGGTGTGGGGTATGAATGGTAAATTCTTCCAATGGTAGAAGAAGAGGGAAGGTGGGGGCAAGAGGAACAGGTAATATGGGATCCTCACGAAATAAAAGAATGGGTAGAGGAGGTATTTGATGTCATGAGGGTAATACAGGTGAAACAAGTTCATCCATGTGAGAAAGAGGGTGAGGCAAAGGGAGCTCTTCATTACATGGAGGTGATATGGGTAAAATAGGCTCTTTTACCTATGGTGGAGAAACGGGTTGACCAATCTCTTCAGATTGTGGGAGAGGTTGGTTAGGAATGAAAGGAAAGATGACGTCGACCATGTGTATGTTGCATTTTTGAGGGTCATCAGCTATGGTCTAAACATTGTTCTAACTTGGGGGATGGTTAGCAAATGGTTACCTAAAGACATTGATGTTTTGGTTGGCTGGTGCATTAGGGTTATCTAAAACAAGGTCCCCTTTGTCTAACATGTCTTGAATAATGTTTTTTAGGGTTTTGAAATTATTCGTGTCATGACCCTTGACATGGTGATAGTTACAAAAGTCATTTTCCCTATACCATGCAAGGATGGCTTGTGAGGGATCAAATTGGACTGGTCAGATTTGTGGGAGGTTAAGGACTCCCTAATTCACTAATTTATCCAATATGGAAGCATATCATTCTCCTATTGGAGTGTATCATCGCTGTTCATACCATTGTAGGAATTGTCTAGTGATGTTTTGTGATGTGGAGGGCTCAGATTGGTTGGTTGTAGTAGAAGATGGTGACCTAAGGACCACAACATTCACTGATCCCTTGGATTTGGTGTGAGAAGAAGAAGGTTTGGAAGAAGGGTCATTGGATTTTGCATTGGTGTTTTTGCTATGCAATTTGACCCTGTCTTCCTTGATTGCATGGAGTTCAAGCTTTCAAGCCATGGTGAAAGCTTCATCGAATGTGTGGAAAGTTTGAACCCATAGAGTGGATGAAATGTGCTTGGCACATGCTCTTGAAAAGAGCTCAATGAGATCAGGTTGAGGTAGTGAGAAGGAGAGTTGGTTGATCAAAAGTCTCCAACAGGTGATGAAGTCAGTTATTGACTCATCCTCAAATTGTCTAATGGAATAAAGGTCTGTGATTGAGACCTTCTTGGTAATATTAATTAAGAAATGATCAAGGAATAGCTGAGTAAGTTGAGTGAAGATGAAGAGAGAATGACTTGTAATGGAGCTATACCAGTCAAGGGTGGCACTAGAAAGTGACATAGGGAATGTGTGAAGTAATAATGCATCATCGTGAGCTATGAGGTAGCAAGTGTGTCTAAACACTCGTAGATGTTGTTGTGGGTCCTCTTTACTCTAAAAGTAAGTAAATTTTGGGAGTTCCCACTAGCTAGGGTATGGTTTAATAGGAACTTAAGGGTGGATAGGTTCGTTTCAAATTTGTTCATACGAAAGAACACTCCTTGAATCTAAAATAGATGTCTCAAGGTTGGACATCTTATCCATCAACATCTTAATTAGATCGGTAGATGGATTAGCATGAGGGGTACCCCTTAAGTTATAAGGTACTTGGAAGGTGTTGGAAGGGATGTATGATGTACTTGGTTGCATTTGTGTAGGTAAAACATACTGATAGTTCATCATAGGGGCTAATGTCGAGGCCACGGGGGCTTGTGCCATGAAGTTGGAGGGCACAACTTGACTAGATGCTACTAAGGGTGGTTGAATGGTGGTGACACTAGTTAAAGGATAAGTGGTCACTCTCATGTTTATAGGTGCAAGAGTGGGTGGGATGGAGACAATCAAGTTCTAGAAAGGTGTCAAACTTGGTTGAATTGTTTGCAGTTGAGGGGGTATGAAAACCCTGATGGAGGCAGGGCAAGAAAAGATAGAAGGGGAGGCTAAATCTTGAACATTGGCCATGGTTGGCTTACTGGTCAAGGCAATGGCTTGAGTGACCATAGGTTGGGTAGCAGATGCTATTGATATCATTGCCACTTTAACCAAAGAAGTTGGCATCCCATAAATAAGGTTACATAAAGGATCTCATGTTTGGCTTCTAGCGAGATAATGTTGGAGATCCTTGATGTTGTGGTCAAGGAATCTCTCAAAATCTGGATCCCCTTCGAGAACAATAGGAGTTTGATCGAGGGTAGGTTGGATAGGAGTATGCTCAGTGTCTGAAGTATACTCCATTAGATGACTTGGCACAAAGGGCAAAGGTGGGAGTGGTTGTTGACTTGCATGGTCAACAAGAGATTTGGCTTGACTACGTGTTAGAACCATCCAAGGCAAAAGGGGTTTAGTTTCCAAAAATTATGTGTTTTAGTTTTAGAAAACTAGAATTTGTGTTAAATAATAAGAAATTTGGGTTTTAATCTTGCTGTCTGGAAATTATTTATTTATTTATTTATTGATAGTGACCAATGTTAGTTGTTTAAATGATATTGGTTAGAAAATGTTGCCAATGTCAGTGGAGAAACTGATGTCAGTTTCTGTGTAATTCTAGAAACATAGAAGATTAATAGTTTTTGGAAGAAGAAGATATTTTAAGTTGTTTTGGACCTCAAAATGGTATGACCTTACCAGCATAAAAACTCAAATAAAAATAGCATAATAGATGATTAGGCAAACATCCTCTAAAACATTAGATTCCTAAGAATGAGTTTTAAAGTCGTGGTGGCTTATGCCTTAAGAGAATATGTTGGGAGTTGGGCTTGTAGAATAGGTCCTAGAGAGGAAGTATATGGCTAGTTTTAGGTTCTATTATGGTGCTAAAAAATATCTGTGTTAGGGTCAGTATGTGGCTTGGTGCTGGGGCTTGCTCCCTTCACTTCACAAACCTAGAGCCAAGCTGGGCTGCGTAGCCAAAATATACCTTCCCTATAGTTTATACTCTGCCAGAGAACAGATTGGGTCCTCCTCTTGGTGGTGAAATCTACGTAGGATCACCAGGTGGGGTAAGGTATCTGCTAGGTGATGAAATCCTAGATGGACCTTGTCTCAAGTAAGTTTATGTGTTTGATTTGAAGTGATTTTGGTTTGGTTGTGTAACATTTGTGCACTATGATTCATTCATAATGCTTTAATTACTAAGTGGGCTAAGTATGCATCCAAACAAGAATGAAATGTAGTAGTTTTTAAACCAAATCAAAATATGTTATTCGAATGCAAACAAATGGAGAAGAGGTAAAGAGTATGAGTTTTTCACTACTCTATGATGCATGCAAGAAGTACCAATAAGAAAAAGAGATGTTCTTTTTAACCTCTGCTAATGATTTCCTTTTGAAATAAAGAGATAGAAGGGATGCAAGAAGAAAATATTTTTCTAATGCATCTATATGAAAGTTTGATTTTTTAAAAGAAGAAGAATGAACCCAAGGAAAACTCCAAGTGGTCCCATCGGGCGTGCCAGAATGTTTCTCTAAATTTTCACTAATTATATTCAGATGAGGAAGAAACTAAAGTTAAAAAGGTCTAGGTTTGATGTTACCTAGATTTAGTGTGCACTGTATCCAAGATTTGTGGGAGCTCCTCTTTAGATGTGGAGGAAACACCTACAGTAAGAAAGAAACATAAACAAAGAAGATGTTAGAAGAGGATATGGTGGACTGCCAAGCTATGCGCTCGGTCCAAGAAGCGTAAAGCTGCTTAAGGGATGATAGTCCACTATTTAAAGAAAAGAGTTTTGTAAATGAAGAAATGATAAATGACTATGAAAGAGTAAAATAGATAGCACATACTTGTTCCCTACATTCTGTTCATCATAGTCACCAATGTTGGTAGGTCTGTTGAGGTCGGTCTGGTAAATGGTGCTGACGTCAGTTGGGTTGCCCATGTCGGTAGGGGTTATTGGCCTTGGATGGCTTTTAGAGTATTTTTAGGGTACACATGAGGTTTCCAAAAGTTTAGAGGTGGGTGCAGGGTTGTGGGAAGGTGAATGAGGTTTGAGGAAGGGTATAGGTGGAGGATTAGTGTGAGAAGGGGCTGAGAATAAGGGGAAGGCCTTTCAGCCCCTCCATGGAAGAAGTTGGGTCTCTTGATAGTGTTTAGAAATATCAAATGGAAACTAATTAACAATGTATTCTAAAACACTAAAATGAGAATCAAAATTCTTAGCTCTATTAGGTGAAGAACCAGAGGTGTTAGAATGCTTATTCCCATTATGGCTGATGTTGAGGTCCTCGTATAATGTTTCAATCTAGTCTCTGGAATGACTTATGCAGAGCTTTAGTAGCCAGGAGAATGATAGTCGAGTTATGGTGCTTGAGGTCTCAAAATGTGTGTGCAAATGTGAAAAAAGGTGGGGGTAGCTCAGTGTTTAGAGCTTAGCTTATGTAACTAACATCAACAATCTCACCAGCATCAACTGAGGGTTGACCAATGTTGGTGGAGAGAGAATAGTTAAAAGGGATATTTTTAGCTCTTTGCCCATCTCTCCACCCACCAAGTGGCTTTTCCATTGGATAATGGTCAAAATAAGGGCTTATGAGGCTCGAGAGTTGGTCAAGGAGTTAAGATGGAGTGAGAATAGGTCATAGGTAGTTAAGATTTGGAGGACCTAGTCTCAGGGTGACTCATAGGCTAAGAAATGGTCTTAGGGTGAGGTGTCTAGGTGAGGTGTCCAAGGTGAAAGGGATTCAAGTGTGGGTTAGGAGTGTTAAAATTTAGAAAGGAACCAAGGGGGGTTGACATGATATTGGTGTCTACACAAAGTATTAATTAATTAAAATATTGGATTACATTTTAATATGAATTTATTTGAATAAGTTAATCATTCTATTATCAAGTTTATCATGTTTTTTAAACTTATGGACATGTGTCATTTGATTATATAAACTTAAATGATAATAAAAATCCATTAGACTTCATAAAAAATTCTTTTGGAATGTTTCCCAAGTGATATCTTTCCAAGTGTCCCCATATTAATGCATCATTAGTATTTGAAAAAAAACCCAGTCATGAATTCCCAAAACTAGTTGATTGTGTGATATTTTTCCATTTGTCTTAATCTCATCACATCATGACTCTTAATCCATAATTCTAAGTTACTATAATAAGTGACCACTCAAACAAGTGAGATCACACCATGTGGATCACTCTCTTTTGATCACAAACTTTGGGGTAGATAACTAGGTTACAAAGACATGTGATCAATCAACTCAATGAGTTAAGGCCATGTGTCAAAATATAGTTTTATAGAGGCTAATATAAAAAATATTTATCTCAAATATATATATATATATATATATATATATATATATATATATATATCAATTGATGCGATGATAAGATTCAACATGTCATCCTTTGTATAAACAACTACCAAGTGCAATTTAATAATTGTTCCATGTGTCCCTTTCATGATAGTCATCTAATATATATCATAAAACATGTCATAATATAAATACTCCATACATTGATATAATTTGAGGCTGTAACCATACGTATAAATTAAGAGATAAATTGAAAAGGCACCACATGTCCTAAAAATAAGTAGTGAGATGTAAAAGTTTGAGATTTAAAGACAGAGTGCCAAATGTAAGGATATCCTAACATATTTTAATTTAAACTGATGAATTATCAATAAAATATAGTGAAAAATTGCCATGTGTAAAATAATCTCATGAAAGCTTACATCATAAAATAAAATTCAAAATTAGAATGGATAGGTGACTAAGACCATTACTCTATAATTAATTCTTGCACATGAAGTATTTAAGCAATGAATTTATGATATAATCAAAGGGTCTATATGATATATCCCAAATTCAAATAAAATTACATTTTAAAATTTTTAATCCTTGAACTTCTATCTAGATCTCCATACCAGCTAAAATTCCTAAATTTTAAATTAAGCACAAAGTTTAGTTCAATAAATAATGGAACAAGAATCAATAGCCAACTCCTTGATTGTTCTTATTTGGAATTATCCATGAGTTCAAAGACATAGAATTAGATCCAGTCTCTTTAAAAAATGTATTTACAAATTATTAATACATTTATGCAAAGGTTGAGATAGTTCAACCATACAAATATGATGACAACCTACCTCTAGATGAAAGGGAATATAGATAAAACTTTTTGTCAATTAAATCCATAATACTTCACAAATCAATGGATAAACCTAAGTTATTTCCATATGAAAACTTATTTTATAATCTATTTATAATAGGCACATTCACAAAATATATTTTCCATAATAACAACAATACAATGCCATCAGAATATGTGGCTAGTTTAACCTTTAGAAATTTTTATAGAATACCAAAACTAGACATACCTTATAACCAAAAAATAATTAGTCATTGATTCAAAGATTATAGTGTTAGGGGTGATTTAATAGGATGGTGATATAATCCCAAAAAACATTCCATGAAGAATAAGGTGCCCCTTAAACCAATTTAGGCCCCATGTTATAATTTCCATGGCCTTGTTAAATAGGTTACAAAAATACCCAAATATAACTCGCATGGATGAGGTTTGGGTACCTTTACAATCCATAATTTTGGAAATAAAGTTCATTCTCCCATTGGTGGAAATCATAATTTATAATCTAAAAATCCATAGGGTCCTTTAAGGTCAAGTAGATAGTAACTTCTACATACTTTCATATTTGGTGGATGCCATATGTGGTATTGCAATCCATATCGAGATCCCTCCTTGGGATATAAAAGGATAAAAAGGGATAAAAAAAGATATTTGATGACATTGATCACCTTAATATCCAAAAATACAAATATAAAATCTAGAGGATAGTAAACATATTCTATCATATGGTTTATAAGGAACTAAATGGATAGCCAATGCCAACAATATATAGAGATAAATATATCATTAAATCATCAAGGTTGAAGTTAGGATTTTGGCCACTTTATATCTAACTAGGTATGTGTCTAAAATTAATTCGAATAGGAGATACCTTATCAATTGTCCAATATTATGGATGAAATTTTGAGAAGGACCAAATTGGACAAATATCTTAAGACATCCCTCAACATTAAGCAACAATAGTTCCAAAATTAGTAATAATTAGACAAAACCTCAAGGTGAAGAGGTTATTTTAGGTTTAGATAGGTTGAATTTATATTTTATGACCCCATGAGGGTAATCATGTAGTAAATAAATAGGTTTTAATACAATTAAAATAAAACTATGGACATCATGAATATGAGCATGATTTAATTTTTTTAAATCCTTAACAAGATTCTAAATTTTATATAAGAATTAATAATTTTAAAATTTCCATAAGGATTGATTAGATGATATACTATAACCCCTCTATTATAACGGAGTATAGAATCATAATATAACAAGTGGAAATCTACCAAGCAAGCTAAGAAACCCTAGGAATATGAGTAAATAGAGGAATAAGATGATGAATGATTGTATGTAAGGATCCTTAAGAATTTCCATAATTAAAAATATTCAAGGAAACAAATCTCAACATATATAAACTTTTAGTACCAAAATTCATCTTTACTTTCACACTAGTGGTTGTCACAACTCCACTAGACTCCATTGGTCGATCATTCACTTTCTCTTCCTCCAATACACATTAAAATAATTTTAAATACCTTTCATGTGGTACATTAAGTAATAAATTTATTCTAATAATTTTTTTCAATCCCTTAGGGTCACATAATAAGAATATATACCATCTCCTTACTTAGGTGTACCATCAAGTATTCCTTACTCTAACATAAAATATGAATATATGGAGGTAAATTTATAAAAAGATCATTGATTCAAGTTTGCTAAATAATGGGATTTAAAGGAAAGATATGAGGATGACCTAGAAGGAGAAGATAAATATGATATTTCACATAAGGTTCCTCCAAAGATAACCTTTAGTATTTCAATCCATAGTTCCTCCTTACATTCAAAATACATACCAAGTATAGATTGGGAAGATAGACAAAGATCCTTATGTGGAAAAGGTATGGATAAAATAGGTATAGTAGTTAATAGTTAAATAATTATAACATCTATCTCAATTATCCATCTTGTGTTCACCTCATAGGGTTCAAAATTGGTAATTTATTCCCATGTTTTATCCAATACACTAGTTTTTCCAATTGTCCACATAATTTACAACACTTCATTTCTATTCATGGGTATTTATAATGTCTCTACTCTTGTAAATTATCTAGTTTTATAATCTTTAGTCAAAATAATTAATAATTCCACCAATAAACCCTTAATATCACTTATATGACTATTACATAATTTTTGTAATGATTAATATAGGATACTATTACACAACCTATTTTTTCTACAATTAGATTAAGAACTACATTGAGTAGCCCACATTTTAAAAATCTAGTGTCTCAATCAATTTTTAAGACATTTATTCTATATGCATACCTTTATATGCAATTGGGGTTACTAACAACATAAGGTATTAAGATAGAGTCACCAATTGTCTCAGTTTAGGAGTCTCCCAATCCTACCAAATATGTGCTTAAGACTCCTTTAAAAACCAATATTTTCAAAGAGAGGATGGTCATACCACCTTTCCCTTCATAATCCATATATCTAAATTCAACTACTTGATTATATAAATCCATCTTCATGCCTCCAACATAAATCATATCACCCTTATCACTTTTTATTCCTCTTAAACATGTTCTTAGGACCTGATAGTGACTGTCGCATGGGTACTAAAAATCCAAACAAATATTTTAGATAGAAAAGACTTGGTCATCACTAAGGATCTCAAATTAACTATTAAATTTTATGAAACCTCAAAAAAATTAAAAATATTGAGGGGAAAAATAACAACAAGATGGACTCCAAATGAGTTAATAAGAGAAGAACTATTCTCATTAACAAAAAATATAAAGGCTAAACATAGATAGGAACATGAGATGCAAGAGGACACTATTTATATGGTTGTTTTCACTAAAATATTCCTAAATAATATGTTTTATGGCATGTAACAAACCAAAAAAATATTGGAGGCATACAATATAATAGATACCCCACAATATATATTAAACAAAGTGTAGAGTTTTACTAAAGACATGTATAACATTGTATTTTATATATGACAATCAAAGGCAAAATCCTAATCAAAATGGGGAAATGTCATAAGATTTTGTGATTAAATAAATATATTAGGTGCCAATTTTTACTTAATTAGAATGGAATTAATACAAAATTCATATCATTATCTCAATCTACTATTGCTCCCAAACATCACCTGGTCACAACTATGTGACTAGTAAAAGTGCTCAAGTAATGGAGTGACATAATCAAATACATAAATTGGTATAATAATTGATAAGATAGGATACGAATGACATATAAATAATTATCTATATTCACATCAATGAAATATATACAACACTTTGGAAAGTAGTCATCAGGCCATTTTTTTTGATAATTTGCTATAGATTATTGTTAATAGATTTAAGGCAAAGTTGAAAGTATAATATTTAAAATTAGTGGTTAAGTGATCCAATTTATTAATTTTGATAAATATAAATTAAAAAATTAGAGTAATTAAATGGTTCTTATAGGTATGCTATGATGGCACATGATAAATTCATGGGAACATCATTATTATTATTCAAAATGCCAATTATAAACTCTTAAGCCATAGAGTTAGATTTTGTTTCATGTATGACTAAATAAAACAAGATAAATGATCGAGAATAGATAGATAAAATTTTAATGTGGGATATTAATCCTCATGAAATATAACTATGAAAATTTCATCCCATTTTCCAAAATATACTATAGTGTATACTCCAACAAGTCTTGTATTCATCACACTTACAGTCACTACACTTTATTTCTATAATAAGTTAGTACCAAATATAATAGATACTCCAATAAAATATTTGAGTAAATAAATCACTGTGACCATGAAAAAACCATATAATTTTAAATCCACCTTAGCATCCTTTTCTTACATTACTTATATTCAACTATTTGTAGCTGTAATCCAATCTTTTTCGAGTGCAATCCCAACATCCAATTCTACTCAAATTTAGTAAAATGATCATTGAAATATAACTTTAAAAGAATTCTTTATATGAATGCATATATTAATTGTATAGTTAAATTAATACTTTTTTATTTATAGAACATTGTACATAATGTCAATTTTGCATGCCAAATTAAAAGTTAGCCTTATTTTATAACTTGTAAAATTGGAAAAACTTTGAAGGGAAACCCCATCTAAATTTATAAATACATACATACAAAAATATATACATACATACATATGTATGTATGTATTTATGCATTTTACTCATTGTAAAGGGAGGGGAATTTAACAATTAATGCAAGTGAGTAAACTTCTACAAATGTTATGTGTGTCTGTATGGATGGCTCATCTCTTCATAATATTTGTGTTTAAATTGAAAATTTTTGATTATGTTGATAAATATATAGTATCTTGCATATGTTTTTAATTTATAGGGATTATATTGAACACTTTGTTAGTATTAATCAACTATATTTTTATATATCTTAATTACAACATGTTACTGAACTTCATGGATATGCATAAAAATTGGTAATAACAACATACTTTATTTTAATTAGTGAATTATTATACTATTATGTATTTAGACTATTTATTGTGTTTTTTTTTAATATTTAATTATAAATAACCCAATATAAAATTATTTCCATAATACATACTCATTTTAGGATAGTTATTCAACTCATAAGGGTTTGATATTCAACTAGATCATATAACCCCTTTGTTTATACCTTAATTTTCCATACTTTTCATATTTTTTAATAAGATTCACCTTATTTTAGATCCATCCACTTAACTCAAGTATATTATAGATTAAGTGTTAGACACTTCTCATATTTGAACAATTTGAGGTAAATAACCATTCCACTTACCACTATTCCACAATGTGGCTATTTTTAAAATTGAGACTCATAATTCATGCCTTGGATTGAATTTTTCACTAATACAAAAATGTTATGGACATTACCATAATAATATTTGGTGTGCATAAAACCCACATCAATAGGTCTTATCTATTACTAAAATAAGGTCCTAAAATATTTGAATCATTAAAACTCACTCGAGTTATGTACATTAGACCCACTAGTAATATTAATAAGGTCTAACTCTAATTATGTTTTACTAATATTATCACCATTATAGGCTCATCAAAAACCTATATTATATATAGGTATCCATATGTGATATGTAACTAAAAAAATTTCACCGACCCAAGGAAACCAACCTCAACACTTCACTATGTCCTAGTTAGTTGGTTCCACCATAACCATAGCTAGTGATGTCTATGACCTACCTAAGAATATAGAAAATTACCTTCCTTCATTATATCATTTTGGGTGATGAACTATAAAGGAAAATATGAAACAATTTAAGACTTATTTAGGATTGTTTAATGTGATTCATGAGGATTTTGCATGCAGATTATTCCAATTCACCCTACAAGATGCTTTTTATGACTGATTCCTTAACCTTTCAAAGAATTAAATAGCCTAATGGGTTCAATGTCATAATAAATTTATTTCAAAATTTTGGTAGGTTAGTAAACCTAGTGTATTATATCAAAATTTTATAGTATAAAAAGGTAACCCAATTAACCAATTAGATATTTCAATGAAATATTTAAAAAACATGTATATTTGTATAGATTTTGTGTATATACACATTGTTAGTTTTTTTTTACGGATATATAGGAACACCATAGATACAATTATTATAATGATCCTATGTGTGTCCTAGAATATTAATACATTGACTTAGGCTTATGTTGAGCCCATCAATGCTAATTAAAAATTTAACCCTCAATTGTAATTTATGGCCATACCCAACATCAATTCAAATATCCTAGCCTTCAATCCCATTTTAAATGTTAATCATAATGTCATGGGTAATATTTAAAATTAGCTATTTTTTTAGTTTCCTTTGGCTCATTTTATTTGAAATAGAATATAAAATTACTAAATAATTTTGTACCCATTCCTAATTATCAAAATTATAACCCATCCTTAGTTCTAGTTATCACTTATACCACATAAGGTCCATCTTCTAATTCTACCAAAATAGAGTTAAATGTTATTCAATTAATGGTGCATAAAATTAATAATTAATTTATTAGTATGTATAAGTATGTAGGGAACATGTTATGGGAAATATCTAATAAGAATCTCACATTCTAGAGGTATAATAGGATATTTAACATTCTAAGTACAATACATATCCATCACCCAAAATGATCCCTCAAATAAACATTTGTAAATTAGCTTTTTTGAACTAGTGTTGGGTCAATAACAAAAATACATGTAAAATTAGACTATATAAAATTATGTACTACCTACAAGATCTTATAAAAGGATATGGAGGCATATGATATTATTCTTAATTATTCTAACTTGTCTATATCAAGTTCACCTAGTTCTTCTAGTAATGAAATAGTGTTTGAGACATACGACATCCCATTCCCTATGTAGAATGAGAATGAACTTGAGGACAACACATATGACAATAATACTTTTCAAGAATTCCAATGTATACTTAAAATATAATAAAGAAGAATCATTGGATTGATACTACCTTTACTCCTCCAAATAATATTACAAATAGTCCTCTTAACCCAAAGGTTGATAATAATCCACCTCCTCCAAAATGAAATGACCAAAATAATCAATTTGATATACCTAATAAAAGTGGATATAATATAGCTTAGAAAAATGAATAAAATAAAATAAAATGTTACCCTCCATGAGTTGGCTCATATTACATAACAAATAGAACATCTACTTAAATCTTTGACTACCAAACCATATATTGACAAGTTAATGGATGCACATGCCAATATGGTCATTTATAAATACAAACCTTAGGTCCCACCTTTCTTACTAACCATTGTAATATTTGGGTAAAATTTGCATAATTTCTTAACTAACTTTAGTGATTTATCCAATGTGATTCCCATTGGAATATGTAAGAAACTAGGTTTGACCCTAAATAACTCCAAATTATTGGTTATATAATTAAACAAGTCTTTTATCCTAGTCATTTGGGAATTATTGAACATATACATGAAACTTAATTTTGAATCACATGTCTAAAAATACATTGGCATTTTTTTTAATTCATGAGGATTATTGTTTATTCCTCAGCTATGTTTGGTAAAAAAACATTGAAAGGATATATGAGAAAAAAAAAATCACATATTTCATTACCTTGTAAAGAAGTGGATAATCAGATTAGGGTTAATAAAAAATTAAGATGAAATATAAAAACATACAATACAATATTAAAAATAATATATTTATTTTTATTCATTGCATTTATTATTTTATACTTTCGAAACAAAGATTGAGAATAAGTAGCCAAAATTTGAAGGTATTTCATCATTCTAGGCCTTATGTTTTGATAAGGCTCAATAAAAACAAGGTTCAGGTATAGGAATAACTTCTATTAATCATGATGGGAATCAATACCCTAATTATTTCATACTATAATTCCCATACACCAATAACTATGTAAAGTATGAATCTTTTATTTTAGGGTTACATTTTGCATTAAAGCATAAGTTTAAACTACTGTTAATATTTAGAGACTCAGAGATGGTTGTTAAAAAAATTAAGACTAAATACCAATGTAAGTTATCATAACTAAATGAATATAAATACAAGGATTGGTATTTAGTCAAATAAATTAAATATTTCATTATAAAATCAATCCCAAGAGAGAAAAATTAGGCAACATATTCTCTGACTAGTTCATTCAAGAATTTGGCCCCACTTCAAGAGTTTAAAATGCATCAATTTTATATAGAATAAGTACCATGTCCTTTAATCCTATTAATTAGATAATGGTAAATAAGAAGGAAAATAAAATTAGAAAAGAGGTAGTCTAAAACCCACCTAAACTTGTTTGGTTTAAATTGAACATTAATGGGGCTTGTAGAGGAAATCTAAGGGCTTCTAGTGTAGGTAGTGTGATAAAGGATTGAATTAGTTCTATAATTAGAGACTTATCTCTAAAACTTATATATGGGACTAAAAATGAAGCTAAGGCTTAGGCTTTGGAAGCTAGAGTGGAGATGACCTTAAAATGTGGTATCTCCTTCTTAGATATTGAAGGTGATTCTTAGGTTGTGATTCAAACTCTAAATAATCAAAATGATAAATCTTGGAAAATAGATAATATTTTAGATATTGTCTAGCCAAAATTGGAAAATTTTGAATACTAGTCCCCTTCTCATTACTTTTGAGAAAGAAATAAAATTGTTGACTTTCTTGTTAATTTAACAATTTATCAAATCATGGATGTAAGACTGGATAATGTAAGAACTAGTTGGGAAGACTATAGAGACTTAGATCAAATTGATCTATGAGAATTATAAGATCTAATTAGTGTTTTTATTTTTATTTTTAATAAAAATAAAATATACCCTATTTTTTATTTTGTAAAGATTATTTCCATGTTTAATTATTAACATGTCTGCAACCTTGTTTATTTTTAGGCTTTGATGGTGGAGGTTTTTGGACTTCCAAGTGAAAATAAATGCCCTTATATATCATTATTTTTGGAGAGTTATCAATGATGTCATGATGATGTCATTAAGGTACCCTAGTGAGTGGATTAATTTAATTGATAGTCTAAGTAATAATGACAAAGTGTACAATGTGTTGGTCCTAATATGCTTGAAAGATGCTTAGTTGATCTTTTGTTTTTGGCATTGTTAGAGATGTTCAAGGATCAGTATGGAGTATGATCATATGCATAAATTTCCTGATATGTTTTCTATTATTTGATTGGTTATGTCAATAAGTGAAATTCATCTAGTTTTCCATAGTTTTCATCTATACACTTTGGGTCCAATGGGAAAAAGTCTATGTAGGAAATTTGATGACATCACATTTGCCTCATGGGAATGAGATAAGGATATATAGTCATATGGTTGTGATAATATTAGTCCCTAGTTGTTATGTGCTAAATCTTAGGTCATGCAGCTAAGTGGGTTAAAAGATATGAAAGTTAAAATTTGGGTGTTTAGGCATTTTGACAGTGTTTTCCCATATTATCCAAATTTACATGAGGTAAGAAAGAGTCGAGGAGGAATTTTTATGATAGCATATATTGAATGTGTGGATGTTTAAGGACATGTTGTTCATATAGTTTATTTATTTTTGTGTCTAGTTCTTATGCACTAAATTTTAGGTCATGTGATGTAGCGAGATAAAAGAATATGCATGTGCAAAGTTAGGCTCCCAAGACTTTTTACAATGTTTTCTATTTTAAAATAGAGCTAAGTAAGTAGTTTGTTAATGTCATATCTCACACATGTGAAGGTTTCAATACAAGATTGATATATGGATGGAATCTCTTATGTGATAGGATCTTATGCACTAAATTTTAGATCATGAAACTAAGTGTAATGAAAGTTATGAAAGATAAATTTTGGTCTCCCAAAAAAGTTCTAAGCATAGTTGGCTCCATGATAAGATTTTGAGAAGGCATTTTAATGGGGATATATCTGACATCCATGAGGGTTCTAGGATAAGATTGTTATATGGATGGATTATCTTATGCAGGGAGATTATATGTTACAAATTTGAGATCATGCATTGAAGTGAAAAAAAAGTTATGAAGGCTCAAATTTTGCTTCTCAAATAGATTGGAATGGTCCCCATAGTCAAGTTTGGAAGAGGTAAATATCGAGTAAGTCTCAAGGATATCGATAGGGTGAATTTGCTCAAAGATGTCAAGAAGCAATGAGATGGTAATAAGTTCACATTATTTAATGACTAAGTAAAGGTAAAGGAAAAATATCATTAGTGATTAGCTATTCATATATATATTTATCAAATGGTACGTGTTACTAGTTAAAGACTTGGTTGATCTGTAGAGATCGATAGTGTGTATTGAGTCAACATTGTAAGGGTGCACGAGATGACGTTAAAGTGATTGATATTTAATGTTTGAGCATTAGTGCCTATGAATTAAAGTTTAGAGAATATTGATGGTGGGAGATTGATCTAAATCTGAGATGTCATGAGATGTGAGCTTAGTATTTGAAGTTTAATTGTGACTATTTGCATTTGAATATTTAAAATTATGAATGAAAAACTAGTGTCTAGTTTTTGGGCCATAACTTTTGATTTAGGTAGAATTTGATAGTGCACTAAAAAGTGAAGTTGTAGAGGATTCCAAGATAAATCTAGAAATATCAATTTAAAGGTCTAATTGTATGTAAAACCAAAGATATTCAGCTCCAAATTTTATTATGTTTAACTATATTGTACAAGTAACCCGAGAAGGATGTTTGAGCATGTGTTGATGTTATTTCGATGTCTCATGATGAATTAGATATTTGGGAGTGTTTTAGAATCCATAATAATGATATATATGGTCTTTATAGGTATGAACTACTAATATTTTATGTGATAAAAGGTTAAGAAGTTGACTATGTGTTTTTTCATAATGCTCCTATGCACCATGTCAGTGTTTGAATTATTTGAGCATATGTATAAGTGATAAAATATGGCTGTGATCATTTGAGGATGTTAAAGGGGACATAAAAAGTGAACCCATGTATTTTAAAGTGGTATTTTATTATTTTTTTATCAATGAAGTGATAAATGGGTGAATAGGTCTCCATGAGACTTATAAAAGCTATAAGGTCCTTATTAAAAGGTGTAGCTACTTAAGGGTGACCCATAGTTGCTATGGCCAACCTATGAATATTGTATTGAGTTGTGTCTTTGTATGATATATGTCTTAATGTTTAAGACATGCCTAATGGATAACCAAGATAATTATGTTCAAGTATGCTCTATAAATAGTGGAACTAAAGATGATGGTTTCTAGACTTAATATGAGACTTGAATGAGGGAGTTAGAATGTGGAGCCAAGTGAAGGTAAACAAATTTAAAAGAGAAGTTACATGTCATTAAGGAATAGTAGAGAGAAGAAAGGATCATACATGTTTATCTGATCAAGTTGGTATAGGAAGACATACGGTTCATTGGACCTTATGAGCCTAGAAGAGGTAGAATGAGCTAGTTACTCAATAAGATGTTTGAGAGATTTTGTGAGAGAGCCTTGGGAGAGATTTGAGAGATGATTGTGTGTGTGAATTATGGATTTAAATAGGGGTAGAATACCCTATGGATGAGTTGAAGATAATAATAAATTGAGGACTATTTGTATGACCTATAGGTCATAATTTTGTTGTTAGAATAGTGCTCTTGTAAATTGAGTATGAGCGAAGGTGAAGAGTGATAATCAGAGGTCCATCATTAGGTGTTGAAGACATCAGTTCAAATTTTGATGTGTTCATAGGTGTTGTTTTTGTAGCTCAACATCTAAGGTGGCTATATCTTCCTTGTAAAATACAACTTAATAAAATTTTGGTTTTTTTTGTAGCTCATCTAGATAGGTGTTGAATCACCTTATGGGATTGTAGTCTCACTAAAAAGGAATTTTAGTTCCTTAATCAATTATATTTGGTCTAAATTGGTTCTTTTTATTATAAGACAATACTCTAATTATATATTCTAATGGGTTTTCTCCTTTAAAAGGCTTTCCCACATATGGCATGTATTATGTGATTGATCTTGCATTGTCTCTCTTAGTCTTTGCTATGAATGATGTATATTCTTCATGAATGATTGTGGTAACTAGTTAAGTGTTTATAAAGAGTGAAATTAGAGTTAGATTATTTTGTCTCACTAATTCACCCCCCACCTCGTAGTGATTATACCTCTAATAATTGGTATCATATCAAGTTCTTTGTAGAAAGCCTAATAACTTGAGGGTGATCCTAAGTAGGTAAAAATATGGCTAAGTAGTTGAAGACATAAAATAAACATTGGAAGGCTACGATCAAGGAATTTGAAGAATAGATATGTAATTTGAAGAAAGATGACAAAGAGGAAGAGAATATTATCAATGAACTCAAGTTTTATCTAGTAGATGCCAAGACAAGTTTGTGTTTATAATAAAAGGACATTATGTGTGATGAAGAAGTTTTCAATGACAATGAAGGATTTGATCTAGAAGCTAAGCTCATGGGTGCACTTAGTGAACTAAAGGAAAAAAAAGAAGAAGAATCATAAAATGAGAAATATAATCAAAGGTCTTGAAACACAAGTTAGTTATATTCAGGGAAGTTTGATAGAGAAAGCATGTAAAATAAAGGATGATATGGCTAAAGAAGTTAAGAGTGATAAGCAGACTATCCAGTTTCTTAAAAGATAGTTAATGATTAAAATTTCAAACATAAGAGATATAGATGATTAGAGAATTCAATTAGAAACCAAGATAGTTTCATTGATGGATGAGCATGAGAAATTTATTGTCAAGATAAACAAGCTTAAAGAAGATCAAAATAAATTAAATCAGGTCAAGAGCAATGCAAGAATGTATGTTATACAATCAAATGCTTCAAGATATGCTAATTTATTTCATGTTTATTATTATACATATAATATGTATGGTCATAGAGCTAAGGACTATAAAATTAATTTGTTCAAGTATGGACATTCATGGAGATATGATAGAAAGATTTTTTGGCCAAATATTGATCATAGTTCAAATATGTTAAAAGTTACAAATGATGTTATTTGTTTTAATTATCATAAGAGTGGACATATTTCTATATTCTATCTAAATAGTGTTAAGAGGTCTTTAAGGTATGTAAAAGGATATAGAGATCCTAGAAAGTTTAATAAATGACAAACTCATGTATGGAAACCAAAGGTAATCATTACCAATTCTTCTAGTCATAAGGTTGATAAGAAAGTTTCTCTAGAAGGTTATGTTGCAAAGTAGGATAAGCTCAAGGATCAAGTAGGTAGGATGGATATAGAAGATAAGAAGGGGAAAACTATGGGATGGAGACTTGAGGTAGTAAAGACCAAGAAGAATAACCATATTGAGTCCAATATTCTTGATGGATTATTTTCCAAGGTGGAGAAAGGATCAAAAATAAAGGAAAGTCAATAGTTTATGTTGCTAATATTTGTTAACAAATATGAAGCAAAGCATCTTTTCAAAATCAATCAAATAATAAGGTAGGACTAAAAGATAGAAAAAGGTATGGAGATATGTGAATATATAGAATTTTGGGACTTTTATTCTCTCCATGACAAGGTAGGTGTCTCTATCTAGGCTTCAAGGAAACACTTGTCAGTCAGAAGAAGATTGGTGGCTTCCAGATATTATTTGATGAGAAGGTATGAAAATAAGGTAAATTTGTCCATTCTTTCTATATATATATTTTGTTGGAGAAAATAATCTTATGAAGAATATCAATGGTCCTATTTTGAATAAGAGTTATCTTGTTGATCATGATCTAGATGCTTTTGTATAAAGGTGAGTTTCAAATATCTATTTTCATATTAGTTTGTGGTAAATGTCAGGTGAGCTTATAAGTTGAAGTCCTTTCTTCTAGACTAATGTTATAGAGCTTGCTAAGCCTATTAAAGTTTTTCTTAATAGTTGTGTATGCCATGGAATTTCACAGTGTTCTAAAGATGAGGTATCTCTATATTAGTATTGACTGTGATTGGATAGTATTTGAAGACTTATTAAAGATGCCATGTTCTAAGTGAAGCATGAAGTTAGGGGAGCTTTATAATTAGTCAAGTCCTAAGATCAGATGATGGATTAGTTGAATATTGGAAATAAGGTATGGAGAAACAAGTATGTGTGCTAAATATGATAACTCCAATCATAAAATGTCTTTGGTTAAGAGGGGAGCAATAATATCATCAGCTTATTCTAGAGATTTGTGAAGGCATTATACTAGAGGATCATAATGAGTATTTCCATATGGAATAATGAGTTTGATGCAATGTAAAGTAGATTTTGGTGATTAAATTTTTTAATAAACTTCTTTTTGTTTTTTTCCAATTGATTTCAAGCTTTAAATATCTTTTATGTGTAATTGGAGATTTTTGTTTGCTCTCAAGTTTTCCAATTTGTGCTTAAATATATGTAGGTCCTAAAATGGGTTATATTAAATCTATGTTCCCAATGGTATAAAGGATAAAATATTGATCCAAAAGTGTGTGATGGGTATCTGTAGGTGTGAAATAAGTTTTAGAGGTGTGTGTTGAATAGAAAGAGGTATGTTGACTTTGTTTGTTTTGAGATTCTAGGGTTTTGGGCTATGCTAAAATGGTGGTCTACCTTATGATTTTAGGTCTAAGCATTAATAATAAGTTTAATGGGACAAAATTTTTGTCAAAATAAGATTCACATATATTTGAAGGTTTTTGGATCTCAAGTTATTCATGTTTTTGTCAATATAGAGGGCTAATTGACTAGTAGGTTTGTGAAGGAAATATATTGCAAAGGATGATCTTGGTGATACAAATTTGTGTTATTGAGGGGAAATATTAGAGTGATATATATATTAATTTTTATGTCTTAAATATTTTTCTAATAAAAATTGTGGGCTCTACAAGTTCTAGGTAGGGCTACAAGGAGGCTAGACAGGCCTAATTTGAAGAAGAGTGCCTTTTGATCAAATTATCTAAAATATCAATGCATGATTATTTCAAGGTGAGTTATAAATTTTGTTAAAAACATGTTTCCTATTTTTTGAGTGGCATGAATTTCTTTTTGTGGTCTTTATGGTAGCCTGCGAGACAAGGATAGTAAGCATTTATGGTGATTCTTCATGGTGTGTGGAGATCTTAAGATGATCAAGATGTGAAATGGCTCAAAAATATCAGGGGGAGTCCCTCTTACATTATTATTTCTTATTTAATTAATATTTTAGTATTTTTTGTGTTCTTTACTCATTAGTTGCAGTGCTTGGTTGAAGAGAGTGTTAGCATGGAGCAATAGGAAGTTTTTAAGGCAAAAAAAATTAGCATCAAGGTAAGGGGGAGTTTGTATCATATTTATAAGGTGTTACTCTCCTATTCTTTGTATTTTTATGTCATAAAGATGAGATTGTTTCCACTTTGTCATTGTGTCAAAGGGGGACAAAGTTCATGTTGAGAGAGTGCTTTAAGAGAGAAGATGAGTTGTATATTGTTGTATATGATGGATGTTGACATCAATGACAAAGGGGGAAATTTTTGGATATTTTTCAATTATTTAATTATGATTTCATGAAGGTACCCTATTGAGTGGATTAATTACCTTGATAGTCTAAGTGATAATGATAAAGTGTACAATATGCTTGTCCTAGTATGTTTGGAACATGCTTGGTTGATATTCTCTTTTGGCATGGCTAGAGATATTTATGGTTGAATATGGAGTATTGATCATGTGAAAAAGGTAAATAATATGTTTTCTATACTTTTATTTCTTTTGTGCATAAGTGTAATTCATCTGGTTGTCCATAGTTTTCATCTAGACACTCTAGGTCTAGTGGTAGAAAATCTAAGTAGGTAATTTGATGACATCACCATTACCACATGGGAATGAATCATGGGGAGTTGGTAATATGGTTGTGATCACATTAGTCCCTAGTTACTATGTGATAAATTCTAGGTTATGTGCCTAAGTGCATCAAAATATATGCAATTTCAAAGTTGGGCTCCTAGGCATTTTGACAATGTTTTCACATAGCCAAATTTGAATGAGGAAAGAAAGAGCTAAGTAAGCATTTTGATAATGGCATATCTCACATGTGTGGACATTTTAATAGAATTTGATAATATGGGGCTGTTAAATTTTGTCTAGTTTTTATTCACCAAATTTTAGGTCATGAAATGTAGCATGATAAAATATATGCATGTTCAAAGTTGGGCTCCTAGGCATTTTGATAGTGTTTTCTATGTTCAAAGAAAGTTGAGTAAGTAGTTTATTGATGTCATATCTCACATGTATGAATGTTTCAATAGAATATTTATATATGGATAAAATACCATATATTATAGTATCTTATGTATTAAATTTTATATCATGAAACTAAGTGAAATGAAAGTTATGCAAGAGCAAATTTGGTCTCCTAGACAAGTTCTAAGCATAGTTGGCTCTGTGATAAAATATTTTGAGAATGAATTTTAATGGTGATATATCTCACACATGTGAGGTTTCTAAGAGAATATTATTATATGGATAAATTCTCCAAATTTTTTAAATTTTATATTATGCATTGAAACATAGAAAAAGTTAATAAGGCTCAATGTTGGCTTCTCAGATAGATTGCAAGGGTCCCCATAGTCAATTTTTCAAGAGGTAAAGATTGAGAGAGTCTCAAAGAGATAAATGGAGTGAATTTTATTTAAGATTTTAGGAATAAATGAGATGGAATTAAGTTCACATTATTTAATGACTCATTAAAGGTAAAATATAAATATCAATGGTGAGTTGGTGTTCGTACAGATTGATTGAATAGTGAACATTGCTAGTCAAAGACTTAGTTGATCTGTAGAGCTTGATAGTGCGTTTAAGTCAATATTGCAAGTGTGCATGAGATGAGGTCAAATTTATTTAGGTTTAATGTTTGAGAATTGCAACCTATGCATTAAATTTTAGAGAATATCAATGATGAAAGATTGATCTAAAGTTGACATGACATGAGATTTGAGCTTAGTATTGGAAGTTTAATTGTGATAATTTGCATTTGAATATTTGAAATTATGAAGGAAAGACTAGTATGTGGTTTTTAGGCCATAACTTTTGATCCAAGTAGAATTTGATAGCAAAATAGAAAGTGAATTTGTAGAGGATTACAAGGTACATTTGTAAATATGAATTAGAATGTCTAATTATATATAAATATAAAGAAATTGAGCTCCAAAATTGACCATGTGTTTGATCATATTTTATATGTAACCTAAGAAAGATGTTTGAGATTGTGTTGATGTTGTTTCAATGTTTCATGATGACTTATCTATTTGGGAGTGTTTTATACGACATGAGGATTCTCTATATGGTATTTAGAGGTTTCACCAATTGATATTTTGTGTGAACAAAGGTTAAGAAGTTGACTATGTGTTTATTCATAATGTTCATGTGCACTAGGTTAGTCTTTGAGTTGTTTGACCAAATGCAAATGTGAGCAAAGATGAATGTGATAATTTTAGGATGTAAAAGGGTAAATAAGGACTAAACCCATGTATTTTAAAGTGTTCTTGTGTTTTTGTTTTGATTGATGAAATGCTAAATGGCTGAATAGGTCTCCATGAGACTTATAAGAGCTACAAAGGCCTTATTAAAAGGTGTAGCTACTTAAAGGTGCCCCATAGATGTTATGGGTGAACTATAAAGATTGTATTGAGCTATTTATTCATATTATAGATGTATTAATGGTTGATACATGCCTAATCATTGACCAAGATAATGATGATCAAGTATGCTCTATAAATAGTGGAACCCAAGATGATGGTTTCTAGACATAGTATGAGACTTGAATGAGGGAGTGAGAATATGGAGCCATGTAAAGGTAAGAACCTTTGAAAGAGAAGGCACATTATAGTGAGGACCAGTAGAGAGTAAATATTATTAAACATTATTTTCTAATTAAGCTGGTGCAAGATGAGATACATGTTATTGGACCTTATGAGCCTAGAGAATGGAGAATGAGCAAGTTGCTCAAGAGGCTATTTGAGAGAATTTGTGAGTCTTGGGAGAGAATTTAGAGAGTCTTATGTGTGTGAATTATTGAGTGAAGGAGGCTTAGAGTGACATTTGGATGAGTTTAATAATAGAATGGATTAAGGACTATTTGTATGATCTACACGTCATAATTCTATTGGTAGAATAATGCTCTTGCAGATTAAGTATGAGCAAAGGGAAAGAGTGATAATTAGAGGTCCATCATCAGGTGTTAAATACATCAATTCAAATGTGTATGTATTCATAGGTGTTATTTTGGAATCTCAACATCTAAGGTGGTTATATCCTCTTTGTAAGGTAAAACTATATAAAAGTCTAGTTGTTGTTGAAATTCAGATAGACAGGTGCTGAAGCACCTTATGCGATTATGGTCTCACTAAATAGGGATTGTAGTTCCTTGATCAGTTATAGCTAGTCTAAATTGGTTCTTGATATTATAAGATATTATTATAATTATATGCTCTTGTGGGTTTTCTCCCCTAATAGGGTTTCTCACATATATCATGTGTTATGTGATTGATCTTGCATTGTCTCTCTTGCTTTTTACTATGAACGATGTATATGCTTCATGAATGCTTATGGTAACTAGTTAAGTGTTTGTAAAGATTTAAATTATAGTTCAATTATTTGGGCTCATTGATTCACCCCCATTAATGATTTTACCTCTAAAAATTATGGCCACCATAATATTTAATGTGTGTGCATTTATTTCTTTAGATTATTTTAGGAGCACAATGATCACATGAATGATTTCATTGAGGGTCTAGCAATTGGTTTTGGGGTCATTTTTTCATGTTGAACTAGAGAGATAGATAAAGTATATTTGGAATTTGTGGGGTGGTTGATGATATTTGGTAGCACCATGAACAAAGAAATGGGGTTTGTAGCCTTGGTATCTCAGACATGTCTTTTCAACTTTTTCTGGATTCCTATGATAGAGATGACAGAAGCCATAGATCATGTTTTGGGGATGGAAACTGTGGTTGCAAGTAAATAGGTAAGAGTTAATTCATACATATCTTCCCTATTTTTAAGAAATTTCTATTTGGTAATGTCAAACATCGATCAGGTCTAGAGTTGGTGGTTTTTTTTGTATGGCTAGAATATAGGTAAGGTTTACTGTCAAATATTGAAACCCTCACTCTTTGTCCATTTCCCACTCTCTCATTCTCTAGTAGGGGAAATTTGGGTTTTATTGCTTTATCTTTTTTTCATGCTTTAGAATCAAGGTTTTTGATGTTAGTTAATTTTTCTCAATAAGTGGATGAGGCTTACATAAGTAGGCAGAAAGGGCTAGGGAATAGGGGAATTTGTATGCCTAAAGTCCAAGATTTGATGTAACCTATCCTAGGTTTGGAAGAATGGTAGACACTAAGAAGGAAGATAAAATGAGTTGAAGAAATCAAATGGTTGGAAAAGGGAGTTTTGAAGGTGGTATTCAAGGTTTCCCCCTTGTGGAAAGGTTAAATTTAGTTCCCAAAGGACTTGGGTAGCTCACATATATGTCTGGTCTTCTCTAATATATAGGAGGCTATTAGAGTAGGGCCTAGAAAGGTGGTAGCATCAATTGGATCAGTTTATAAAGTAAAATAACATGAAGTTTAAGTGTATAATTTCAAAAAGGCTTCTAAACCATACATGTTAGGTGACTTCCTACCAAATAATGGGAGAATGGTAGAATTAGTAATTCTAGAATGAATGTTTTTTGTTAGGTCTTTTTGGATAATTTCAAGATAGTTTATTGTAATAAGTGGGTTTAATATTGAATATTGGATAGTATGAAGGGTTTTAATAGTGACTATTGGATAGTTTTGTATTGGATAGTGACTTTTGGATAGCCTTATATATAAACCTATTTGATTTTTTGGTTTAGTCATTATGCCTTAACATAGTCAAATGTTAAGCCATACCAGTCTTTTGTTCTTTTGAATATCATATGTTATAAGGGATAGGGAACCATTAATTCTATAACATCGATAAAAAAATTACCTTGTCCCTTATTCCCTAATAATGTTGATAATTTTTAGGTATTTTATGATGAACAATAAATCATATTTATCCTGGGAAATTTTGTTGATTTTGAGTCACATATTATTGATGAAATGGATTTTGATCCAATGAATAAATAATAAATTGAATATGATGGTATTGTCTAGAATTATTTAAAAAAAAAGATATATAAGGATATGGTATCACTAGAATGAGTCTTCTACATGGAATGCCAAGCTAGAAAATAGAATCCATCTGAGACCAATGAATATGATTTTTCTAGGGTGAATTTAGAAACTGATGAATAACCTAACATGCCAATATTGGATTGATTTGTTCTAAGAAATAAAAATAGAAATAAAAATAATTATTGATACAATACAAATATGTGATTTCATGTACTTGTGAATACTTAAATAGTTTTTATCCTAGTGTTATCAAAAACACTATACCACTCAGAGAGGGACACAAACCTTTTAGTCAAGGAAAATAATGATTAATCCTAATCTAGATTATCCAAAACTCAGAAGTTTTGGTTGATAAATATCACAATAATATAGAAATAACACAATAACAATGAATTCTTTGAGAAGAGATGTAGTATTACTCAAAATCGCAATACAGAAATATGCTTATCTCTAGGAAGAGATGTCTGTCTTCACATTTCGGGTTACCTCTTCTTTTATACACAATTAGAAAGCATGGGAAGGATGTGGAAGGTCACCAATCTTGAGGGAGATGAAGTGTTATGACTTCCAATATTTAAAACAATACATAATTCGAGAAATTACTATTTTTAGAAACTTACTATTTTTAGACAGCACTATTAAAATTGAAATTTGAGGCACTTCCGTTGGGTTTTCGGGGGTCAAACTTCATTTATCAGAGCTCAATGACATTTCACGATGTTCCCCTCGTTCTTAACTTTCCAACGGTTCAAACGGCGAGTCAATTGGAGCTACGGTGCAAAAGTTATGGCTCCCGGAAGTTCCGTCATCAATTGGGGTGGAACTATCACCCGAATTGTCGCCTAAATTGATGCCTAAATGTTAAGCCATACCAGTTTTTTGTTCTTTTGAATATCATATGTTATAAGGGATAGGGAACCATTAATTCTATAACATCGATAAAAAAATTACCTTGTCCCTTATTCCCTAATAATGTTGATAATTTTTAGGTATTTTATGATGAACAATAAATCATATTTATCCTGGGAAATTTTGTTGATTTTGAGTCACATATTATTGATGAAATGGATTTTGATCCAATGAATAAATAATAAATTGAATATGATGGTATTGTCTAGAATTATTTAAAAAAAAAGATATATAAGGATATGGTATCACTAGAATGAGTCTTCTACATGGAATGCCAAGCTAGAAAATAGAATCCATCTGAGACCAATGAATATGATTTTTCTAGGGTGAATTTAGAAACTGATGAATAACCTAACATGCCAATATTGGATTGATTTGTTCTAAGAAATAAAAATATAAATAAAAATAATTATTGATACAATACAAATATGTGATTTCATGTACTTGTGAATACTTAAATATTTTTTATCCTAGTGTTATCAAAAACACTATACCACTCAGAGAGGGACACAAACCTTTTAGTCAAGGAAAATAATGATTAATCCTAATCTAGAACCCCTCTTTCAAAAAAAAGTCCATAAACTATTAGATGCCAAAATCATATTTTCAATCAAACATTTTATATTAAACAAATTAAGATAGATATACAAATTATCCTACTTAGTAAATCTAAGATCAGATAAGTTAATAAAATAACATCTATTGTAATATTTTGTTTATTAGGTACATGACCAAATTCAATCTTCTAAAGCTAATTATGGGGGCACTTATCACCCAATTCATCTAGAAAAATAATATTATAAAAACTTAGATAAGTATTCTAATGCATGAAATGAAATATAATCTAATGTTGTCAAATATTATAACATAAATGAGGATGGTTTAAAAAAAATAAAACAAGCAAGGGATCATGGTAACCAAGTGGGGGCCTATATCACCTAAAGTGGAAGATGGAAATCTAATAAAACCTTATTGATACACTAATTTTAAGTGCAGAGGTAATACAATCAATGATTCATACATTAAGACCTATTACTTTGTGCAATATCTATTTATTAAATGAAATAACAAATTTTAGATATACTTACCTTAGGATAAACCTATGAGTCTCAATTTCTCCCTTAGATACTATTGTTTTTCAAGAGATTTTTGTGGTTTTGTAAGGATCATACTGTAGTTGAAATAAGATCTAGGATAAAATATTCCTACTTGCATCTAATACTTCCCATAAAATAATATATCTTTCCTCTAATGATAACCCTAATTAATTACTTCATAAAATGTAGATCTAGTATAATTAGGAGCTATAATAATATAAAAATGAAATTGTTTATCTATTGGATTAAAGTGAAGGTTATATTTATAGAAATGGATAGGTCCTAATATTTTTGAAATTTTACCTAATAAAGTCATCCTACCATGACCTTGTTTTAAAAATTTACCATTTAAACTTTAACTAGGTTGACCTAGGTTGACTTAGTCATGTAATATGGACCATAAGGTTCATAACTAGGTCAACCATGGAAATACTAGTAGTAAAAATGGGTTTATACTTAGATATGGGATATTTAAGAGGATAATTTGCTAAGGGTTGAATAAAAAATATTTTTAGTGGGTTTATGTATGATATAATTAACTAACAATCCTTAAAATCAACAATGGTATGCCCACCCCTTTTTCAGTGCACCCTTTAAGGCATGAAATCAGAGAGATTCAAAATCAATAGGTTATTTCAAGAGATAAAGTGTTAGTAATTGATGAAGGTGAAAAATATTATGTATATATTCCCTACCTAAAATTAACAATGTGTCACAATAGTGTAACATGGAATGGTTTTTTGGGAAAGAACATAACAACATAACAACTAAGCTAATTTAATTGAAATATGAAAATAAATGTTGAAAGTAACTATTGACAAGTTCAACCTCACAGGTCAAACTGTCACTCTTGTGATTTCAAAATTTGATCATCATGCTTGTTTACCCTATGTATCATGATTTTTAATCTTGTTAAGTCCTTGGAATGTTCATTTTAAACCCTTTTTAGTAGAGTTTAAGGTAAATTTAATGAGTTTAATGTTTTTTTCATCATAGCTATATGCTTATCTAACCACTTCTTGAGCTATTTCAGTGGGTTTAAAGTGTTTAAAGGAGTCTAGAGTGTATTAATAAGTATAATATCAGGTGTAAATGGCATGAATTAGATATGTTGGTGATATTCTTAGCTAATTTCATAATCAAGTTGATTGTATTTTAGATCACTTTGTGGCTTCCAAAGTAGGTTTTTCATGTTTATGGTAGTTAAGAATTATAATAATGATGGAAAACATCATGATATACCTATTTAGACATGAAAGGGTCTAATTAATACTTTTTACAATAGTTTCATTAGGTTTCTCAAGTAGTTATGACAATTTTAGTGCTAAAAAGCTCTTTTGAGGCTATCCTTACAAGTTTTTAGGGTAAAATTGACATCTAGGCATCTTCAGGACCTTTTTTTCATTTAAAGTTCAAATCCATGGTTTGATAGGAGTTTAAAGCACCAAAATGTAGAACACATATTTATCTCTCCTATCAACTTCTTTGGCAGCTCTAGGAAGGCTATCAATTTTTGATTAGTATGGTTAGGAGAGAGTGTCATGTCTAGAGATATTGGGAAATAACCAAGACCCTAATTACCTTTAATTTAATGTAATTATATTCATATTAATTCTACCATCTTTATGAACAATATTTAAGAGTATAAGGTGGTCATAATGGTTTGGTAATCTAGATGGGATCCAAGTTTACCTTTATTTCTTCACTTTACTACTTGATGGATAAAAATGGTTATAGTGGGGTGATTTAAAGGTCAAATAGGAATTATTAAATTTTTGATTCATCAATTAAATAATTATAAGAAGGTCCATATGACAAAAAATTGGTCTCTTGAGGTGTCTTTATGAATGGTCTATTTAAGCAGCTTTTAAGCATATTTCAGGTTATCAAGTGAGTGTTTTCATATATAACATTTATGAAATTACTATATTATTCATTCTACACCTCTTTAATACAAAAAAAAATCTCATGTGTCTTCATATTGAAGAATGGTTTCCTTAAATATGGTCATAGTGAGAAGGTCTTTAGTAAGATTTAGTCATAAAGTCATCAATTCCTATTATTATTATCATACATATGTAATCATGAAGGTTAAGTGTTTTGATTGAGAGCCTAAATTGGTTTCATAAGTAATTATAAGAGTCTTCAAGGTGACAAGTACTAATCAATAAAGTAAAGGATCCAACTATGCCTTATATGCCTTCATGACATAGTCAAGTCTATGTATTATAAGATAAAAAGAGACTTCAAATGATCATATAAAGTAGTACATGATCATATAAGCACCTAAAACTTTAAAAAATATCACAAATATCCTATATAAGATTTTCTCACATACAATGTGTCGAGTTCTTTAAATCAAGTTGTGTACAATTGACTCCCATCTTTGACTATGCCTAAAGTAGTTACCATAGATCTATGCATAAAATAGAAAATTATTTATGACCATTAGGATTTATTGATTCACATCCTATGAAGATAACACAAGATAAATAACATGTAGGTTTAAGGACATAGAGGCCCAGTCTTCAGACAACATAAGTAAAAGTGTGCATGAAGTAGTTAAAAATTATAAGAAGTGCACCCAAGATATTCCATATTAATGTGAATTCCTATTCAAAATGGTTCATATAACTTCATGATGAATTATCCCACCAAATCATAGAGTTTCACTTCTAATATATCATACATTATAGACTACAATCTATGCTACACACATATTATGTCATAGACTAATGTGAATATTAGGTGTACAACAATGATTTGGCAATTTAAAGGAGACCTATGTAATGATTTAAATTTTTTAGTAATATATCAAGAGGTATTTGAGCATATAATGAAGCAATATTAGAATAGGTTAGACTATGAAAACTATAAAACTAATTTAAACCTTAATGAGGCATGATGAGTAGTTATAAGAATGTGGCTAATGGTAGGTCCTAAGGAAATCATGTGGTTGAGCCTTATTAATTTACATTATAAAAGAAGCATGGGCACATAATTATCATGTCAAAACCTTAATCCACTTAACTGGTCATCATTAAGAATTTTAACCACCCCAATAGTGGGTATAATCAATTACAGACCCATGGGCTTCCCATTTGTCTATATAAGTTTGGGTCTTTCCTTGTAAAAATGGTTGACACATTTTTGGTAACCTCATGATATGAAAATATTCCCTCAAAGATCACTTATATTGGATGAAATTTTCATGTTAATGATAATTATGTTCACCTCCCTATATTCTTATTACACTCTATGTTATTTTCATTTTTTGATCCTTTTTTGTGAGTAATGTTTGCCCTCTCATCGTTGTCCATTCCAAACACATATGTGTGAAACTCAGAACTCACTTATAGGTAGTATATTATACACATTCAAGTCTATGTAGACATTTCTTATGGATAATTTATCATCCCTCTTATTATTGTACTATATTCCCTTGCCTTTATCTGAAATACTTATGCTTTTAGAGTGTCCTTAGTGGAGTATGTGTGATAATCTCTTCTTATTAAAAATTTATAGTGTGTTTATGGTAGTAGGATCACTCTCTCTATTCTTAGTGTATCTCCTTTTTATTTTCCATCATTCTATTACCTTTTCCTTCACTTTTCCCTAAAAATATTCGGTTTAGATTACTAGTATATTTATCTCTACACTTTATGTCTATGTGTTGGTCCTAAACCAAGTGTACTTAGAATTAAATGAATACATCATAATCTAGAGGTTCATCCCAAGGAGTGAAAGGGTCCCACACCTTAGTTATTTTACCATAATTACTATGAGACAAATGATGCTCTACATATGTAAGTGAGTGATAACACTTCCACACCCAACTTTGAACACTTTATGCCCTACATAAGGCATTCATACTTTATGCCTTACCACAAAAAAATCATATGTAGCTTACCATCCATGTGTTCACATTTTTAATGACAAATATTTTTATCACACCCTCTGTGGTTAGTTTGAATAAAAAAATAAGGAATCGTTATTATGCTTAGCTATCAAGTTTTGTAGACACTCAATAAGAGCACCTAATGACTCCAAGCATCGTTGGTTCATAAATATCAAGCCCCTGTGTACATGCCAAGATAAATAATATCATTTGTGAAGGGTATTGATTTCCATTTCATTGAGATTTCATAACCTTATAGAAGAAGAAGAGTAATAACATCCTCATCCCCTATTAAAAGTATTTGTTCAAGGTAGTCATCTCCCAAAATGAAGTCTACCCATCCATTCTAAAGATTCCCTATACCTAGAGGAAGCTTATTCCATATACCATTCATTAATGCATATATAAATAATCTATTTTCACATTTCAAAGGAGGAAATACATTGATTGTTTATTAATATGATGACATTTAAGTCATAGCCCTAAAAATCTTATCTTACTTCACTAGTGAGAATGTGATTGCTCCTATGGAGCATATTCAAGATATCATGAATTTTTTCTCACTTTACCTGTCATCAAAGATAATTTCATATTTAAGCTACTATACACTTACTTCATAGGCAAATTAGTTCAGTGGTACTAAGGCTTGAGACCAAATTGTATTCACAATTGGGATGAACTCAGGTGGGAACTATAGAAACAATTTGAGGATTGAAGTGATTGCTTGTCCCTGATAGAACAACTTAAAACTATAAAGTGATCCCTGCATGAGATGATGGTTGATTTCAAATTTAGAGTTTAGAAAGTTTAAGATAGGATCCCACCATTGTGTAATCCATATCCCAACACTGCATTTTCATATTTTTAAAATTCTCTTAATAATGATATAGTTGTGATGATTTAATCCATGGGAGGCACATTTTTACCTGACACTTATTAATACATTTTACATGTAAAAAATTATTTTACCCAAGTAGGTAAAATTATACCTAGAACCCCCATGCCTCTATTCATAGAGCCTCATCATAGCCAACCATCTACACAAACTATGTTAGCACCTATCACTGCCATAATGATCCCACTAATTTTATCTATTATTTACCTTAATGAATTACATGACATCAAAATGATACTTAAAATATTTGGAAATTATCTTGTTACCTTGAAAAGGTAGCAAGCAAAGTACCTCAGGCCTCATCAACCCTTCACTCAAGATTACTAGTTAGGCATAACTCCTTAACAAGGTGATATACAAGTACAAAATAAAATCACATACAATAGAGAAAATTATGCATAAAAATTGTATGCCATAATGCCTCTATATCCCTTTTATCTATGCAAAAAAACCTTACATAGGATCCTAAATGGTGTTTTCTATGTAGCTAACTACAAAATCAAACTACATGCATAACTAGAATCATGAACCAAGAGCTCATGGTGTAAAGTTTGTCATAACCTTAAGAACAAATGAATACCCTAGCTATACATCAAGGCAAAATTCTAGTACTAGCACAACAAAAAGATGGGTCTACTCTCATTACTTAGTAATAGGAAGAATTCAACTACATGAATTAGAATGGTGCATTAAGTGGAATAAGTGCCCCAAATTATTTTAATACAATATTAAAGAAGAAATATATAGAAGAGGCAATACCAACATCAATTTCCCTACCTTTAACACCCTATATCACTCATATATGTTTGCAATATAATGTGCTTGTGCAACCTTTAATGCACATGGAATAGGCTACATAAAGAGAAAAACTACCTCAAACTAGTGCACAAATATGAGAAGAGACTATTGTTCAAAAACCATAATTAAAGGGATCTTAAAGTCCCTTCAGCATAGTCAAATAGATGAATAAGATGAGCCTCAATGTAACCATGTGGGATGTTTTTATTATTCTATCTCAAAGGAATGTACAACATGATGCTCAAAATATTCTAGGAGTGTAAGACATCCAAATTTATGCCTTCTATCTCTAGGAGTCTATGCCATCATAAAGTGGAAGAAACACAAGTTTATAGTAACACAAATCCATCCCCATTATACATCTCATTGATCATTGACCAACATATATTACACAATTTCATGACTGACTTAGGTGCAAGCATATCGATGATGCTAAAAAAGATCATAGATATGACCAAAATTGTGTATTCCCTTATTTTAAAAGGAGTGGTCTAGTTGGATGGCTCAAGGGTAAAAATTGTGTGAATAATCAAAAATTTAAATCTTACATTGCATTGATGCATGGGTCTCTTAATTATGTAGGATATCATAGTAATTGACTTACCTCCCTAATTTATCATTTGCATCTCCTAAGATTTCACAACAAATATGGGTGTATATTTGTCTTTAAATTAGTCACATATGTTACTCAGAACTAGATATAGGACCAAGGCAACCATTAGGGCTAAAATTATAATCAAAATCCATGTTGAACCATACTATTCCAACCTAGTTGAATTAAAATACATAATGTGTGACCAGGTGGAGAATTCAATTCTCCATGAAGACATAACACTACTTAAAGAGATCTTAGATGATTTTTTGGATGAATGGGAATGTGAACATTTTGAGTTTGATCTATATGATGATGTATAAGAGATAGGGATAGGTATATACTATATCTTGAAGGAGGATTCTATGTTACTTGAGCTCTTAAAGGTGTAGGATAACCCTGACAGTACATAGTAAATATACTTTTATAGTTCCTAAAGTAAAAATTGTGCTAGAGCTAGTGTGACGCTAGTCTCTACTCAAAATTAGAATTATTTCCACACCTTTAGTTTATAGTTCATATGCATGAACAATGGAATAATATATGAGGAATTAGTTTAAGGTCTTTAACTTGTGTAAAATAAAGGATTCACAATACTACAAGCATTAAGTGATACTAAAATAATTGTTAATAGTGTGAAGCATAATCAAAAATCGATTAATGAAATCTTAAATCATAGAGTATGAGATATTATTGAAGGATTTAATTTATTCAATATTATTTCCATACAAAGATCACATAATACTGATGTGAATAGAATCACAACTATAGGTGCATAGTATGTCATCTTATGTGATATAATGGAGTATTATTAGCTTTCTAAGATCTTAATTAAACCAATAGTCCCTAATAATGTAGATAATTGGAAAGTGTTTGATAATAATGATCAAATTATTTGATTCATATAGGATGAGGTTGAGTTTTGTTCCAAGAATCAAATGTTGTTGTAAGCCTAATATGAATATCAAGTCATCTAGTTAAAGGGAAAAAAGTTCTCAAAAGGGTTAGTTACCATAGAAATCATATTAAATTATGATGACCAACTCAAAGGAAAAGATAAAATCATGACATCAAAAGAGGAGGTCTTTTTACAAGTAACCATTTTAGAAGGAAAGGTCCTAAAAGTTGGCAAGATATGCTCCCCAGCAAAAATTAAGAGCTTCATTAAACTCAATAGGAGATATGACTATATCTTTGTATATATCTATAATGACCTAAGAGTCTTTGATCTATGCTTATAATAACACAAAATTGAGCTCAACCCTGACATGTAGCCATTCTGCCAAAAGTAAAGACTTGTCAACCCAAAGCTCAAACCATTAATGATAAATGTGCTCTTGAATCTCATTAAAGATAGTATAATAATTCTAATTAAACACCCTTTGTGGGTTTTTGTATTAGTCCCAATGTGAAAAAATAATGGGTAAATCCATTTATGTGTGAACTTTAGAGACCTAAACAAATATTCACTCAACGACCACTATCCCCTCCCACCAATGAAATAGATCCTACAAATTATTATAGGTGTAGAGATATTATTGTTACTAGATGGTTACTCAAGATACAACTAGATTATTGTGAAAAATTTCAATCATTATAAAATATCATTCAAAACTAAGTGGGGAACCTTCACATACCAATTAATGCCATTTAGTTTGACAAATTCAGGAGTGACTTACAAATATCCATGGATTTGGAATTTAAGTAGCTCATCAACAAGATCATCTTGGTTTACCTGGATAACATAAATATTTTCTCAATACATGTAGAAGATCATTTAGGCCATCTAGAGTAAGTCTATAAAAGGTGTTAATATTTAAAAATATATTTGAACCCTAACAAGTGTATATTTCTAGTTTATGAAGGATCTCTACTAGGGAATATTATTTATGATGAGGGAATTTCAATCAATCTAGAGTGAGTTAAGGACCTTTTTCCCTCCCTTTTCCAAGTCATAATAAGAGTATCTAGAGATTATTATGAATAATAAACTTTATCAGGAGATTCATGCCTAACTTTTTACTCTAACCAAGCCCCTCACTGTGATGCTCAAGAAGAATACTACACTCAACTAGACTCGTGAAGGTAGGGACATTTTTGAAGCCATTAATCATGCCATCATGTAGGATCCAACATCGATCAATCTAGATTATAGTAAGGATTTATTCCTTTATGTATTCAATTGGATGGAGTGAATCTCTTATATCCTTACAAAACAAAATAATGATCATTTGGAGTAGCCAATTACCTTATTTAGCCAGGCATTAAAATACTATGAACTATAATATATCTTCATGGACAATCACATCTTCATAGTTGTGAGAGTGCTCAATAAATTTAGGAACATGATCTCAAATAATAAAATTTGACTCATGGTTGCACATGTAGGTGTCAAAGAGTTAAATTTCAATAAGGACATTAATGATAAAAGACCTAGTTGGGTCACAAAGGTGATGGAATATGATGTGGATTCTTAGATCAATGAGCTAGTGTGAGGAAAGAGACTCTACAAACAATTGGCTAAGGTAGAAAATTTCGATGATAGGATAGTCTTGGTGTGACATGAAAAGAAACCAATACAATAAGAAGTTATAACATACTGGACACATAATATGATGAACTTAATTCAAATTGATTTATACCCCCTTAGATTGAATAAATTCAAGTGAAAGAATTTTAGGTTGAAATACATTCCCTATGTTCTCATCATTGGTGTGATTTTATGGAGGGACCTCAATGGAGACTTATTGATGTGTATAGAATCAGATCAGGTGAGTAGGATTCTTGAAGAATTCCGTGATGACCCTATAGGAGGCCATTATTCACCCAAAACCGCTACTGTAAAAATCATGGGAGATAGTTATTATTGTCTAAATATATTAAAATATGAACATACATATGTGTAAATTTGTTATAAATGTGCCTTCTTCATAGGAAAACAAAGGTTGGAAGCCTTAACACTATGCCCAATACAATATGATCAACCCTTTGCGTAATGGGGCCTAGATTTCATAAGCAAAATTAAACTACCATCAAGTGATGGACATAAATGGATCCTCATGGCCATAAAATATTTGACAAGATGTATGAAAGTAATAGTTCTCAATAAAGTTAATGATACATCCATCTTGAGCTTCTACAAAGGTATTATAACAATGTTTGGTGTCCTATCCATCATAATATTTGATAATGCATTAGATTTACTTGGAACTAAGATTAATGAATGGGACATCAAGAATAAAAACTATCTAATTTCCTCATTAGATTATTACCCCCAATGTAATGTTCTATCTAATTCCATGAATAAGTATTTTATTCACAACATAAATATGATTATGGAATATAATGAACAAGCTTGACATACTAATCTTAGAACTTCCTCTTGGGTTTATTGAGTCACATCAAAAAGAGTGTTGGGAATTTCACCCATTATGTTAGTTTATCGAAGGGAGGATAGATTACCCATATCTTTCAATTTGCCTTCATTGAAACTCACATATAAGTTGGATTTATTAGAAAGTGATCCCGTCATAGTAAGATTAACAAAGTTAATGGAGCTCAAAGATGCTAGAGTATAGGTTACACACACTACATAACTCCAGTAAGCCCAAACAAAGAGGACTTTTGATAAGAGGTTTTTTTATAGGAGGTTTAAAGAAGAAGATTTAGTGATCAAATGGGATGTATATAGAGAAAAAACTAGAAGACATACTATGTTTAATGTGATATGGAGAATTCCATATACCATAACCAACTACAAACAAGTCAACACTTATCAACTCACTAGATTGAGTGGATAAGAACTGTCGATCCTAGTTAGTGTGATCTAACTCAAACACTATCTCCACTGATTCTTGTATAATTTTTAAATAAGTGGATTAGATTTTTTTCATTTCCCTAACTTCCTTGTGCACTTTTTTATAGGATAATTTCATTTCCTCTAAGTGTTTGTGCACAGTGTTCTCTGATCTTGGATCTCTTTGTTCTAAGTTCCTTGGAATATTTTTTTTCTTTATGAGGAGGGTCTAAATTCATTCTAAGGCTAGGGATACACAACTAGTGAATTTATATATGAAATGACCAAAAGTTTTAAAGACTATGTTTCAAATAGATTCCTTCAAAGGCTTATGTATTCCCTCTTAGTAGATAAATGACCCATAGAGGTTACCAGAAGTGTTGACTTTCTAAGTCACCCCCAGATTGTCTAGAGATCATACATATCCCATAAAATATTTTCACACATATAAAGTGTTGAGTTCTTTAAAGTAGGCTTTGTACAAATGCCTCCTATTCATGGCCATGTCTAAAGGACTCAGTGAATATCTATGTAGCAAATCAGTAATTATTTTCACCCATACGAATTTCTCAATGTGTGACCCATGAATAGATCTTCCATCCCACAAGTTAAATGGAATGTAGGTTCAAGGACACAGAGCCCTAGTCTTCAAGCAATGTAGGTAGAAGTGCACAGGAATCAAATTCTAAATTGTAAGAGGTGTGCCCAAGATCTTCCATCTTCATGTGAATTCTTATTAAAAAGGGCTCCTATAACTTCACGATGAATTATCATACAAAATCAAAAAAAATCACTTTTTTAATCTAATACTTCATAAACTATGATCTATGTTGTGCACATACTATGTCATAGACTAATGTGGATCCTAGGTGTACAAAAATGGCATGGTAGTTCAAAGGAGACCCATGTAGTGATTAAAAAGTGGTATAAAGATATAAAGAGGTACTTAAAAATGCATATAATCATATAATTAATAAAAACTAGAATAGGATAGACCATAAAAAGGATAAAGCCAACTACAAACTTAATGAGGCATGATGAATAGTTACTAGAACATGGCCAATGGTGGGTCCCAAATAAACTAAGTGGGTTAGCCTTATTCATTTATATTAAAATAGAGGAATATGCACATAATTATCATGTCATAACCCAAAGCTACTCAACCAATCATCATTAAGAATTGTAACCACCCCAATAGTGCGTAAAATCAATTAACAACCCATGGGATTCCCATTTTCCTATATAAGCCTAGGTATTTCCATATAAAAAGGGTCGGCACATTTTTTACAACCTCGTAATATTATATATTTTGACTCAAAAAGTAATCATATTATATTAAACTTTCATTTTAATGAGAATTAAGTTCACCTTCCTCTATTATTCATACACATTTTGTGTTATTTGCATTTGTTGATCCTTGTTTGTGGGTAAATTTTTCCCCTCTCATCATTGTCCATTCTTATCACCTTTGTATGGAACATATAACTTACTTGTAAGTAATATCCTATGTGTATTTGGGTATATATAAACATTATTTGTGTATTTTTTGTTTTCCCTCTTAGTTTTTCATTGCATTCCCATACCTCTATGTAATATACTTATGAATTTAGAGTGTCCTTGGTGGAGTCTATGTGATAATATCTTGTTCTCAAAAACTTGTAGTGTGTTCATGGTAGTAGGAGTACTTGATATATTTTTAATGTATTGAATTTTTATTTTTCATAATTATCTTACCTTATCCCTCCATTTTACATAAAAAATATAACATTTAAAGTAGTGGTATATTTACCTTTCTACTCTCTAGGTCTACATGCTAGTCCTAAACTAGGTGTACTTAAAATAGAAGGAATCCATCCTACTCTAGAAGCACATCCCAAGGATAAAAAGGGTCTCATGCCTTAGAGACATTCCCATAATTTTGATAATAAAACTAAATCTCCACACATATAGGTGAGTGATAAAACTTCTATGTATAATACTAAATGAATTGCACCTTACACAATGCATTCGTACTCTACGTCCTAACACAAAAAAATCATGTGCATCTAACCATCCATGGGTGTACATTTTGAATTACAAGATAAAGATGAACCATGAACATATAAAATAGATTTTAAAGGTGATCTATGGATTGGAAAGATAAGAACACGAGGATGTTTCAACACAATTGAACTTATGGTTTAAGATACTACCAGTAAACAAAGTAAAGCATTAATGAAGACTTTGAGACACATCTTAGCAGAGTTTAAGGTTGTTTACAAATTTTTAAAGTAAAGTGTAGTTTTGGTTTCCATATTAATCAATAATTTCAGTATCAAGTTAATGATTATATAAAGTATAGTTTTGGTTTCCATATTAATCAAGACTTTGAGTATAAAGTTAATGATTATATAAGTTTATGCAAGGTGAGGGAGAGTCAATAAGAGTATTGGCATCATGTTTGTCATTTTACTAACCTTTTCATACCTTCCTCTATCTGTACCGAGTGTAAAGAGACAAAATAACCACCTACATTTGCATTATGAATCATGATGTTACAGTCAAGCTTGTTAGAAGAATGAGGTTGAATGAAGTACATTAGGGTGCGATCTTGAGTGATAAAATGTGTATGAGGTTATTAACACACTCTTATATAGTCTTAAATAAGATCAAGGTTAGTTTTTATAATATTTTTATCTTAAGTACTAGCACCTATAGTCACTTAGCCATGGATCTCTATCTAGTCATGACAATTGAGGTGCGTACCTTATTTAGTGAAGGTGTAATGTCTAATAGTGAGGTTGAGGCATAATTAAAAATAATATATATGATACAAAAAATATTCTAAGGAATATCATAAAGAATGATCCAAGAATCGCTCGATTGACCATACATATATAGTCATATCTCCTACAAACCTACTATCCTTGTTTAGAGAAGTTGATTGTTTTATGTGAGGAAAATGAGTCTAAGTAAAGATGTATGCAATGGGAAACAAAAAAGATCTATAAATCAATACTACCTCATAGAACATAAATCCTACTTACACTTTTGATTTGGGATACATTAGATAATCAAGGTTATGACCAATATGGATCCATTAGACCTAGCCAAGGGACCTCTTACCATAAATAATATCACTATGGAGAGTTTTAAAGCCTCCAATCAATCAAAACTATGTAGTAACTCTAATTAGGTCCTATGTTTTCATATTCATTAAATTAATAATAAGCAAATAAAAAATATAGTATAATGCTCACCAAATATTGTGGCACAAAGTGGGGGGTAATAAAAACTAAAAATAAACATGCATAGAAGACATATACTCATGTCAATGTATATAGAATCCTTATGTATGGAATAGTAGTGCAAATGCATATCTATTGTTGAGTATTATCATTAATTTTGAAGATTCATGTTTTGAAGGTTGATACCAAAGGTGACTAAGCCTATTTGGTAGTGTGTGTTGTGATAAGAGGCATTGAGATAGTGTTTTTATGAGAGAGTGATGTCTAGAGAGAAATAAAAAGAGAGAATTTGAAGGCAACTAATGTATTATATCTACATGAAGGTACATATCATTGGTGTTAATGTACATAGTAAGCCTAATCATGAATGAATAGGTATGTGCATGAAAATTAATGAACATAGGCATGTGAAGGTTCTATGGAACTATTTTAGAATGTATGAAAGGAATTTAACCATTAAGATTTTTAGGGTGAGCCTATAGGGATAGGACTTATAGTCTAGGTCTATCCGTAGACCACTCTTAGACCCTCCTTGGCCTAATGAGGTATGAAGATCAAATTTATAGTAAATTATGCATATGTGATCATGAATAGAGGTGATATGAGTTTCTTAGGCATGTTCACAAAGTTTGAGGTCAAGACATGAAATAAAAGTGCATGAATCATTATTTTAGGCCTTCTTAAGCTCATGGAATGAGGTTTCAAACATGAGAATCAATTTTTGACATTAATTGGAACATGAAACCTATACATAGGAATTTTATTTGTTAAGGAGAGATGGGAAAGGGTCCTAGATAATATCTCTAGGCATTGGTTTTGGATTAAAGGGGCATTCCTTTATGAATAATCATTAACACCAAAACCTATGTTAAACCTCCTTAAAACCTTAATAAGGAACCAATGTAAAATATCTTATTAAAATAAGCTTAGAATGGATTAAAATTCATAGAAAATATATTTTATCATGTACTAAAATCTCCTAGGTACCTCTAGGTGGTGGCAGTTAGTCAGATGAGAGAGAAAATGCATAAATACAGGATTATTTATCAAGAAATTATTGTAACTCTCAAAATATGTATTGATTAAGAAAATAAAATGGATGGGAGAAGAAGATATATAATCATTTTTCATGTCCATTATGATTTATAGATAGTTTTTAACTTTAAAATTCTCTAATTTTGTCATCCAAGTTAGCCAATCACAGATAGACATAATGGAGAAAATAGTGCAAAACCTAGGCAGAGATAAGAAGATGGATTTGAGGGTCTAAACATGTCAGATTTATATAAAAAAAAATTTAGTAAGAGTTTATTTATGACTTTTATGTCATGTTAATGTTTTAAATAAGTTTTTGAGTTTAGTGAATATGGTGAAAATGTTGCTCATAAATGTTGACTCTATATGTTAAATTGGGACTTGTCTAGGTAAAAACATAATTTTTAGGTGTTTGGAGATATAATATATTATTTATAAATGTGTTTTATATGTTATTTTATGTCATTTAATGTTATATTGACCTTGTTCCTTAGTCATTTTAATCATTTTAGTCATAAGAGTCATTTTGAGGTCAAAAAAGGGGCATTTCATGACCTATACAACTTTATTGGAAAGTATGAAGGTTGTAAAAGATTATGTCACATACCATGTGCCCTAAGTGGTCTTAAGGAACATAGATAACTAAAAAGTTACAAGTTATTCAAAATAAAGGGTAGTTTTCTTGAGAAAAAAGGAGAATTTAGCACTTGTATGACCCATGGGGAAGTGTGCCATATGGAAGAAGATCATAGAATATACCTTCAGATTGTTAAAGATTATTTCTAAGTTTTAAATTATTTGGAAGTTCCATTCTAGGCCCAACACCATTCTACTCCTTTTCATCCTTCTAGACATATAAAACTAGTATTCATGTTTGTACTTGGTATGACCAATAGGGGAGGTTTCAGATTAAACACCTTGGAAAGGTGAAAGTAAAATTAGAGAGACTCATTTACATAAAAATAATTTGAATAATGGTGGCCTATTCATTATACACCATCCTCATGAAGTTGATTGTGTTTTTATACTTATTAATATGTGTACCCTATAGGTTTTGCCTTGGTTTGAGTAGTTCCATACAATCTAGTTGGTCATATTGGTTCTAGATGATTATTAATCCATTATTATCTTATATTCATGCTTGGTTTTAGGTTTTATTATTTTTGAATGACAAAAGTATCTTAGGTTACAAGAGGAAGCACTTCTTGTGTAATGGGAAGTTTTTCACCATGTGTAGGATTTGCATGCTTTGTCAATGGCTCTAGGGAGTTGTGATAAGTTATTTATTATGTTTCAAATGTGAATTTGATCTCATTTGATCTAAAGTTAATTATATAAGGTAATATCCATAATAATGCACTCATAAAACCCCATATAATCAATCTGTTGTATGACTATTATACTAGTCAGCCAGGTGCTTAAAAAGAAAAATCATGTTGAAATGAGGATATTTTGGTTTGTTTAAAATACTCACAAGTTTAATGTATTTAATTTAAAATTTTGAATAAATTACATGATCCTTGAAATTTATACTTAATATTCATTGGCTAAGTACATAATTTGCCTGCTACAATTCAAATATTCACCTAGAAGAGTCTTGGAGGATGACACCATGCTATGATGAGAGCCTTTGTAGTGGTTTCAAGTTATTTGAAGTGTAAATAATGAATATGAGTTTTTTGGATGGATATGCAGTTCATGAGAGGTATAAATCAATGCATATTATCCATGTTTTACCCATTGCCTATATATATTAAAAATCAACATCTATAGGTGACTTGGTAGAGAGTTATAGTGTTACTATTGGAGTTTTATGACATGAGGTGAGACCTTCCTTATATTTATAATTCATTAAGAAAATAATATCAGGCCTAATTGAAAGGTAGAGATGTTAAATGGTAGTATTGATCAATTTTTATTATTCAATGACTATGTTCAGGAACACATGCACTAAATTGAGAACATAGAGGTCCATAGGTGTTTCAAGAATAACATATAACATGGTTGACAAGATTTTTAAGTCATCTAGATAGGTGATATTTGTATCCATTAGAATATAAAATTATATTTCAAATTTTTAAGGACAAAATTTTAGTGGATAATGGTGATTGAGAGGCTTAAAGTTACCCATAAAAACACTAAAAATAGGCAATGACATCTACAGGCTTGATCCTAAAAGAGACCTTTTCACCAAGGTTGAAATTTGGACCTTGACTCCATGGTTAATGGGTTATAATGATTGAAAGTAATTTTTTTCAGCTAAGATATCATCAGTAGGAGGTGATATAATGTGTCTTACCTCCCATGTACACCTATAGGTGTCCACTTTCTGAGTAATCGCCTACAATAGACCTCAGTTTTTAACCCATTCATGAAGTGGAATTCAAGCATGGAGACATCATATTGGTTGTTGAAGAAACTTTATAAATGACTCAAAATTATAAAGGATTTATAAATCATATTTATCATAGGTTATTGGGATAAATAACCACCTTAGGTCACCCCATAGTTAATGGGGAGTGATTGTGGGTAGACAATCAACTAGGACAATATGGTAAAATGATGATTTAGGCTAGGCTAAAGGTGAGTAATGGGTTCAATTAGTGTAAAATGGTAAATTAATATCCAAAGAGGGTCTATATAATGTATTCAATACCTATACCATACATATGCACCCACAAGACCCCACAATCAATTGTAGTTGATTGTGAGGGGTAGATAGTTGAATCGGGGCATCTTGATAAGGATATAGCATACAAGATGAACAAATGGATTTAATAAAGCACAAAATGGTCTTATGGGATTATATGGAATATTTAATCCACTAACCTCAAGCCTAAATAAGTAAACAAAACCTAAAGGTCCCTTTATAAGACACAAAACATAATAAAAAACATACTCAGTCTTGACTAGTCAAGTCTGAGGAGAGATTTTAGAGAGGTTGAAATGATTTTCAAGATAAAAAAACTTTCATCAGGATGGAATAGTATCATAGAGCTTTCATAGTGAATATATATGAGGTATAAGGTTCTAACCATGCATCATATAGTCACCTACTAAAAGTCTACACAAAGTTTGCCTCCCACATAATTTGTCTTAGTTTTCTTAGAATTTAGGATGTCAAATCATAAGACCAAGATCCAAAAATTGGTACATAAGATCTATATGAGTAGGATAAGATAATAATATTAGTAATTTTTTTTGGTTAATAATGGAAGTACCCTCTATTTTATCTCAAATAGAGGGTACTTTCACCATACATAAACCCTATAGTCTTGAGGGATGGAGAGAAATGGATGGATAAATATCTATTTGAACATTGATAGAAAGTGTATAAAGCTGAGTTAAATATTAAAAAAAATAATGAACACCTCATAGGAAGAGGGAACTCAATAAGTGGTCCAAATCTATAAGAGTTGTAGTGAGGCCTAAGGGCAAGGTTTTGGCCTAGAAACAAAACATGAGATCACCTTCACTTTTAGATCTAATTGATCTTTTAAACTAATTAGATCATGTTTTGAGGGGAATAACATAGGTATATGATAAATTGTAATTAAATTAACTCAAATAGGATGATCTGAAACACAAAGTTTGTAGGTAGGCCCATTGGACATGGTTTAGGCCTAGTATCCAAATGAGGGTCATTCACACTTATGGCATGAGATATGCATTTAAACCTATTAGAGTATGTTTTTGGGGTTAAGAAATATGTGTTAAATCATTTTAAGTGTAAAATAAACCATGAATAATCCATTTTTTGGATTTAAGACAACTGAGGCTTGTGTAAATGGAAGAAGCAAGCTTGATAGGGTGTTTTCAAGAGTTCACATCTCTCTTGGTGATATGCATGAAGGAAAAAAAAAATTGAAGTGTTAGTAGGGTCCTTGGACATAATTTTTGTGATGTTTCTTTGTAGTTTTAAAGTCATGTTTTTATGAATAATGCTTAAGAGTGAAAACATCGCTAAAACCCTTATAAACCCTCAGTTCAAAGATAATGGACAAAATAACATTAAAAATATAATATAATGGAATTTTTTGGTCAATATGATTATTGAAACTTGTAGAAGAGTCCCTCAGGCTCTTCCCTATCATTTTGATTTTTATGACCTTATACAAACAAGGTATAAAATAGTATTTTCTTAAGAGTTTTATGTGTTTTGTAGGTTATAATAGGTTTAAAGAGGTAAAAATTACATGGAAGGAAATATTAGGAATTAATATAACTCCCCATATAAATTTATTGCCTTAAAACCACTTGTAAGTGCCTCAACCAACTTCTTCATCTCAACTAGTCAAAACTAGCATAGTGACCAAGCTAGTGAGAAGGGTGAAAAACTTCAAGTGGGGTGATTTTAAGGTGTACCTAATGATTATAATTACATATAGTGTTTTTAAAATTTTCATCCAAACCCTCACATTATTTTTCATCGAAAATTGAACCCAATTTTGAGTTCAAGTGTGTAGGGTGCATAAAGGAAGAGTTTTTTGGATTACAAATGATGATGGCTCCTTTTTAGATGATTCTAGATGACCAAGCTTTAAACCAATGCATTAAGAGGAATGTTTATAAGTATTTAAATTCATTCCAATCATTATACATGTAACTAATAATATTTATCATGTTCAAATAGGTTCAAATCATAAAGGTAGTTTTTTGCGCTAGAATGACGAGTTTCAAACCACTTTACAAGAGTTTGATAAATTGGATGGACACTTGCGCTTCTTGACCTTCCATGGTACATCAAAAATCCTATAATAATTTATAATTAAATGATTTTATCATCTTTAAAATTTTCCTTATGACCCTTTGACTTCTCTCTTCTCCTCACTCTCTCAAGTTATTTAAGAGCTAGCTATTTTTGCCATTGTAACATATGCTCCACCTAAGTATGGTGAAGCCCTGCTCATTTACATACCATTTGATAAAAATTAATATTGATTATTTACCTCTTCATGACTATTCATAGTTTGTTTTACTTTAATGTTTGATCTTTCTTAGTGAAGACTATGGATTCCTTAGCATGTTGTCTCATTCTTTCATCCTATTTATAGTTGGAAAGCTTCTTCTTACAAGGCATGTGAAGTGTTTTAAGAAATGTCAAGAATTGAGTGAGTTATTATATTAAATAGTGCCATTCAGGGCCTCTTATCTAGTCCTCCTAGCTCTACACATTCATCCATAACCTCATAATGTAACATTGTTATGAGAAGATGTAGACTAAAGGAGTGTATGTTTGGTTAGTCCTTTGTTCTAATGTGTAACATTTTTTTGGTTGGAAGTAATCATATTATTTGGTGTATCAAATCCCTTAATATTTTTCTTTTATTTATCTCTCTCCCTTTCCCTCCCCAAAGTTTAGGTGTAGTTCTGATCCAAAGTGATACATCAAGGGAGCTATCCCTATCTAGAGATTCACCTCATCCTTAGGCTACCCACAAGCCTAGAGGTGTTTCAATTGTGCCACTTGGATGAGGAGAGATTATTAATATCATAAAAGTGTGAAAATTCAAGTGAAAACAATTTTTGGCATGCCTGGTGGGACTCTTAGTCTAAGAGGTTGAAAGATTTTTTGTGTTGTCTTTCAATAACCAGCCTTTAGAAGCATCTATCTAAGCATCAATGGTGACTCTGAAGATACATCAACTAGTCAATCATCCCAAACTTAATTTTAAATATTTTTATTAATATGTTTCTTTGTGTTCTTTCTTTCAATTATGTTTCATGGCTAATTTCATGTTGAGTTTTGTTTTACAAAAGTTGGTGACACATTTCAATCTTATGTCATTCCCTATCAACAAGAACAAGTTCTTAATCAGCCTTGTGATGATCTTTACCATATTAAATATGATATTAATAATATATAATATGAGCCTTTTCAATATTTTGATGAAGTGTATTAGACCTATAATCATCCTCCTCAATGTCTTGCTTCTCCTAGTCAAACTAGTCACTTCTCAAGTCAATCTATTTCCACTTTCAAGAAATTTTTTTTGGGGTGTGAGAATTAAATGTTGGATATTGAAACAAAAAATTAATATGGTATATAATTTCATATTCATATTATAAATAAGGTGAGAGATGAATTAGATCTGGTCAAAAGAGAATGTGCACCTATTGAGAGAGCCAATTGACAAAGACTCACAAATGAAATGCTAGATGTGATTGGCTTGATTTCTTCCTTAGAGGACAATCTAAGGATTCATGTAAGGCAACCTCACCAAACCTATAAAACTTCATATAAACCTCTCCAAGATTGATACAAGTCTTATTTAACCCCTATTCATGAGCCCAATCAAGCCTACCAATTTGATCATTTTCCCAATCATTTGGAGGAGAGAGTTGAAAAGAGAAACCTTATTTTTGAAGCTAATATTGATAGGAAAATTGAGTTTGATAATACTTATATGTATTAGTATATGTTATAAAAAAATTAATTAGATTTCAAGTCCTCATTTCCCTCTCACATTGCATCCCTAACTCAAGGAATGACCCCTAGATATGAGATTCCAAGTTGGAGACAAGGTGGAAAGTCCAAGCGTAAGGATATCCCAAGTTCCTTGAACACCTCATTTACTCATCAAAATACATCACCACCTCAAGAAAAGACTTTTAATACTAGCATCTTGAGCTATAATAATATAGTGTAATTGTGGGGGAAATAAGAGGATAAAAGCATTGCTACGGTGTGTTAAGTTGAGAATGAACTTTATCCTTTGCAAGTCCCTCCCAGCCTTCCTCAAGAATGCTCTTGTATTAATAATTATCCATATTGTATTCATAATCCTAATTAATATTCCTATGAGATTTAATATAAACATTTTCAAGAGAACATATCCAATAAAATTGAAGAGTTAGAGTCAAGGATAAAGTTTCTAAGTCAAGGTATGATCAAAGGTTTAGACCCAAAAGACTATCATATGCCTAAACCCACCCCATCTACCATCCTCAAAAAAGTATTAAAGATAAATTAGATGTGGGTGAAGTGATTTTAAATTTTAAGTAATATAACCAAGACATCTTATCCCAAGGTCTACCTCCCCTTCATCAAGAGCTCTCAAAACAATCTATAACTTTGCATTCTCAATCTAATTTTGAGCCCTATGTTCCACCTCCACCAAATAGTTACTCTTACCATCATACCAACACCCTTTGCCTTGATGTACATGTGGTATGGGAACCTAAAAAAGAGTATTTGGTTGATTAAAATTCATAACTCTTTCTTGAATAAAGTGCAACTCCTTGGCAGCCTCATTGGGATAGGTCACTAGATTTCAAGATGCCTAGTCTTGACATCACCAAAAAGGAGAAGGAGATGGAAGATATTTCAGCACTTGAGAATAAATATAAGATTATGATAGTGGAGATACAATTTGAGATCCCTCAAGAGGTCTTAATTGTTGAATAAGAGGTGAGACTTTATGTTGAGTCTTCTTGTTTGGTTGATAATGAAGAATGTTTTTCTTGTGTTGAAGAGGAAATCTTGGATGAAGTCCTTTTGGATTCTAAGGAAAAGGATGAAGGATATTCTATTTTTTTCCCCTTCATGAAGCTAATAAAAAAGAGTATGAGGACTTGTAGAAGTAGTTTGAAAACATTTGCAATGAGTTTGAATCTCTCAAAGGGTCTACTATTTCATTAGAGCTGATTAAAAGTGATGATGAACAAGATGACATTATCCAACATGCCATATAAGAGAAAGATCAAAGTTCACATCAGCCTTTAGAGGTTAAGACAAGTTTCTATTTCCCTCATTTTTCCAAGGAACAAGAAACCGTCTCTCTTTAAGTCATGCCTACAAAGAAGATAATAGTTGATCATTAGATGAAGAGTGGACAGCAATATGAAGTATTTTTACAAGACCAAGAGGAATAATTTTAAATTGGAGACCTGTTTGAATATGGTATACTTGAGAGCATATAAATTTTGGTTCCAAGAAGTATGTTTGATCTATCAAGTTTTTAATACAAAGAAAAACATACTTGGCACCTTGATTCATATTATGAATAAAGTAATGCAAGAAACTTTCTTTCTAATCTTGGAAAGGGAGGAATGCTTAGTTATTATTTTTATATAGTTTCTTGCTTCTTGTTTTTTCTAAGTTCTTTGAGTACATGTGTGTATGTGTGTTTTTAATGTGTTTGCTTTGTTGTTGTGTGTCTTTTATTTTGTGTGTTTGTGGTATTCATTGGTTTTGTCTTAATCCAATATTGTGGTAAGAGTCATACTATTTTGTCTTAGACTTTAGATGACTCCCTAAAACTAATTGACTTATAATGCTACTAGTCTAGTTAGTATAGTAGGCATACTAACCCTATGAGTCAATAATTTATTAAACAAAATTGACCCTATAGGTCAAATTACGACCCCTATAGGTAAAAACATGATTTTTGGGTGTTTGGGGGTTTAATATATTATGTATAAATGTGTTTTATAGGTTAATTGATGTCATTTAATGTTATATTCACCTTGGTCCTTAGAATTTTTAATATTTTTAGTCTTAAGAGTCATTTTGATGTCAAAAAAGGGCATTTAATGACTTGTATGATATATTGGGAAGTGTGAATGTTCCAAAAGAGGATATCATGTCCCATTTTTCCTAATAAGTCTTAATCAACTAACATAACTTATAAGTGGCAAGGTTTTTAAAAGAAAAGGTAATTTTCTTGAGAAAAAGGAGAATTTGGCACTTGTATGGTTCATGGGGAAGTGTGCCACATATAATAAGATCATAGAGTGTCATATAAACTTCCTCAAGCTTAGTTGAACATTTTAAATGATTTTTAAGTTCCTTTTTAGGCCCAAAACCATTTTGCTCCTTTTTCACCCTTTCAGACATACAAAACTAGTCTTCAAGTTTATACTTGGTATGACCAATAGGGGAGGTTGCAGATAAAAAACCTTGGGGAGGTGAAATTAAATTAAAATATATTCATTTATATAATAATATTTCAAATAATGGTGGCTTGTGCTTTATTAACCATCCTCATGAAGTTGACTATGTGTTTCTACTTGTTAAGTTGTGTACCCTATAGGTTTTGCCTTAGTTTGAGAAATTTCATACAATCCAATTGGTCATATTGGTTATAGATTATTTAATTATCTAATATCCAGTATTTATTTCAAGTTTCATGATTTTTTGATGAACAAAGTAGCTTAGGTTGTAAGATGAAGCACTTCTTCTACAATAGGTAGTTTTTCACCATGTTCAAGATTTTCATGCTTTTTTAGTGGCTCTAGGGAGTTGTGATAGGTAATATATTATATTTCAAATGTTTTTTTGATCTCATGTCATATCAATTAAATTATCCAAGTTAATATTCATCTGAATGTACTCATAGAGCACCATATAATCAATTTGCTATATGACAATCATACCAGGCAGTCGGGTACTTGAAAAGGAAAATCATGTTGAAATGAGGCTATTTTGGTTTGTTTAAAATCCTAAAAATTTTAATGGAGTTAATTTAATTTTTTTAAGAAAGTACGTGATCCTTGAAAGTGAGACTCAATCTCCACTACCTAAACACACAATCTACCTACTACAATTCAAATATTCACCTATAGGATTCTTAGAGGATGATGTCATGCCATGATGAGAGCCTTTGTAGTGGTGTCAATTTACTAGAAGTGTAAATAATGAATTTTATGTTTTGGGATAAATATATAATTCATTAGAGGTCTAAATCAATGCATATTGTCCATATTATTCCCATTGCCTATATATGCTAAAAATTAACATCAATAGGTGTCTTGGTAGAGAGCTGTAGTGTCATTATTGGAGTTTTGTGGCATGAGGTCAGACATTCCTTATATTTATAATGCTTTAAGAAAATCATATCAGTCTTACATGAAATTTAGAGATGGAAAATTATAATACTGATCACTTTCTAAAATTCAATGACTATGTTCAAGAACACATGACCTAAATTGAGAAAATAGAGGCCTAGGGGTGTTTTGGGAATAACATATAACATGGTTAACAAGAGTTTAAAGGCGCATATATATATATATATATATATATATATATATATATATATATATAGCCTTTATCATAGAGAATTACTTTGAAAAGTTCTAAGGATATAAGGTTAGTGAATAATGGTGATTGATAGGCTTAAAGTTGCCCATAAAAACACTAAAAGCAAGTAGTGACATCTATAGGCTTGATCCTAAAATAGACATTTGTTCACTAAGGTTGAAATTTAGACCTTTCCTCCATGGTTAATGGGTTATAATGGTTGAAATTAATTTTTACGATATAAAATATCATCATTATGAGGTGATATAATGTGTCTTACCTCCCATTTTCACTAACATGTGTCCACTTTTTGAGCATTCACATACAATAGACCTTGGTTTTTAGCCCATTCATGAAATGAAACTAAGGTATGGAGACATCATCTTGGTTGTTGAAGGAAGTTTATAAATTAACAAAAATTATATTAAATGGTTAATAATTCATATTTATCATATGTTCTGAGGATAAAAAACCACCTTAGGGTCCTCCACAGTCAGCTAGAAGTGACTATAGGTAGACAGTCAACTAGGACAATATGGAAAAATGATAGTTTAAGATAGGATAAAGGTGATTATTGGGTAAAATTATTTTAAAATGGTTATGTAATATCCAAATAGGTTATATATAATTTATTAAAAACCTATACCATAAAAATCTACCCACAGGACCCCACATAGTCAATTTTAGGTGACTATGAGGGGCAGAGATTAGAATTTGGGCCTCTTGATGAGGATATAGCATACAAGATGAACAAATGGATATAATAAATAAAAAATGGTCCTATGATATTATATTAAATCTTTTATCCACTTCCTTCAAGCACAGATAAGAAAAAAACACCTATAGTTCCCTTTTTAGGACACAAAACACAATCAAAAGGCACACTCAGTCTCGACTGGTCAAGTATGAGGAGAAAGTTTAGAGAGGTTTAAATGATTTTAAAGATAAAAATAATTTTATAATTATTTTAATAGTCTCATTTATATTTAATATTGAATGTATATTAAGGATAATTTTCTAACCATGCATCATACAGTTCACCTAAAGGAAGCCTGCACATAGTTTACCTCCCACACAGTTTGTCTTAGTTTTTTGAAATTTTGGGAGGTAAAGTAATAATAACAGGATAAAAAAATTAGTAAATAAGGTATATATGAGTTATATAATATCCTAAAATTATTAATTTTTTTAGGATAATAGGGTAATTACCCTCTATTTTGTCTCAAATAAAGGGTACTTTCCCCATGCATAAACCATGCAGTCTTGAGGGATGAAGAGAAATAGATGGATAAGGAGATGTTTGAACCTTGTTATAATTTGTTTAAAGATTATTTAAATATATAAAATAATTATTAACACATCATAGGAGGAGGGAACTCAACAAGTGGTCCAAATTTACAATAGTTGTAGTCAGGACTAAGGGTAGGGTTTTGGCCTAGAATCCAAACAAGATATCACCTTCACTTTTAGATATAAGTGAGATTTACACCTAATTTTATCATGTATTAAGGGTCATATAATATTTTTATTATCCATTGGATTTCCAATAATTTAAATAGGATGATCTAAAACACAAAGGTTGTAGGTAGGCCTATTGGACATAGTTTAGGCCTATTATCCAAATGAGGGTCATTCACACTTATGAAATGAGATATGCATTAAAAAATATTGGATTATGTTTTTGTGGTCACAAGAGATGTGTTAAATCTTTTTGAGTGAAAAATTTTAAAAAAATGAATAAACCATTTTTTAGCTTTAGGATAACTGAGGCTTGCACAAATGGAAGAAACAAGTTTGATAGGGTGTTTTCAAGAGCTCACATCTCTCTTAGTGATATAAATGGAGGATAAAGAAGTTTATAAGTATTATTAGTGTCCTTAGAAATCATTTTTGTGATATTTTTTTGTATTTTTAATCTCAAGTCTTTATAAATAATGCGTAAGAGTGAAAATAGGCCTAAAACCCTTACAAACCCTCAGTCTAGACCCAATGGAGAAAATCAGGTTTTAAAGACAGGATAATGGTTTTTTTTTTATATTATTATTATTATTTAAACTTTTATATTACTCCCTTAGGATCCTCTCCACCCTTTTGAGTTATATTGACTTGTACGGAAAAGGTACAAAATATGATTTTATTAGAAATTTTATGGTTTTATAGGTTCTAAAATGTTTCAAGATGTTAAAATCACATTGAGGGAAATATAATTACTTAATATAAATACAAATATAATTTTAATTCATTTAAAAAACTTTTAAGTGCCTCAACCAACTTCTTCATCTTAGCCAATCAAAATTGGCATATTGACCAAACTAGTGAGAAGGGTGAAAAAATTCAAGTGGGGTGATTTTAATGTGTGAATAATGATTATAATTCCATGGAGGGTATTAAAAATTTTCATACATTCCCTAACACATATTTTAATGTAAAAATAAATCCAATTTTGAGGGTAATTATGTAGGATGCATGAAGGAAGAATATTTTGGATTGCATATGATGATGGCTCCTTTCAAGATTATTCCAGATGACCAAGCCTAAAATCAGTATATGTAGAGGAATTTATAGGATAAATAACATTAATTATAGTCATAAAACATGTCCTTAATTATTTTTTATACATTAAAATAGTTCCAACTCATGAAGGCAATTTTCTGAGCCAGAATGAGGAGTTTCATGCCACTTTGCAAGAGTTTGATGACTTGAATGGACACTTGTTATTACTAGCCTTACATGGGTCATCAAAAATACTCTTATAATACAAAATTAACTAATTTTATCATATTTAAAAGTTTCCTTATTACCCTTTGACATCTCTCTTCTCCTATCACTCGTAAGTTCTATAAAAACTAGCCACTTTGGCCATTATAACTTATGCTCCACCAGAGCATGGTGAAGAACTACTCATTTTCATACCATTTTATCAATAATAATAATAATAATAATAATAATAATAGTAATAATAATAATAATAATAATAATAATAATAATAATAATAATTTTTTACCTCTTCATGAATATCAATATTTTTTTCTACTTTAATGTTGGATCTTTCTTAGTGAAGCCTAGGGATTCTTTAGCATGTTGTCTCATTCTTTCATCCTATTTGAAATTGAAAAAACTATTTTTGTAGGTAATGTGAAGTGTTATAATAAATTTAAAGGATTTATTGATTTAATATATTCACTAGTGACATTATAGTCCTCTTTTCTAGTCCTCCTAGATCTACATATTCATCCATAACGTTATAATGTAGCATTAATGTGAGAATATGCAGATTGAAGGAGTGTATGTTTGATTAGTCATTTGTTCTCATGTGTTTCATGTTTATAGTTGGAAGTCATCATATTATTTGGTGTATAACCTCCTTTATAATATTTTTATTTTATTTATCTCTCTCCCTTTCCCCCCACCAAAGTTTAGGTGTAGTTGTGATCCAAAGTGGTACATCAAGGGAGCTAGACCTATCTAGAGATTCACCTCATCCTTAGGCTAACCACAAGCCTAGAGGTGCTATAATTATTAAAATTAGATGAGTATATCTTATAAATATCCTCAAAGGGTGAAAATTCAAGTGACAATAATAAAATGACCTATCTAGTTTAGATAAGACCGTGTGATATAAGGTCAAAAAATTGGTCTACAAGACCAATATTTTCCATTAGACCAAATGAAATATCAATATAATGATGTTTTATATATATAATATGATAATTTAAATGTATAATGAGTGATTAAAAGTGTCTACACAAGTAATGGATGTCTAATTCACCATGATTAGTTTTTGAGGTAAATTGATAGCTCTGAGTGAGTAAGTTGCAGAGATGTTCCTAAGCCTTTATCTTCTAAGTGAAAGTATTCCAAGAATTTTTTGATGACCCTAAGGTCATGGATATTATTTTTACATATTTAATTTTTAATATTTCAATATATTAAGGGTGTTTAATCTTCATTTTTTCAAGATAGACTTTTGAGGTATACAAGCCTAATAGGGAAGTTTGTCTTAAAAGAGATTTCATGGTATGAGCAGAGGATACATGTCTAATAAAGCATAGATGAGCATATAATTTTTAAATTATTAATTTTTTTGATGGTTTTTATTTGTTTAATAAATCCATTTATTCCTAATAAGATCAATATTTGTTTTTAAGAGAATAAACTTAATGTAATTAGGTCTTCATGAGGACTATAAGAGGAGTAAGGTATAATTGAGTTGTTTTAGACAAAAAGGGTCTCAAATTTAATATTATTAATCTTTATAATATGTTATAATACATATTTTATGGTTGAACTAATAGTTTGAAGGTGTGTGGCTGACCTAGTGGTGTGTAACCATGAGTATAGTATATATACAAGGTAGTTTAGGCCTATTTGGATATATATGAAACATAAGCAAATAGAATATTACATGGTTGAGTATAATGGGGTATTGAAATTATAAAATAATAGTATATTATATGTATGGTCATCAAAATATAATGAGGTGGTTGAGTTGGTTTTGAGTCACTTAGGGAGTTGGTGCTTCCTTACAAGTAAGATTTTGGGGTGCTTGACTTCATTGGGGTTGGTGCTCTAAGTTGATTTGGTGCTCAAAATAATTTATTATTTTGTTTTATAGGTTTTTATTTAATTTTCATTGATCATAGTTGGTTTTATTCCCCTTGAGGTTTTTTCACTCATATTTTTTTTATCTTGTCTCATGCTCATCTAATTGGTTCTTTATGTTTTTCTAGATCTATGCATTGTTTTCATAGTTCATGAATGATTCAGTATAATTGAATGAAATATTTTAAAATAATGATTAACCCCCCCATTATTGATTATTATTCCAAAAATTGGTATCATAGGATGGTCCTTTGAATTAGGCCTAACAACTTAATAGAGGTCTTAAAATCACAGTCATGTCTAGTCATCATGTATAAGGAGGTTTCTCAAACAATAAGGGTCCTTTCTTCAGTGGGAATAACTATGAATTTTGGAGCATAATAATGAATACCTATCTAATTTCCTTGTGATATGACATATTATAACATATTTTTTATGGATTCACTCCACCTTCTATACCACCAACTAACATAAGGCAATAAGGCAAGTGAGAACAACTCTAAGCCAATGAATATCATCTTGTGTGGTATTTTAGAGGAAAAATTTGTAAAGGTCATGAATTGTGATACAATGAAAGGTATTTGGGAAAAGTTTCAAACCATATATGAAAGTTAAACCAAAGTCAAGTTGGAGAATTTTTAGGCTCATTCAAGTTAGTTTGAAAGTTTAATAATGGTGGATGAAAACATTGCATCTTATATGTTAAGAGTATATGATGAGGTAAATGTCATCATAGGTCTAGTAGAGAAGTTGGAAGAATAAACTATAGTACAAAAGGTATTAACATCCCTAACATATAAGTTTTATTCAAAGGTGTTTGTTGTGGAAGAGATCAAATATCTTAACATGTTATAGATGGATGAGATTCATAGCATCTTGATTGCCTATGAAATGAGAACAAGTGATGGACGTCACTCCAATAAGGAAACTATATTCAAAGTTGAGAAAAATTCACAAGGTAAAAACTCAAAGGATGATGTTGAGAAACACATTGAAGATTAAAATATATAAGCCATGTTTATTAAAAAACTAAGGAAAGGATTAAGTAAGTATTAGGGAAAGTTGTCATTCAAGTGATTTAACTATGGTAAGATTTGTCACTTTGAATCTAAATTTCCTAATAAGGATAAGAATGAGTATGATGGAGAGCATAATCAACATCATGGTGATGATAAGAAAGTCTATAATTATGACAAGAGTAAAAAGGGTTTCAATAAGTATGAAGGCAAGAAAGAGCCATTAAATAATAAGATAAGTTTTTATATCAAATAAGACAATAGCTCATCTAATGTAAGTGACACAAGTACATCTTATAGCGATGATGATATTAATGATCATGATAGAAATGAAACCTTATTCATGGATATAGAAACAAACAATGAGGATTGTTTAAAAGGTAAAAGTCCTATGGATGATGAAGAATGAAATGAAGAAGAGGCTAAATTGAACCTTGAGGTAGAATTAGTGAGTGATCTATAGGATTTGAAGTTTCAAATAAGGAATAATTAGAAACTGAGACCATTGCTTAAGAGTTATGACAAAAAAACCATTCTCTTTAATGAGAGACTAAGAAACAACACCAATGAACATTAGGAGATCATCAAACAATTGGAAATTTAGATTTAAATTGTCACTACAAGTGTTAAGACCAAGGAGTAATAATTCATTAAGTTTGGAATATAAATGGAGTCCTTAAAAGTGTTATTTGATCAATAAATAGTCAAATTGAAGACACATCAGAAATTTGAAAAGAGCACTAAAGTCCTTGGTGATATTTTGAATATTTAAATGTGTCCACATGATAAGAGAGGTCTTGGATTCAAATAATATCAAAATGAAGACAAGGAGAGTCCAATCTCAAAGAATAATCGATTATCAAAAAGTGATAGTACTAATAGAGTAAAGACCTATGCAAAAACTCTCAAATATGAGACTTAAATTAGTCATCAACAAGTCAATAAGAATGTGACTCCTTTAAGAGAAAATAAAGGTATAGGTGTATTATTCAACATCAAACATACAAGGTATGTGAATCCTTTCAATGGTTAATTTTTCTCATGTAATCAACATGGACATAAATATATGGATTGTAGACATTATGTTAGAATAAATTCATCATGGAGGAATACGATGAATGTCCATTTCAATAGTAGAAGAAAAATTCTATGTTAAAAATATGATTAGAGAGGACATATTACAAGGGATTTAATGATAGGTAATATGAGGAAGATCAATCAAGACAAAAGGTTGTATGGTCAAACCATTGTGAAGTGGATCAAAAAGTAAGACCCTCTATACAAGGTGAAGTAGGAGCATAAGACTAAAGAAGAAGGATCTATGCTAGAGAAGACTACCTTTCACATTCAATATGAAGGCATGAAATGGTATATAGATAGTGTTTGATCTAGACACATGATATGGTATAATACTAATTTCATATCATTGAATAATAATGATAAAATAATATTTAGATTGGGAGATAACACAAGTAATAATATAGTTGGCAAGGGTATCTTAAGTTTGGACAATATGAAGACCAAGATAAATAATATGTTATATTTGGAAGGTTTGAAACATAACCTTCTTAGTGTTAATAAAATGTGAAACTAAGGACACACACTAAAATTTCATGACATAGGGTGTGATATAAGGAGAGCTAAATTAGGAAGACTACTTGCAAGTACTAAGAGGACTGAGAATAATCTAAATGTCTTGAATGAGATCAATAATGAGAGATGCTTTATGAACAAGATGGATGAATGTTGGATATGATATACAAGGTTGGGCCACATAAAATTTGTCAATATGGTCAAGATAAGCTCTAATAATTCTATTAATAACATGCCTAAAATCACCAAACCTATAAATGCACTTTTCAAGGCATGTCAACATGGTAACTAGACTAAAAGAAGGTTCAAGTCCAAGGAGTAATCTACTATATGACCTTTGGAGTTAATACCCATTTATATTTATGGACCTAAAATAATTCCAAGCCTTCAAAGATATATTTACTTCATGTTACGCATATATGACTACACAAGAATGAATTGGGTAGCATTCTTGAAAGAAAAGTCAGAATCTCTTGACAAGTTCAAGGCATTCAAAGCTTTTGTTGAGAATTAGAAGAATGGAAAGACAAAATGATAAATATATGATAGATGAGTATATTATTCATCCAATTAGTTTTATGAATTGAACTATGAGGTCCATGGGATAAGGAGATAGTTCTCAGTAGATAGAATACCTCAGTAGAATGGGGTAGCAGAAATAAAAAATAAGATAGTTCAAGAGATGGAAAGGATTATGCTAAATGAGGCAAGGTTAGCTTATGTATACTAGAGACATATAATGAAAAATATAGTCAAAATTATTAATAGAGTATAGATAATGTCTAATGGTAATAAGACCCCCTATGAATTGTGGAAAGGTAGACCTAATAATGTGAAACATTTTAGAGTGTTTGGAAGAAAATGCTTTATCAAAAGAGATAAGGAAGACTTAGGTAAGTTTGATTTTAGGTCCAATGAAGGTATATTATTGTGATACTCAAAATTGAGCTTATCTTATAGATGATTTAATATGATGTTGTAGAATATAGTGGAAATTACTAATGTGAAGGTTGATGAGACAAGTTCTAAGAAAGCACACACACAGTCAAAGGATACATCAAAAAATTTGGACATCAAGAATGAAGAAGAAAAAATATAAATAAATGAAGAAGAATAAGTTGAGGAATGATAAGACTCAAAATGCCCCTAAATACATATTCAAAGAGATTATCCTGAATCATAAATAATTGACAACAAGGATTTAGGTATGCAAACAAGGAGAATACTAGTAACCTAAATCAAGAGAATGTTGCTCTATTATCTAAAATTAAACTTAAGAAACTTGTAGAATCAAGCAATGATAAGTTTTGGATAGGTGTTGTTAATGAGGATTTAGAAAAAAATAGAAAATAATGAGACTTGGGAACTAGTTCTTAGGCCTAAATATAAGAATGTCATTGGAAAAAAATGGGTGTTTATAAACAAGTTAAATGAAGATGGGGAAGTCACTAAGAATAAGGCTAGATTGGTATGTATTGGGTATGAACAATTTGAAGGGGTGGAATTTGAGGATACATTTACTCTATTAGTAATATTGGAGGCCATAATATTGTTTATATAATATGCAAAATTCAAAGGGTTTAAGGTGTACTAGATGGATGTCAAATCTGATTTTCTGAATGAAAAATTGGGAGAGGAGGTGTACATAGAACAACTTGAGGGTTTCTCATTATCAGGTAACAAAGACTACTTTTTTATATTGAAAAGTATTTATATGGTCTAAATTAAAATCTTAGAGCTTGGTACGCTAGATTGGATAGGTATCTATTGTACCAAGGATTTAAAAGATGAGTTCTAGATAGTAATATATACATAAAGATAGAATATGACCATTAGTTGATAGTATTTGTCTATGTGGATGGCATCCTATTTGGTGGAAACAGTGATAATATTAATTATGAATTTGAATATGTCATGAATAAGGAGTTTGAGATTTCCATGCTGGGAGAACTATCATTCTTTCTTTGACTAAAAATCAATCAATCAGAAAAAAGGTATATTCATTTCACAAGCTATGTACATAAGAGAGATGTTAAATAAATTTGAGATGCAAGATTAAAAGGTTATTATAAAACCTATTATAAATGGGTGTAAGTTAAGTAAGGAATATGAGTCTCCAAAGGTCAATCAAACATCATATTGGTCAATGATTATAAGTTTGATATACACTACTACCTATAGACTTAACATCATGCAAGAAGTAGGCATTATAGGAATATTTTAAGTAGACCTAAATGAAAATACTTTGAAAGTAGTCAAAAAGATAATTAGGTATCTCAAGGAGACTATGGATTTTATCTTGTGGTATTATAAGATAAATAAGTTTAACTTGATAGCCTATACAGATGAAGACTAGGAAGGGAGTTTAGATGATAGAAAGAGCACTAACGGAGAGCTTTCTTCTTAGGAGAATGCCTCATATCATGGATAAGCAAGAAGAAACCATCTATGTCATTACCTACTTGTGAGGCTACATAAATTTTATTATATTCATGTTTCACTTAGACTGTATTGATGAGACATATCTTATAAGACTACAAGGCAAAGTATGATAATCCTAGCCCTATCTATTTTGATAATACAAGTGATATAAGCATCTCAAATAACCCTATTATGCACTCAAGTAATAAGAAATTTCCCATAAAGTATCACTTTTGAAGAGATTAGGTAAGTTAACATATTAATAAACATGAATATGTTTATATAAAGGATTAGATTGCATACATTTTGACCAAGCCACTTCTAAAGGCAAATTTTAAACATCTATGACAAGAATTGGGTGTAGTTCTTTCCCCTAGTAGTCATTAATGAAGTTAAATTATTAGGGGGAGATAATGAGGTGGTTAATTAGATCCAATAATAATTTATTAGTGTTGATAAGGTATACCTGGTGTTAGGGGGATCATGCTTGTATGTTGCCTCATAAACTCATAATCTTGTGTGTTAAGTGTTTTGATTGCAAGAGGTGTGATATAAGAAGTTGCATGTATCTCGTTGTCATTAATGTAAATTGGGGATAAATATAAGAATGGGGGATAAATATCCAATTGAGATAAGTTTCTATGAGTGGTTTCCATAAATGAACAAGTGGGAGATTATTGAGTATTGTCATTGATGTCAAAGGTGCATCTTGTGA
>JARHVA010004457.1:170000-307500 GCA_037957365.1 Torreya grandis | reverse complement strand
CATAGGCATTATTTTATTGATTATGTTCAATGGGATTTTGGACATGTTTACCTTAGTGATGATGAGCCTTATAGCATAGTGAGAAAAAGAAGTGTTTAGATCAATATGTAGAATAGGAACACTTGCCTACTAAAGGATGTCAAGTATGTACCCAAGTTGAGATGGAATTTGGTATCTGTAGAGGAATTAGGTAGTGTAGGTTTCATGGTGACTTTTATAGAAGATTCTAGGAAGATGACCAAGGGTGCTCTTATGGTAGAAAAAGGTAAGAAGGTTGGTACATTTTACTTATCAAGTAGTGCTGACTTTTTTTAATTTAGTTTCTACAAATGTACATACAACTTCATGGCATAATAAGCTCAGTCATAAGAAATGAAAGGGCATGCAAATTTTGAAGGATTGGTTACTCAGATTGAAAGGGTTTGATTTAGATTTTTGTGAAGAATATGTATATAGAAAGCATAAAATGATAAGGTTTCTCAAGGTTAGACCTACGAAGAAGGAGAATAAGTTAGAGTTGGTTCATTCAGATGTATATGGGTTAGATAAGGTGTATTTTATTGGTGGTTCATCTTATTATGTCACTTTTATTAATGATACAACTAGGAAAGTTTGGGTGTATTTCACTAGGAGAAAATTTGATGTCTTTGATACATTTAAAAGATGAAAAGCCTTGGTTGAGAATGAAAGAGGTCTTAAGTTAAAAATTCTTGAGTCAGTTAATGGTGGGTAATATTACAATAATGAAGTTTTTGATTTCTATTCTAGGAATGGAATTCACAAAAGAAGGATGGTTAAAAGAAATCCATATCAAAATGGAGTGTCAAAAAGGATGAAAAAAGACTAGCATAGAGTGTGTTATGAGCATCAGATTGCATGCAAGACTACCCATTTAGTTTTGGGTAGAAGTAGTAAACATGGCATGGTTGTATATCTGATATATAGAGGACTTTTATCTTCTTTGGATGGATGCATACCTGAGGAAGCTTGGTTTGGTAAGAAGGTTGATTATTCATTTCTTAGAATATTTGGCTATGAAGCCTTTATTCATATTGATAAAGTTAATATGACCAAGTTAGAGGATACGTCTCAAAAAATGCACCTTTGTTGGTTATGGTGAGGATGACTTTGGTTTACAGATTTGGAGTCTTAAGGACAAGAAAATATTTCAGTCTAGGGATGTTGCCTTTAATGAAAAAGTCATGTATAAACAATAGTTGTAGGATTAGAAAGAGGATTCTAAAAAAGAGTAAACAATATTAGAGGACACCTAGACTATTGTCTTTAATGAAAAAGTCATGTATAAAAAATAGTTTTAGGATTATAAAGAGGATTATAGAAAAGATTATATAGTATTAGAGGACATTACAGATGATAAAGTGTCCAAGCAACTAGTTCAGGAACCTACTCCACAAGAACCCCAAACTCCTTTGGTGAGAAGGTCTTCTAGGGAAAGAGGGGAACCTAAATATTTTTTTCCATATCTTAATTATTTATTAATCACTAACAATAAGGATTTAGAGTTATTTTAATAAGCAATGTAATTAGATGTTAGCAAGAAGTGGGAGTAAGCAATGATTGAGGAGCATCAGTCTCTCATGGAAAATTAGACTTGGGATTTGGTAAACCCACCTAAAGGTAAGAAAGCATTATAAAACAAGTGGGTGTATAGAATTATAGAGGATGATGGAGGAAAGAAAAGGTATAAGTCCTAGTTGGTGATAAATGGGTTTACACATAAGAAGGGAATTAATTTCAATGAGATTTCTTCCCTAGTGGAAAAGATGACTTCTATTAGGATTGTTCTTGGGATAATGGTAGTGGAAGACTTGCACTTAGAGTAGTTGGATGTGAATACTGCATTCCTTCATGGTGATTTAGAGGAAGACATATATATGGATCAGCCATAGGGATAAGAGGTCATAGGGAAGAAGAACATGGTGTGAAAACTGAAGGAGCTTGTATAGCCTGAAATAAAATCTATGATAGTGGAAAAAGAAATTTGATTGTTTCATGATGGAACAGGGATGCTCCAAGTGTCATTCAAAACATTGTGTATTTATCAATAATTTTGATTATGGTGATTTCATTATCCTATGTCTATATGTGGATGACATGTTAGTTATAGGTAAGAACATGTAAGAAAGAAAGGTACTCAAGGAACAACTTAGTAATTCATTTATGATGAAGGATTTGGGAGTATAAAAAGAAATCCTTGGTATGAGATTAACTTGGCATAAGAATAAATGAAAGCTGAATTTATCCCAAGAAGATTACACTAAAAAGGTCTTGGAAAGGTTTAGTATGCAAGATGCTAAACTGGTTAGGACTCCTTCGGTAGGACATTTTAAGTTATCAAAGGAGTAGTGTCTAAAAATAAAGGAGGAGAGAATCCAAATGTCACATGTACCATACTCACTAGTAGTTGGTAACTTGATGTATGCCATGGTGTGCACTAGGCTAGATATTGCCCATGTAGTGGGAGTAGTAAGTAGGTAAGTGAGTGATCTTGGTAGAGAACATTGGAGGATAGTGAAATGGATCCTTAAATATTTAAGAGGGACCATGAGGGTAGTTTTAAGCTATGTTAGCTTATGGTTATTTATATTTAGAAATGGTTAGATATTTAGACAATAGCAAGAGCACTATATGATATGTATTTTCTGTAGGTCACATAGTTGTGAGCTAGATATCATGATTACAAAAACTTGTGGCTTTGTCAACCATAGAGGTTGAGTATTTTTCTACCACATAGGCAAGAAAATATATGATTTATCTATAGAAATTTCTTAAAGATTTGGGTTATAAAAAGGAGGATGTGAAGATATATAGTGATAGAGTCCGAGTTATATACATATAGTAAAAACTTCACTTTCTACTCTAGGACAAAGCATATATAGTTGAGGTCCCATTTTGTTAGGACAACTTTGGAGGAAGAAAATTTAAAGCTAGAGAAGATTCATACAAGTTAGAATCCTATATACATGATGACCAAGGTGATCATAATAGAGAAACTTAAGTTATGTTTAGTTTTGGTTATCCTTTATAGATGATAGTGAAGGGTTGAAAAACTTCCTTAGAGGAAATTAGTCTCTAAGTGGGAGATCATTATGTTGTGGAGAATATTCCTAATTATAGCTCATTATGGATGGATGTCTGAGTTCTTTAGATGAATGTTGGCATGGGGTACATCTCTAGGTGAATGTTGGGATGAAGTTATAAGTGAGCATCAATGTGATGCAGGCATCAACATATTATAGACATATGTCAACATGTTATGGGCATACACCTGTATTATGTGGGTAAGCATTGAAACCATGATGTACTACCATTATTTATTATTGATTGGTCTATATATAGATAGACATACATCATAATAACATATTAATTTTTCATGATATTAAGATCTATGTTGTGAAAAGAGAGAACATAACATGTGAATCCAGGATGGTTTTTAGAGTCTTTATCCAAACAATATTTTTGCATTGTAATTATGAGAAGACTGATTTGACAGTGGATTATACTCTTGTGGCTTTTAATAAAATTTGAGCAAGTGTTTATTGGTGGATGTAACCCACATTGGGTGAACCATTTTAAATCTAGTTTTCTTATTTTGCATGTTTCATTTTTATTCTTTAAACATCTTTGATTATAGATCTTGTTATTGTGATTCTATGGAATAATTCTATGTTAATATCTAATTTATTCCGAATAGATAAATTAGATCTAGGATACACAACCTATCAATGCATCTAAAATTATTCTCCACAAGACAAGATCTATATCTCCAAAGAAAGTATGAAACCCTAAGCTTGCTTTTCAAGTAGAATGGTGGATAAGTAGATGCATAATATAACTCACTTCTACTTCTCTTCTTCATAAATGATGGAAATTAATGTGTTTATATAGGTGGATCTAACCATAAACCCTTTTAAAATTTTAGGACAATAAGATTAACTCGATAAACCTAGTATTGTAATTGAAATAAATTAACTAGGTTGGCTAGGGGCTAACCTAATTCCTAGTAAGCTTTGTTAATAACAATACAAGGTGAATGTGGTTGACTATGTCATGTAAACCACCAAAAATGGGTTTAGGTTAGGGAAAGTGATAATGAAGGTGACAAATTATTAGAGGAGGGTGTAAAATAGGAGGCAAATATTAGGGAAATGGTTTTTCGAGCTGGTTGGATTGATAACAAGTGTCAATAAGGGACAATAATCATACCAATCACCAATGGTCTAGACACCCATTTCTCGATGTTCCCATTAAGTCATAAACGTAGAGATATTGAGATAAGATGGGTTCTTGAAAGATAAAGAGAATTAGTAAATGATAAAATTTGAAAATATTATGTGTATACATATGCCCCACTCAAATCTCATCATGTGTCACATAGATGCAACATGGGATGATGCTTTTGAAAATGAATATAGTGACACATAACATTAAATTAAAAAAAAAGTGTAGTAAGGATAAAAAAGATAAATGAAAGGATAAAATTGAAAAACACATAACTTTACTTACATTATTTCTCTAAATAAAGAATGAGATGTGAGAAATGTGAAGTTGTCTAATGTGAGAAACATTAGAACAACCTATAAAGATTAGTGTAAAAGAGAGAAAAATCAATTTTAAAAAAAATGTACTTATAATAGTTTAAGAGATTATCTATGATATCAAGATTACAAAACATTTTATTGTTTGTAAAAAGAGTGAGTAGAGACAAAGATATGATCAAAATAAGAAATTTGATGGTAAATATTGAAGGGTAGAATACCATGGGACCAATGGTTTTATTGACTGCATGGATATATGAGAGGTTCCCAATCTATCATTTAGCTAGGTTACCCCATGTGGTTGATGATAGTTTAACTTGGGTTGATATATGGAGATAAGACCAGGTCTTATCCATGGTCTTACACTATAACTCACAAAATAAAGACCCAAGGGGTGCCAAAAATTTTTGAAAGAAAGAAAATAAAGAAGATAAAAATACATAATGAGGAATATTGGGTCCTATCTATGGTTTTATAATGTAACTCATGAATAAAAGGGAACACCAAAAAAACCAAAAGGAAGGACTAAGGTTTGTGAAAGGAAGGAACTACTGTCGAGGCTAAGACCTATGTAAGTATCCTAAAAAAAGTTTTAGATAAAGAGCATATAAAAAGTACAAAAATAAGGGAAATATATATGTTAATGTCTATATCAATGATGAACATTTGAGAGATAAGCTTATGTCTTGGAAGGCTTATTGAATTTGAATTAGTTTGGTATCATGCCATGTAGAGTAAGAGTAAGAATCATAGGATTCCCCAAAGGGTAAGTGGATGTAGGGATGGGAATCACAAGATGGTCCAGAGTCTAACATGATATGAGGGTGGGAAATTTAATATGCCCCAAAGTCTAGAGTAATGTGCGGATGGGCATTGCAAGATGCCCTAAAGGCTTAAAAGAGGAAGAAAAGATAAGAAGAAAAGAGCACCCCATATAGTTTCTAAATGGATTCATCTTTTCCAAGAAGATTCTGATAGGGGATTTCATGAGGTTGGATAAAAGAAAAAGGATGTTAAGAAAGAAGAGTGAGAGAAAAAAAACTAAGTCATCCAAATAGAATAACAAGGTTAATAATTAGATACAAGGTTGATTGGGTAGATGGTGTATTTCTGAAAAGGGGGATGAGAATAATATAGAGTTGATTAGGTTCATTATTTACTATTGGATAGAAGGTAGATAAGGATATAGGGTCAACTAGGTCATCTTAGTATAGTATACAATAGGCAGAAAAGGGCATAAAGTCATATAGGACAAATTTTTTACTACAGAGAAGGTAGAAAACAGAGTTGATAAGGATATAGGGTTAACAAGGTTGAATTAGTACTATAACTTGATTGGTATAAAGGGATATAGAGTCATACAAGTTTATTATATGTTGCAAATAAGGGAAAACATATTTTTTAAGAGAATGTACCAAACAAAATGACATTGTGATAAAAGAGGGAATTTTTTTAAATTTAATTCAATCAAGAAATGGAAGCAAACACACAAATAATTGGATCAATATGAGTGATACAATTGGGGGACATATTAAAAACCCTTGTGCTAACATTGGCCAACATAAGTTTTTTCTATACAATACACAATGATAAGAGATTGAGCAATCAACTAAAAAGTAAATGCTAACTAAGTGGTCATATTATGTGTTAATATATTATTATAAATTTTATTTTAATTGTGAGAGGGAGGTTGTCTAGGGAATATATTGTTATTTTAGACTAAATGTATTGAAACCATATATATAGGGAATGATAAGGAAATATATGTATGGTTTCAATACATTTAGTCTAAAAGGTATCTCTTTTGGTAGTGGTACTAAATTGGTATTATGGCCTACCCCCTCACTTCATAATCCCATAATGATAATAGTGTCAGGTGGTTTTATAATATATACTAATAACCACATGTTTATACCTAACCAAAAAACTAAGTTGGCTTCCCCTTTGGTGATAATATACAAGTAGGTAGGCCTTGGGAAGAAAATTTTAAATGCATTTTGAGTATTATGTGATCTGGTAGTGTGTGTAGAAGAATAAAATAGTGTAGTTAAATGGTAATTTGAAAAAGCACCTAACTAGATGATGTGAGGTACTCTAATCATGCAAATAGCTAAAAGTGAAAGTGTGAATTAATTATTAGTGAATAATTGTTAATTACCTAATTAAGAATGATACAAAGTCAATTCAAATGATAGTGTATGAAATAGTATAGAACAGAGTTGACTAGGTCATTACTATTTTGTGCAAGCAAGAGTCTTTAAGAATAAAGTCAACTAGGTCAACTTGGTCTTTTAGATAGAAGATAGGCTATAAAAATAATTTAACCAAGTTGATTTTGTTTGTTATAGGATTGTAGTTTTAAATACTGTAGACTTTTAAAAAATAGAACTATAATGAAGTACTGAATTGATAGAGAGATAAGGAGAGAAACCTTGGCAGGTTGGAAGATGATAAGGATTACAAATTTTATACTAAAGTATCTTGAATGTTACTTTTAAATTATACCAACTAAGTCAACTAAATCAACCCAATTTTGAAAAAACCTATGTGTTGAAGTAAGATAAGATGACTAAGTAGACTTGTTTGACTAAATTTATTGATCTGGATGCTAAATGAGAGACTAAATCAACATATTCAACTTAATTTGTTGATATGGATGTTGACTAAAATACTAAATCAACCTATTTGACTTAGTTTTTTATTTGGGACTACATAAGAGTATTTTATTGTCCTATCCAATCTAGTAACCTATATTTGATGAAGACTTGCATAGAAAGAACATAATCATTTTGATATGAATGTGTGTTAAACCTATGCACAAGGGTTAGAACAATATCATTTAGTTTGACATAGTATAAGAACTATAGAGAAATAATAAAGTGATATAAGTAACAACATGAAATAAAGCATGCAAGGCTTAGATTCACATCAGGTTCACTAAAATTTATGTAATGGGAAATGCAACATATCTAAAAATCACTCATATCTCAGAGAAGATAAATCCTACTTACAATTCTTATTGGGGATACAATAGATACTTGGGCTCATGACCAATATATATTTATTAGACCTATCCAAGGGATATCTTACCATAAATAATATCACTAGGGAGGGTTCTAAAGCCTCCAATTAATAAAAACTATGCACCAACCCTAACTAGGTCCTATGTTTTCACATTCACTAAACTAATAACAAGTAAAGAAAAAATGTGATCTAATGCTCACCAAAGTTTGTGGTACAAAGTGGGGGGTTATAAACACTAAAATTAAGCATGCATATAATACATATACTCATTTCAATGTATATAACATCCTAATGCATGGAAGAAAAGTACAAATGCATATCTATCTACTCTTATAAAGGAGGAAAAAAGTTAGGAATACTTACATTTAAAGACAAACCCATCAAGCCTCAATATCTACCATGGCCAAGGTGCTTCACAAGAAGTTGTTGTGGCATGTAAGGATGATAAGGATACATTATCTCTAGGGTACACAACCTATCAATGCATCTAGAAGACTTATCTATAAGACAAAAAAGTATGAAACCACAAGCTTACTCCTCAAGTATAATTGTGGATAATTAGATGCATAATATATCTTTCTTCTTCTTCTCTTCTTAATAAATGATGGAAATTAATGTGTTTATATAGGTGGATCTAACCCTAAACTCTTTTGAAAATTTAGGCTCACAAGGTCGACCCAATCGATTTAATATCATAATTGACAAAAAATTAACTAGGTTATGAAATAGGTCATCTAGGGTTGACCTAGTTCCTATTAAGCTTTATCAATAAAAATACAAGGTCGATGTGGTAGACTATGTCATGTAAATTAACAGAAAGAGGTTTAGGTTAGGGAAAGGGATAATTAAGATGACAAATGACTAGAGAAGGGTGAAAAATAGGAGGAAAATATTAGGGGAATGGTTTTTAGAGTTGGTTAGATTCATAATAACTTAAAATAAAGGAAAATGATCATTTCAATCAGTAATGGTCCCCTTTCATAATGCACCCCTTAGGCATGCACTCAGAGAGATTGAGACTCAACAGGCTCCTATAAGATAAACAACATCAATAATTGATAAATTTTGAAAATATTATTTGTATATAGATTTATTTTTATTCAAGGATAAAATAAGAGGGAACTGAAATGGTAGTATAATGTCTTCACACTTGTAGTGTTGTAGACTATGATAAAGTGTGTTTCTAGGCCTCAGTCAAAAAATATCATCACTCATCTTGAAAACTACAAATTATCTACAAGTCTATTAAGATGAAGGTGATAGATGAAACCATGAAAGTGTAAGGGAAAAATACTATCTATATCTCCTTAAAATATCTAGCATAATTTTAAAAATATGTTGAGTGTAATTAGGATTATGTAATTCTAGTTGAAGAGGCATCCAAATCTTAATGATGAGAGATAGGCCTATCTTAGTCCCAAATAAGAGAAGATGAAGTGTTAGTGTTGGATAGAGGTCATAACAAGGTAGAGAGGGTGGAGACTAAGTGGAATACTTATTAAGACACTATGGGGGTTATGACTAACTCAGAATACCCTGTTCTAAGATCTCACCATATGTGAACCCAAACTACCATCTAAGCCCTATCTTGGATAATTTTGAGCAAGGATGTACTTATACTGATGATAAAGTAATAAAAGGGATAAATAAAGACCATGAGAGATATAAAGAAATTATTAATACTAATCATAGTCACTTTAATATTCAAGTACAATTGTTAAGGTATATAAGTAGTCTCTTTTCAAGAGGTATAATACATTACCTACAACCACATCACCTATAACCAATAACCTTAATATAGGTAGTCATTTCTTGGAGCAATAATGTGGAGAGAGAAAAAGAGAGTCAAGTCAAAATACCTTGGTAAATGATATGGACCCTACTTAACTTTAAGTTAGTGGCATTAGTTTTTGGATTCATTCCCCCATCTTTATAAACAATCACTAAGAGAGTAAGGGGGTCACAATGGCTTATCATCCAAATACGGTCTATGTTTGCCTCTATTTCTTCACATCAAAACTCAATGGAGAAAAAGGTAATAGTGGGGTGATTTTAGGGTCAAATAGGACATCTTCCATGTTAGATTCATTAGGTACATCACTCTAATAAGGTCCATATGAAAGAAAACTAGTTTTTTATGGTGTCTTTGTGAATAGTCTATTTAAGGAGCTTTAAAGCATGTTTTGGGTTGTCAAGTGAGTTTTTCATCTCTAATTATTTTTAAATTACTATCTTAGTCATTTTACACCTCTTGCATTCAAACAAAAATTTCATGTGCCTTCATATTGAAGAATGGTTTCCTTGAATATGGTCACAATGAGAATGTCTTTAGCAACATTAAGTCATAAAGTCATCAGTTCCTATTATTTTTATTATATAGATGCAATCATGAAGGTTAAGTTTTTTAATTCAGAGCCTAAATTAGTTTCATAAGTACTAATAAGAGCCTTGAAGGTTACAAGTACCACTCAGTAAATCAAAGGATCCCATTATGACTTATATACCTACATGACATAGTTAAATATGTGTATTACAAGTTAAAAAGAGACTTCAAATGATCATCTATAGTAGTAAGATGAACCATGAACATGCCAAATAAATGTTAAAGGTGATATAGGCCTTGGAGAGATAATAATGTGAGGATGTTTCAACACACTTGAACTCATGGTTTAGGATACTACCAATGAATAAAGTAAATCATAAATGAAGACATTGAGACATATCTTAGTATTATTTAAGGTTGTTTAATAGTTTTTAAGGTAAAGAGTAATTTTTTATTCCATATTAATAAAGCCTTTAAGTATCAAGTTAATGCTTATAAAATTTTATTGAAGGTGATGGAGAGTCAATGAGATTCTTATAATCATGTTTGTAATTTTAACAACCTTATCATGCCTTCCTATATCCATATAGAGGCCAAAGAGACAAGATAACCACCTACAACCATACTATGAATCATGATGTTATAGTCAAGCTTGTTAGAGGCATGAGGTTGAGTGAGAAAATGTGTGTTACGTTATTAAGGTACTATCTTATGGGCTTGAATAAGATCAAGATTAGTTTTAATATAATTTTTATCTTAAGGAATATCACTTATAGTAACTCAGCCATGGAGCTCTATCTAGTCATGATAACTGAGGTGCCTACCTTATTTAGTGAAGGTGTAGTGTTTAATATTGAGGTTGAGGATTAATGGAAAAATATATATATGAAAAAAATATATACTAAGGAATTCCACTAATAATTATACAATCATGGATCATTTGACCCTACATATACAATAATATCTCTCACATGCTTGTTGGCCTCATTTATAGAGGATTATTGTTTAGTGCGAGGAAAAGGAGACTAAGGGAAAATGTATTTTAATTCAAGGATAAACCATGAGAGAAGTGAAATATAAGTACAATTTATTCACACTTGAAGTGTTCAAGACTATCAAGAATTGTGTTTATAGGCCTCAGTTAATAAATATAGTTGATCATTACCTTGAAAACCACAAATCATCTACAAGTTTATTAAGATGATGCTGATAGATGAAATCATGAAAGTGTAAGGGAAACATAGTGTCTACATCTATTTACAATATCTATAATAAATTTAAAATTATTTTGAGAGTGGTTTGGATTAAGTTATTCTATTTGAAGAGGCATCCAAATCATGATGAAGAGCTACAAGGTTGTATAAGGCCCAAATAAGAGAAGTTAAGGTGTTAGTGTTGGATATAGGTATTATCAAGGAAGAGATTATGGAAACTTAGTGCAATATTTATTAAGACATTATGGGGGTTATTAATAACCTATAATACCATATTTTAAGATCTCAAAATATGTAAACCCAAGTTGCCATCTAAGCCCTATCTTGGATAGTTTTGAAGAAGGATGTACTTGTAATGATGATGAATTTTCTAAAAGGGATAAAGAAATACCATGAGAAATATGAGGGAATTGATAAAACTAATCATAATAACTTTAATATTCAAGTAAAATTGTTAATTTATATAAGAAGGATATTTTTAATAGGTCTAATACATCATCTACAATGACATCACCTACAACCATATCACTTAAAACTACATCACCTACAACCATCAACTTTAATACACGTAGTCATTTATTAGAGTTAAAATGTGGAGAGAGGTAATTATTGTGACATTAATAAGTGTTATAGAGTTTAATTATCTTTTAGATAAGGTATTTAAGGTATTTATTTATATATGATGTGATAATAAGATTAGACTCAGTGAGACAAGGCTCAACCCAAGTTGGCACAATACATTGAAGACCTACATGTCTAGTCTAAAGAAAAGTTGAGATAGAAATATTTATAATTATAATTATATTTATAATGGTAAAAAAAGGTTTATATTAACTTAATAAAACCTTCCATCAAGTTTTGATCCCGTAGAAGAGGAGAGAAGCTCAAAGAATAGACCTCTAGTGTCAATAAACACAAGTTTCCTATAAACCCGTAAGTGGTGAAGAACCAAGGTTTTAGACCTTTGGAAGGTGAGTAATTATGGATAATAATTGTGAACTATTTTAAGGATCATTTAAGAATTTTTTATATCTCTATTTACTATGAAAATGTGTTTTGAGGTCTTAAGACCCAAAAGGACCTTTCTTGGCCTTCTCACACAATCCATCCTACATGAGAAACAAGTTTGAAGAGCTTAAAAATTCACCAAAGAGTTGAATGGTGGATATAGTTTATTATAGGTGATGGCACGGTCCTCTTAATTCAAAAATATTTCGTTGGTTTAGTCTTAGGTTCCATACATGTATGAACTATCAATAAGAATATTGGATACTCAGAAAACCCTATTTTACTTGTGAAAGAACTTGATAAGGTTAAAGTTTTGCTTGGATATTAAAGAAGAGTTTGCATGGGGATGATTGGAGTTTGGTTATTATTTATAGTTTCTCCCAATTCAATTTTGTTTAATTATAAAGGAGATAAGGGATATGTTATTTATGAACAATCCTTAAGAAAGGAAGACACCAAAAACCCTTCTTAAACCCTGAAACTAACCTGATGGAGGAAATACAATTCTTAATGAATAAAAGTGAAATTATATGACATCCAAATTACCATAATTCAATTAAAAACTCTTCTAATCTCCATTTAAAGTTACTTGTTCACATGTGTAGGTATATTATTATATAAAACAAGGCTAAATATATAGTTAAAGGCTTGTTTGTGAAGGTATAAGTTATGAAATGAAATATAAATAATGTGAAAATTCTTGTAAGGAATTTACATAGGTTATATGACCATTTAAGACTATTATTAGGTCTCCTAAATTGGAATATTATCTTTAAAAGTCACTAAGAGGGTCAAAAGTGAGGAAAACCTAATTTTCCAAGCCAAGAAGCCTAGTTTTAGACCTATAAGTGAAATAAGAGACCTCAATTTCAAGGTAATAAGTTGTATAAAGATGTTATAGGTCTCAAAAATACATTTTAAAGAAAAAAAACCTATAATTTTCATGAAAAAAATTTCAAATGTCAGTCAAACATATACAAGCACCTAAATAAGGCCTCAGAACTTGAAATTTGGCATGAAGAATGGTATTATACTAGGTAAAGTTAATCAAACATTTTTTTTATTTTTAACATGCGTGGGAGGATTTTTGGGCTAAATATTTATTTCTAGACCTAAGAAGCCTAATTGGAGAGAGAAATGGCAAAGAAAGGGACACTTCCACTTAGATTTGGATCTTAAAAACTGACATGGATCTATAATGGGATACTATGTCCTAAAAAAAGTACCAATTTCTCAATTATAGTCTATAAATTCTTATACATAAGTATGTTTACCTATTTTTAAGGCTATAAAGAATAGGTAGAAAAGCAAGGAAATGGAGTAAAATCACATCTTTTGGAGGGTTTGATGCCTCTAATTTACTTCTTGTAGAATTTAAATTATGTTTAGAAGACATACATGGAGTAATATTTACTTATTCAAATCAAAACCAAGGTTTCTCTTTCTTACGTCACATTTCTTAAGGAGAATTTCAAGTGAACAATTAACCAAGTCAAGCCATAAAAGTTATTAAAGAGGTTTTTAAAGGTTTATTCTCTCTTCCACACCATTTTGAGGATAATAACAAGTCAAATTAAATTTCAAATAAAATTCAAAAGGTTAAAAGAGTTTATAATATTCCTAATAATACCTTCTTTCCCTCCTATGCCTAGTAAGTTGAAAGGGTCATAGATGCTTTAAGGAGACTTATAGCAGCCCAAGTAAAGTGGAGAGACCTCTTAAATGGATTATTATAAGGTTTCAATAGAGGAATTAGTGAATAATTTAAGACCTATTTTTATGGAGGTGACGTATTCATCAAGGAAGACATGAAAGCTAGTATATAGGGTGTGAAATAAGGATTTAGGCATTTTCAAAGTGGTCAAGCTTCATAATAAATGTTGAATACCTTTTCAAGTTTTTCCAACAAGTGATAATATACTCCTATGCCACTTTTGGGAAAGAGTGAGAGGATAAAATCTAGGAAACACTACATAGTGATTTAGGGGGTTTCAAGACAAAGTTAGTCATCCCTATTTTGGGGTTGCTTTGTCTCCCCTCTCCCATTCTCTTCTATTAATAATTTATTTTTTAACATTATCTTATCACTTTTTTCTTTGGATATGATGAAAGGTTTCCAAATTTTTTTTACTACACCTCTTGATGAAATAAGAAATTATTTTCCTCCATTTTTAGGTTATTGCGTGAAGTGTATGGTGATTTCCATTGATATAAAATTATGAATTAGTAGTTTTACTATGATAATGTCTAGTTTATATACTTTTTTATAGTATATTGGAGTTTTTAAAAGTCATAATAATTGTTAAGGTTCATTCTTAGTCTAAGTTTGGATGTGAATTCAATAATCTTTGATTCCTTCTATGCAAAGAATGAGTTATGTCAAGTCTTTTATATGAAACACTATTATATAATCCATATAAATAAAGTGAATATAATTTGTGTAGGCTCATTTATTTCTTAAGACTGTTAATTTAAATAAAAAATAGTCATAAACATTGGTGTATCACTTTTATTCCAAGTTTTCATATCATTTCTAGTGCAAGCTTCATTCTGTCACTCTTTTCCTTAGTCAATAAATCAGTAGTTATTAGGATTAGATAAAATTTTAGTGAGTTAATCAAGGTAACCAAACATTTATTTAGAGAGTCTCTCCATTTCAAAGTTACCCACACTTATGAGATATTCTCTTTCTTCAATAGGAGTGGAAAGTAGCACACATTTTCATAAGGGTAACACTCCTTATTAACAATAATTTTTGGCATGCCCAGTGGGACACATACTCCTTGCCATAGATTAATATTGGAGATGTTAAAAATCATTTTTATTATAAAATGACAGTGATTACATTTTTAACCACAAGATTCTTTGAAGTTGTAGGATTCTTAGAAACAGGCTAGCACAAGTTTCATGCTAAAGGTTACCACAAGATTTTAAAGCAAAGGTATTACTTTTGAATTTGATAAATTTCATTCTCATTAATATAAAATGAAAATATTTATAAATAAAAACCCCTATCATATGAAATTGTTTTAATCTCCTAATCATCCCATTAAACTAGATAATTTGATTCCCACTATCCAAATGGCTCTTTCTATGAACCAAGTATTTATTTAATTCAATAAAGGAATCCCACTGAATCCTATTTAGTATGATGAAATAACAAATTCATCCCTTAAGATCATGCCTTTATTCTCATAGGAAGACCAAACTATGTCTACTAAACATATAAAATATGTAGCCAACCTTTGTTTTATCCATAATATTGTCTATGAGAATGTAGTTATCTAACTTCTTACTACATCCTTCAAAAGAAAAGAATTGAGATGGTATATAAAACTTAATTTAAATTCTATTACTTCTTTTGATGACTTAGGTGTATCCTTTTTTATGGAGTTTAAACATAAATCTTACCACTTGTCCTGGTTGAATAACTCATAGCCATAAAGAGGGATCTACATGAGTTCATGATAGATTTTAACCTCAAATTTCAAAATACATGGAATAATATACATATTATGATTAGGAAATCTCTATAATATGCCTTTTTGTATTATTTAAGAGCTCCAAATTTAGACATAAACATCATTATTTAGTCTATGGGTGATACTACACTCCTAGATGCATAAAAAGTGGCTATTAGAGCATATAATAATTTAATTCCAGATGGAAATTTGGCACATAGACATATTATATATTTTTCTCATAAACACAACCAATTATAGACCCTCAAGTTCCTTCAATGACTCCCATTCTAGCCCCTAAGCATAAGTTACATCCTTTCCTAGTCATTCAACTAATATTGCAGAACTCAAGGGAATGTTGCAATCCTTTGGGAATTAAATTATTCAACTAAAAATGTTGTAGTACCAAACTAATAGGATTTACCAATCACCTAATCAGAGTACCTATCAGCCTTTTAGAGACAATAGGCTTCCTTATCAAGGCTTTAGAGAACAAATACTTTCATATCAAGCTCAATGAGCTATCATGTAGGGAAAATCTTATGTTTTAGTTGATCCAAATGTTCCTTCTTAATCTAAAGCCATTGTATCTATGCCAACACAAAACAATATGATTCTATATTAATGGTGTTATCCATATAATCCAAATGATATATAGAATCAAGCCGTAGTCAACCAATATATCACAATACCTTAGATGATCCAAGAAGAGGGCTATTTTTAATAAATTCAACATAGTGAGGGAATGACTCAATAGGATAAGGTGCATCATGGAAAATTAAATATTGATTCAACCTTTTTGAATTGGAAAATTGATGACCATGAAGCTTTGAATTAGGTTGGTGACTCTAGTACTTTAAGCAATATGTTCATAGTTATCACTAAATCAATACAAAGGGTAATTGAAGATACTAAGGAGGTGGGTCATGTTCCAATCATCCATCCCATTATTCCTAAAGGTGTTAATAATTAGTTTTTTATCCCAATATCTCAAAAAAAAATAAAACATGGAAGTTGGCAAATCTCATCAAGTACCACAAATGCAAGATCATCTAATTGTGTCAAGAATGCAGCCAAAGGTGAGTGTAAATCCTTTTAGTAATATTGATTATATTTATATTTTTAATATCATCATGATAATTTGGGATTAATTAAATATCATAGGATAAAATTACATGCTGATTTAGGACCTTTTATCCCAGAAGTTATCTCCAAAACCAGTTAAGAAGGAGAGTGTAGTTTTGTCAAATTCATATTAGTCAATGAGACAAAAAATGAAACAAGTACATAAAGAGGTAAAATGGGGTAAATATGAGGAAAAATTTAATAAAAAACTTTCCTTTTATTTCTCTTTAATTTTTGGCAATACCTTAGTCCATAATTGTATGATAGACAATGGAGCTAGTATTATGATTATGCCTAAGTAGATTACAGATAAGCTTGGTTTGGTATATGAACAAAACCCAAAAGGATTGTTTTATCTTGATGTATCAATAATAAAATATTATAATAATGATAAAGGACCTAAGATTAATATTTCATGTTCTCCCAAATGTAACTATTTAGCAGGAAGTAGTGGTGGTAGACTTGCCTTTGTATTTTGCCATGTGCTTGTCTAGAGATTTCACATCAAACATTAGAAGTTAATTATAAATTTATTAGAATTATTTAATTTTAATAATAATCTATGGTACCAAGGTCAATATTCACTCTGAGCCTATTTCATGATTTCATTTGGAGTGTTACATGGCAAGTGTTGTGAACATAAACTATGTCATTTCAGATGAGATGGAACAAGCTAGTGAAGTAGAAGACAACTCACCTCTTGAAGGAGTTCCAAATCTATTTATTAATGAATGGGATTATAAATTTCATGAAAATTATCCCTATAAATCTATTGAATATTAATTAATTTGTGTTTATTGTCTTCATGAAAATGATGCACAAATTCTATCCATAGTGAAGGAAGATGAGTCAAAAGATGGCCTTTGGAATTTCTACTTTGATGGGTCAAGGATCAAACATAGTACTAGGGCTGGAATGATGATTATATCACATACCAAAAAAATATATTTTTATACTATTAATTTTTAATTTTTTTATTCTAATAATGTAGTAGAGTAAGAGTTTCTAGTCCACAGTTTGTAAAGGGCTTGGAAGGTGGGAAGAAATGTTTTACAATATTTTGGTGATAGTGAATAGTTCACCGAGTGAGAGGTATGAATGTATGAAATAATTCCTTTATAATATATTACAAACATATATTTTTGGACCTCCTTGAGGATTTTTATATATAAGTAGTGCTAAGAGAGAGAGCAATAAACATGCAGATAGATTGGCTACCATATGAGCTCAATTCAGTATTTCAATTGATGTGAGGAAGGAGAAAAATCATTCACATATAAATATTGTGGTTAGGCCTTATATTCCTAAAAATCATGAGAACTAGAATTTTTTTGAAGATGATAATCAATTTTTTTTCTTCTTGCGAGAGGAGGCTAAATTCTCTCCCAAAAATTAGTAAAATCTCTTACAACAATATGGAGATCAGACTATCCAACTTAGGTCCAATAAGCTACCCAAAGTTCTGGTCACTCTTGAAAACATCTTCAATATAAATGATGAGGTGAGGGTAAATAATTCTTCTTTCTCTACCAAGTAATACTCTCAAGTTGGGTAAAGTATGTTGTCCATCTCAAAAGAAATTAGTTATTAATTTATGTATGGAGTTTGTTAATGTCTTTGCATGGTAGTACAGTGAATTGAATGGATTTTATCCAATTTTAGTTCAACACACCATTAAGATAGAGACTGATATAAAACAAGTTAGATAAATGCAAAGACCAATCAAGTTGAAACATAAGCCTTTGATGAGAACTAAAATTCATAAGCTAGTTGAATTAGAATTAATTTTCCCAATCAAACATTCTACTTGGGTGGCAAACCTTGTTCCAATAAGGAATAAAAAAGGTAAAAATAGACTTTTTGTAGATTTCTATGATTTGAACAAGGGTTCTCTCAAAGATCATTATCTATTTCCATCCATGGATAAAATATTACAAATGGTAGCTAGTTTATAAAGTTTCTCATTATTGGATGGTTATAGTGGACATAACTAGATTATTGTTAAGGATGAATATCACTTTAAGACAACCTTCACTACCAAATGGGGGACTTTTTTGTATAAGAAAATCCCATTCAGTTTGTCTAATGCTAGACCAACCTTTCAAATTACCATGTATATGGCATTCTAAGGTCTAATTAACATGTTTATTATTGTATATTTAGATGACATTACTATATTTCAAAAGAGTGAAAGTGAACACATGGCTTATCTCAAGGAAGTTTTTTTAACTATTTACACAATTTGTGGTGTCTCTTAACCCCAACCAATGTTTCTTTTTAGTTTATGAAGATAAGGTTATTGTAAATGTAGTTTTCAGGCATCATTTAAGAATTGATCCTGAGAGAATAAACCCCATAATTTCCTTATCTTTTCATGAACATAAGAAGGCATTAAAAAATTTTATAGGAAAAATAAATTCTATAAGGAGATACATATCTAATTTTTCAACTTTGGAAAATCTACTTATAACCATTCTTAAGAAGAATCAGATCTTTAGTTGGACTAAGGAGGGAATGAGGAGTTATGAAGTGATAAAACAAGTCATATCTAGTTATCCTACCCTCATTAATCCTAATTTTTCTAAATTATATCATCTTGTACACATATGCTAATGTGGACATAGTTTTAGGTACACTAATGAAAACAAATCAACAAGCTTTGGAAAAATCAATAAATTTCTTCATTCAAGGCTTGGAGGAATATGAGACAAGTATTACCTATGTAGAGAAACATGTCCTTTCAATAATTATATGTCTTAATAAGTTTAGACACTTGTTATCTAACAACAAGATATATCTAATGATTGCTCATCCAAGTATCAAGAAATTCTTGAGAACAAGGACATAAGTGAGAAGATGTCAAGTTGGATAATGAGAGTGATGCAGTATGACATTAAAATAAAAGTCACTAAGCTTATTGGAGGCAAAGGATTGTGTGAACACCTAGCGCAAGACTTAAAAGATAATAAGGAGATAGCTTTAGTCCTAAATGGTGAAGAGATTATAGTTGGTCATACATCATCTTCAAACTAGTTTCAAGGCTTGATAAGGTACCTCCAAGATGGTTTCTATCCTCCCAACTTAAGTGAATCAATAAGAAGGTATTTAATATTTTAGTCCAATATTTTTCTCTTTTTTAATGGCTTGGTTTTCAAGAAGGAAATCAATGGTATGTTATTAAATTACATAGAGGAAATACAAATACAAAGGTTTCTTGATGAATTCCATGATGGAAAATATGGATCTCAATTCTTATTAGGAACTATAGCCCTTAAGATCATGAGAGGTTGGTATTATTGGCCAAACATATTCATAGATTACCATTCTTGGGTGAGGAAGTGCATGAAATGTTCCATGTTTATAGGGAAAAAAAGACTTATTGCCTTACCTCTACAAACAATTTAAGAGGATAAAAAATTTATCCAATGGGTTTTGGAATTCATTGGCCTCGTTAATACACCTTAAATATTAGGTCATAAGTGGATCCTTACTACCACATATTTATTCAATAGATGGACAGAGGTATTAGATTTGAAAGAAGCAAATGAATCTACTGTGTTAGATTTTTATGAAGGTTTACTTCAAGGATTTTTCATTCCCTCCACTATTATTTTAGACATTAACATGTAATTTTTGGGAGCTAGGATCACTAAATGGGATGTTCAACATGGTGTATACCTTAACACTTCATCAAACTACTTCATCAATGACCTTGCTAAGTCAACCAAAAAGAATCTATTGAATATCATAATAAGGAGCATTGAATATAATCATAGAACATGAAATTTTAATCTTAATTAATTTCTATGGGATGATAGGATCACCTAAAAAATATCTATATCCAATTCACCATATAAGCTAGTTTATGGAATGGAAGTAGAGTTGCCCATATCAATTGAGTTTCTTGCTTTAGAACTAATGAATCAAATAATTTTTTTAGAGAATGAACCAATGGAGGTGATGTATGTTGAGGTTATTCATCTGGAATAAATTATAAATTAGTGCATGTTGGACATGGAAATTCATCAATCACAAGTTAAGAGAACCTTTGACAAAGGAACATCTTCAACGAGTTTTAAATAAGGAGTCTTGGTTCTCAAGTTGGATGAGGATGGAGATAAGAAAGGAAGGAACATCAATTTTGACTCCCTTTGGAGTTGTACTTACATATTCTCCAAGTAAAAATCCCATAATTCTTTTCAACTTACCAAAATGGATGGTGATGATTTTCCAATGATAGTCAAAAGGATATATTTGAAACATTGATATTGAGAGATAAGTTCTTTTATAAATAGTTTGTTTGTTTGTTTTTCTCCAAGTGTTTTCTTAGCACATTATTTTTCTTATGTTTTGTTTCAAAAAAGTGCTTATCTTGCACATGCGTCTTGCTAGTTGGTTTCCCTTTGTTTATGTGTCCTCTTTACTTATTTTTGGAGGAGAAAAAATCATCTTATTTCAAGTAAAGAGTCTTGTATTCATTGGTAATATCTTTTAGTGTTCATTTCAGAATGTAAGATATATTTCATGAGTCTAAAAGAGATGTAAAATTTCTATTTCCTAAGCATATTAGACATAGTTCCTATCTAAGTCACCAAAATGTTAACAAGTTTGACCTCATAGGTCAAACTATCACCCCTATAATTTGAAACGTTGATCATCATTCTTTTTTACCCTGTGGATCATGGTTTTTGTCTTCTTATGTCCATTCAACCTTATTTAGTAGATTTTAAGGTAAATTTTATGAGTTTAAGTTTTTGTTCATAATAGCTATATGCTTGGCTAGCCATTTCTTGAGTTATTTTAGTGGGTTTCAAGTGTTGAAAGGATTCTAGAGTGTTTTAATAGGTCTCATATCAATTTTAAAGTCACATGCTATAATAATAATCATATAGGTTTGTTATATTATTTTCTAACTTCATAACCTAGTTGGTTGCATTTTGGATCACTTTCTAGCTTTTAGAGGCAGGTTTTACAAGGTTATGGTATTTAAACATTAGAATAATTCTGTAAACATCATGATATACCTATTTAGACATGAAATGGTATAATGAATACCTTTTTTAGTAGTTTCGTCAGGTTTTTCAAGTTGTTATGGTAGTTTTATTGATAAAAAGGCTCTTTTGAGGTTGTTTGTACAAGTTTTCAAGGTAAAATTGACCGCAAAACATATTCAAGACCTGATTTTTTCATTTCAAGGTCAAATACATGGTTTGGAATAATCTTCAAGAGTAAAAATGTGTGTGTGTGTGTGTGTGTCTATATATATATATATATATATATATATATATATATATATATATATATCCTGTCGACTTCTTTGGTAGCTCTAAAAAGGCCATCAATTTTTGCTCAGTATGTTTAAGAGAGAGAGTGAGGTATAAATATATTTGGAAATGATAAGGACCATAATGAAATTAAATTTATTTGAATTATTATTTTTATTAATTCCCCCATCTTTATAAATAATCACTAAGATTATAAGGGGTCACAAAGGCTTAGTCATCTAGACACGGTCCAAGTTTGCCTCTATTTCTTCACTTTAGGACTCCATGGAGAAAAATGGCTATAGTGTGGTGATTTTAGGGTCAAATAGGACTTATTACATTTTTTAATCATTAGGTACCTCATTCTAAGATGGTTCATATGAAATAAAACCAACCTCTTATGGTGTTTTTGTGAATGTTCTATTTAAGAAACTTTTAAGCATGTTTCAGGTTTTCAAGTGAGTGTTATCATCTCTAAGGTTTATAAAAGTAATAATTTAGTCATTATACATCTATTTAATTCACACAAAAAGTTTATGTGACTTCATCTTGAATAATATTTTCCCTAAAAATGGTCATAGTGAGAAAATCTTTAGCAAGATTCAGTCATAAAGTCATTAGTTCTTATTGTTGTTATCATATAGATGGAATCAATAAGGTTAAGTTTTTTTATTAAGAGCCTAAAGTTGTTTTATAAGTAATAATAAGAGTATTTAAGGTGATAGGTACCACTCAATAAATAAAATGATCCACCTATGCCTTATATGCCTACATGGCACAATCAAGCCTATGTATTACAAGCTAAAAAGAGACTTCAAATGATAATTTATAGAAGTAAGATGAACCATGAAGATGTCAAATGGATATTAAAGGTGATATATTACTTGGAGAGATAATAACATGAGTATGTTTCAACAAACTTGATTTCATGGTTCAAGATATTACCAATGAACAAAGCAAAGCATAAATGAAGACTTTGAGATATATCTTAGTAGACTTTAAGGTTGCTTAGTAGTTTTTAATGTAAAGAGTAGTTTTTTATATATTAATAAATCCTTTAACTATCAAGTTAATTATTATACAATTGATGTAAGGTGATGGATATTTAATGAGAGTATTGGTATCTTATTTGTCATTAAAACAACCTTATCACTCCTTCCTCTGTCTATAGAGAGGTAAAAATACCATATAACCACCTACATTCATACTATGAATCATGATGCTATAGTCAATCTTGTTAAAGGCATGAGGTTGAATGAAGTACATTAAGGGGTGAGATTTAGTGAGAAAAGGTGTATGAGGTTGTTAATACACTCTCCTATAGGCTTAAATAATATCAAGGTTAGTCTTCATAGCATTTTTATCTCAAATACTAACACCTTAAATCACTCAACCATGGAGTTCTATCTAGTCATGATAATTGAGGTGCCTTCCTTATTTGATGAAGGTGTAGTGTTTAATACTGAGGTTGAGTTTTAGTGATATATATATATATATGGAAACACACTTCCTCATAATCTTGAGCACTTAAATTGTGAATACATTATACTACCATTGTACTACCCTCATGGTTTCTCCTATAATCAAAATACATATTCCCTTAGATTACTTTTACTCACACTAAACGATCGTCCTCTCTAAACAAGGGTGACAAGCCTATAGGAGATATGATTGTCTATGTAGGGTGAAATGAGACATTCTTAGATCATTCATGATGAAATTCCTTAGATTATTTTTGGTTTCATGTATATATATAAATGAAACCAAAAATAATCTAAGGAATTTCATCATGAATGATCTAAGAATGTCTCATTTGACCCTACATAGACAATCATATCTCCTATAGGCTTGTCGCCCTTGTTTAGAGAGGATGATTGTTTAGTGTGAGTAAAATTAATCTAAGGGAATATGTATTTTGATTATAGGAGAAACCATGAGGGTAGTACAATGGTAGTACAATGTATTCACAATTGAAGTGTTCAAGATTATGAGGAAGTGTGTTTCCATGCCTCATTCAAGAAATATAGTTGATCATTACCTTGAAAAATATAAGTCATCTACAAGATTTTTAATATGATGGTGATAGATCAAACCATGGAACTATAAGGGAAAAATATTTTCTACATCTCCTTCCAATATCTGGCATGACTTTGAAATGATGTTGAGAGTGATTGGGATTATGTTACTTTAGTTGAAGAGGCATCCAAAGCAGAGAAAGAATGTGGAGGTGTCAGTTTTGGATAATAATCCTATCAAGGCAGAGATGGTGGAAACTAAGTGTAATATTTATTAGTAAAATATGGGGGTTATGACTAATTTAGAATACCTTATTTTAATAACTCACCATACATTAATCCAAGTTACCATCTAAGCCCTATCTTTAATGCTTTTGAAGAAGGATGTACTTGTGGTGATGATGGAGTAGATAAAATGGATAAAGAAAGACCATGGGAGATATTAGTGACATGATAACACTAATCCCAACCACTTTAATATTCAAATACAATTTTTAAGGTCTATATATAGGCTCTTATCAAGAGGTCTAATATATCACCTATAACCACATCACCTACAACCAATAACCTTAATACAGGTAGTCATTTCTTGGAGTAAGAATGCTGAGGGAGGTCAAAATTTTGATGTTAAAAATTGTTATATATTTTAATTAGCTCTGATTTAAGGATTTTAAAATGTTTATGTTTATTATATGTGCTAATAATATTAAACTCGGTGAGATAAAACTCAAGCCAACCTAACATAATCCATTAAAGATGTACATGTCTACTCTAAATCAAAGTCGAGAGAGAAATATTTATCACTATAATATGATACATAACTTTTAAAAAAAGGTTTACATTACCTTAATAAATAATTATATCAAGTTTTTATCAAGTAAAAGAGGATATAGGCTAAAGGAATAGACCTCAAGGTTTAATAAACTCAGGTTGCCTATAAACACTTAAGTGGTGAAGAGTCAAGGTTTTAGACCTTTTGGAAGGTAAATAATTATGGATAATCATTATTAAATATTTCATGGATCCTTAAGGACTTGTTGATAGCCTTATTTTCTATTAAAATATGTTTTGAGGTCTTAAGACCCAAAAGTACCTTTCTCAACCTTCTGACATAGTCCATCCTACTTGAGAATCAAGTTTACAAAGCTTATAACTTCAAAAACGAGTTTCATGGTAGATATAGGTTACTATAGGTTATGGTGGGTTATAATTAGTTTAAACATATAGAATTGGTTCAATCCTTGGTTCCCACATTTGTATTAACTATCACCAAGAATATTGGATACTCACAAAACCCTATTTTGCTTATCAAAAAGCTCAAGAAGGTTATAGTTTTACTTGGATATTAAAGGAGAGTTTGCATGGGGATGAGTGAAATTTGGAGATGATGTATAGGTACCAAAACATCCATTTTGTGTAATTATAAAGGAGAGAAGGGATCTATTAGTTATGAACAATCCTTAAGAAAGGAAGACATGAAAAACCCTTCTTAAACCCTAAAACTAACTCGATGGAGGAAATAAAATTCTTGATGCCTTAAAATGTAATGATGTGACCTCAAAATTACCCTAATTGAATTCACAAATATCCTAAGTTCTATATCAAGGTACTGGTTCACATGTGTACGCATAATATCATATGGAATAAAGTTAAATATGTAGTTGAAGGCTTGTTTGTAAAGGTATAAGTTATGTAATGATCTTTAAATCATGTGTAGAGGCCTATAAGGAATTTAAATAGGTTTTATTATCATTTAAAACTCTTCTTAGGTATCCTAAAGTAAAATATGGGCTCTGAAAGTCATCATATGGGTCAAAGGTGAGGGAGACCCAATTTTGCAAGCTAAGAAGACTAGTTGTAGACCTATGAGTGCAATAAAAGACCTTATTATCAAGGTATGAAGTTATATAATCATGTTATATATATCCACAAGACATTTTTAAGAATCAAAACTTATAAGTTTCATGAAAAACATTTCAAATGTCAGTCAAACATATACAATCACCTATGCTTGCCAATAGCCATTTCTTGGTTTAACAACCTACATAAGGCCTCAGAACTTGAAATTTGACATGGAACATGGTATTAGTATAGGTAAAGTTAATAAAACACATTTGGGAGGTTTCACATGTGTGGAAAGCTATTTGGGCCAAATATTTATTGATAGGCTTATGAGGCCTAATTTGAGAGATAAATGGAAAAAATAGACAATTTTTCTCAGATTTGGATCCCAAAACTTGGCATAAAAATTTAAGGGTATAATGGGTCCTAAAACTGTTCTCATTTCTCTATTACAATCTATACATTCTTATACAAAATCAAGTTTAATTTTTTTTAGGGCTATAAGGAATAAGTAGAATATCAAGCAAATGGAATAAAATCACATATTTTGGAGGGTTTTATGGATATAATTTCCATTATTTTAGGTCTAAATTAATTTTTAGAATCCATCCATGAGGAATATTTATTTATTCAAACAAAAACCAATTTTTCTCTTTCTTATGTCACATTGTTTAAGGAGGATTTCAAATGAATAATGAACCATGTCAAGGCATAAAAGTTATTAAAGAAATTTTTTAAGGTTTATTATCTCTTTCATGCCATTTAGAGGAAAATAACAAGTCAAATTAAGTTTTAAATAACATTCAAAGGGTTGAAAGAGTCTTTAATAGTCTAAAGAATATATTATTTCCCTCGTATGCTTAGCCAGTTGAAAGGGTCAAAGATGCTTCAAGGGGCCTTATAGCATCTCAAGTAAAGTGTAGATACATTATAAATGTATTAGGATAAGATTTAAATGGAGGTATTTATGAGAAATTGAAGACCTATTTTCATGGATGTGACTTATTTACCAAGGAAGACAAGCAAACTATTATATAGGGTGTGCAAGCAAGGATTTAGGCTTTTTCAAAGTGGTAAATATTGACCAATTGATGCTAAATAAATATTCATATTTCTCTAAAAATTTATATTGTACCCCTACACCAATCTTTGGAAAGAGTTAGAATATAACTTCTAGGAAAAACTATGTAGTGTTTGGAGTGGTTTGGAGACAAAGTTAGTCATCCCTATTTTGGGGAAGCTTTGTCTCCCCTCTCATATTATTTTCTATATTTAATTTATTTTAGAAGATTATATTATCACTTATTCATTTGGATATGCTAAAAGTATACCAAATTTTTGTTTTATACCTCTTGAAAAAATAATAATCTATTTCCTCCATTTCTAGGTTATTGTGTGAAGTGTATGGTGTTTTCCATTGATTTAATATTGTGAATTGCTAGCTTTCCTATGTTAATGTATAGTTTTTGTAACTTATTAAAACAAATTGGATTTTTTATAGGTTATACCAAGTTTCAAGGTTTAATCTCATTCTTAGTTTGGACATGAATTCAATAATCTTTCATTCCTTCCATGTAAAGAGTGAGTTTTGTCAAGTCCTTTGTATGAAACACTATTGTAGAATCCATATACCTAAAGTGAAGAGAATGTATATAGTCTCATTTCCTTAATAAGTGTTTCAATTTCAATAAAAATTGGTCATAAACTTTGGTGCATCACCTTTTTCCCAAGTTTTCATTTCAATTCCAGTGTAAGCATTATTCTTTCACCCTTTACCTTAACTGAGAAATTAGTAGTTAATAAGATTATATATAGGTTTATAGAGTGAATCAAGGGAACCAAAAATATATCTAGATATTGTCTCCATTTCAAAGTCACCCACACTTAGGATATATTCCATTATTCTAGTAGGTGTGGGAAGCAACACACATTCTGACAAGGGTAACACTCCTGATTGATAATAGTAATTGAGATTACCATATACTTACCATGACTTACCTTTATAATAAATGGATGCATGCAAATATTATAGTATATAACATGGAAGGTGTAGTACCTACATTTGATAAACCCTAGGGATACAAAGCTAAAAATATAAAAAAATGTGTGCATACATAGGATGGTCAAATTAGCACTGAACAACTCTTAGAACTGATTAAACTACTTGGAAAATTAGCGAGTCATGATCACAAAGGCTAGCTTAGAACCAAAATACCACACATGTAATGAAAAATGAAAGTAAAACATCATAAATAAATGAAATTTTAATGTGAATAAAAATCAAACAAAGATTAAATATCAATGTGAATAAAAATCAAATAAATATATGTAAGTAAATGAAATATAACTTCATATAAGATATGTATGTCAAATCAACCACAAAGAAAACATAATTGACTGAAAAATGAGAATATAAATCAAAATGTAAGATAATCATATCAATTCAAACATAAATAAAACCATGTATACATGTCAAATGTCTTATGTAAGATAAGTTAAGTCCAAAAAAATAAAATACAAACATGATGGATAAATGAATCAAAATATCCAAATAATGATGACTTAAATTCAGTGCTTTCTCTAAAGTGTGATGTAATAGAAAACAACCGCTAGTGTCATGACTAGTATGATAATTATATGGTGTGTTAATAAAATGTGAAGGTATATTTATGATGAAAACCTAGTCTTATTAATGGTATTAATATTCAATTCATAAACTAGAAGCCAAAAATCAAAAGAACAAAAATATTATAAGGCATATGATTAGATAAAATAAACACCCAACAATGTAATATCAGGGAGAATTTGATTTATATATAGAATGTGACACACCACATGGGTGATGTGAACATCCTTAGTAGGAATGAAACACACTAGGCAAGTGAATTTGGCTAGAAACTATCAATATCAAGGATATAAGACACTCAAACTAGTGAATGTAAATATTTAGATGACAAGTGAAGTGCATAGATCATCCCATGAAGGATACATACATTAAATTAAAATGAATCTTACCTTTATGCACCATGTTCCCCACTGAATAGGACACCTTATAGATCCATTGATATATTGTGAATATTGGTTACTTGTGTGAGAAATTAGGTGTCACTATAAGTATATGATATAATGAGACCTCCTACCCTAGTCTATTGGCCTACCACACCGCAATGGATATCAACTTTACCATGAACCCAATTTTATATTTTGTGCTTTGACTAAGATTGGATATGTGCCAAATATCACATATTTTTGTGTGATCTAGATTTTAAAATTATTTTTGCCTTTTGATCATTTCCTTTTTCTTGTATGATCTAGATTTTAATTATTTTGTATTTTTTTAGTTTCCTTGTCCATATGGATTTAGATAAACAATCATGATTGAAATAGTTGATGAACACAAGACAACTTACACTTGACCACTAGAGAGAAAAGCCTAAAGACTATGGTGTCCAAATAATCTTATACTTTCCCACAAGAGTGAAATCTTAAAATCAATCTATGTGTGCGATAAAAGGAAATAAAGGAAATATTGGGATTGTGAGAGTTCCATCTAGGTAATAAGTGATATAATGATGAATGTGCTCATAGTTGATCATAAAGAGGTAAAAAAATGTTATGAAAGGGATAGGGATATGATATGGTATGCATAAAACTTAGGGAAATTATAATAACCTAAAAGGTATCTATCAAAAGCACCAATGAAATTATTAGTCATCCCATAAGAGGGGGAAAGTAAATAAGGACCAAAGAATCACAAGGAAGATAAAGAAAAAATTATAAAAATGTGATAAATGTAAATAAAATGATAGAAATGAAAATAATACCTAAGAAATATAAGGAAAACAAAGGATGAAAGTAATGTGATAGAGAACAAAATAACTAAAAAGGAGACAATAGTGTAAATTAAGTGACATAAAACCAAAGAATCACAAAGGAAATAATGGTGTAAGTAAAACGATACTAAATGATTTAAAATGAACCCAGAAAAAAAGAAATGTGAGATAAAAAAAACATATATAATTTATATGTCAAATTTGATAATGAGAAATACAGGCTTATGTGTCTCATAAGCTTTCATGAAGTCAAATTTGTTTGTTATTGGGTAATGTAGAAGAAGAGCGGCCCCCATAGGATACCTCAAAGTGTAATATGATATATGGAGAATCATTACAAGATTTCCTAAAGTTTGAAGTGATATGTGGATGGAAATCACAATATTCTCCAACATTTTATTTGAAGTGAGGTGAAACTAAACTATTAAAATGAATTGGATTGGGTTGACCAATACATTTTGATAAAACTAGTTGCGACAATGAACTATATTGGGTTGTCTGGTGTATTTTGAAATAGGAAAATGTGTTGATATGTTGTATTTTGAGGATGTTTAAATTGACATATAAATTATAAAATTTATTTGATGAGTTTGATAAGCTAAATGAGGACCATTTATAATGTGCTTTGGAGGAGGCATTTGAACTAGGTGTTCCTTGGGTTTATGTGACCAAAGTGGTTGAGGTTTGATGAATGAATCTACGCATTTGAATTCATTCATCTAAGATATATTTTACTTATTATTGTAGCAAGAAGGATTAACTATTGATTGGATAACATTAGTAGCTTATCTGAGATTAGTATGGTGTTGACATTGAACATTAGGTAGTTGATGTTGATGTGACTCATTAGATTTGGGTTAAGAGAATTTAAGATAGTATTCATAATGTTGTTGACTAAGAGTGTTGAGATTGAAATGTGTAAAAATTAAATACTTTTATATTATGAAAATTATCATGGGAATTACCTATCATATCATGTCACCAACTAAACTTATTAGGATTGAATAGTTTTGGAAGACATTTGAAAGTGTCAAAGCTCATGGATTTATAAGGTGACATCACTCTCTTGAGTTCATGGAGACTCAAGGGAGGTTGGGAAGGGATTTTATTATTTAGTTGGGAAGATCACTCATTAGGTTGTGATAGAGGATTAGTTTAAGATTAAGTGGTATAAATGACGTTAATTTATTATTTTTTATGAGATGATTCAAATTGAATCACAATAAACTATTTTCTTTTTTCTTTATCTTGGGCTTCTTCTAAAGTCTTAGGGGGAACATCCTAGATTTGTATTTAAGAGGGGATTTAAGAGAGGTAATAAAGAGTTTGAAAATATTATAATCACTCATGTTATGATCCAATCTATCAGTTATATAATTCCATCATTTGATAAAAGTGTGAGCTAAATCATGAGGAAGTTGCTTAGTATTGATGAAATGCAAATGTAATTTTTAGTAGGGTCATTATGTTGGAATTTCTTCACTATATCATTGAATAAATCCTATAGTTATGTAATTTTATATATAGTAAATGGATTATACCATTAAATTTAATTTATGACAATGTTTTTGGATAAGATCTTGGTGGTTTAAAAGGTGTTATTTTGGACACACTCTTTATACATATTGTTAAATCTTTTAAGAAATATAGTAATATTTTTGTCCCCATAATATGTGATAGTTGGGGATATGATTATAATGTCTATGGGCACAATGAAAAGAGTTAAAGGATAATTATGAAGATTTTGAAGTATTTTATTATGTAAAAGAGGTTGAGGGATGATAATCTGATTTGCATCTCTAAGAGGAGGTCGAAAATAATTATGATTTGGTTGAGTGATCATTGATTGAGGTTGACTATCCATTTGAAAATTTTGGTTTTACATTTATAGAATTTGGGAGCTAGTATGATTTTGCATAATGTTTATTTCTTGGATCATTTGTGGAAGGATTTGATTAGTATCAATAGGTGAATTTTTATTAAAGATATTGGGATGAGGATTTCCAAATTTGGTATGGGAGGAATATTCCCAATGTTAGTGTTGGTTTCTAAAAATGTGGTAGAAGAAGGAAGCTTGTTAAATCCACTATTATTTTTAAAAGTGTAATTGGTATTTCATCAAGGTTATTGAATAAAATGGAATTATCTAGATGATCAATATGATTTATTTTATCCATGTTACTTTGTGAAGTGATAAAGTTAGGTTCCATTGTTATGGGTGTAACAAGAAGATTATGCACAATGGTTGTAATAAATTTAACATAATGTGAGGCTCCAACTGATGATGTAGATATTTTGAGGATTTTGTAATTTCTAGATTTAAAAGGTTTAAAATTGGTATAAGGTGTATAATTGTCATGATTCTAAATTTTTAAATCTACTATACATTATGGGGTAGATCGAGATTGATATGAAATATAATTATTTTCTGAAAAGTTACACCATGAAGATTTGTTTTCCATGGTAGATAGAGTGGTAAGTGTTGTCAATTAGGAGTGTACCCTTGAGATAAATTGTGTTATTTATCAATTTTACTAGAACATGCAATATTTTTTAAGTTTGGGTAACTTTAGAAGGGAGATAATCTATAGAAAAGGTTGGTTCCCTTGTTACTTTCACTAAAACTTACTCTTAACCTACTATTTACTAATTATTGTAATGAAAAGGGTGATAAAAGACACTGTTTGCAATGGTATTGAAAGGGAAACTAGAAATGAAGGTGATGCACCAATATTTTATGATAACTTATGATTTAAATGAACACTCTTATGAAAGTAAAAAGCTTCCACACATTATCTACACTCAATAATGACTTGTATAAAAATGTTTCAGAAGAAGGACTTGACTGACTCAGTTTATGCAAGGAATGAATGTAAAGGAATTGAGCTCACATCTAATTCTTGAATCAAAACTGATATAGACAATTAATATGGAATTAAAAACATCAAATATCTATTATGAAGGTAAAATAACTAGATAATAACATATGAAAACAAATTATTCACTAAGCTATATTAATGGAAAACACATACACTTCACTCAAAAAACTTTAAAATGGAGGAACAAAATCTTCTTATTTATCTCAAAATGTGAGTAAAAATTATATAAACCTTTAGGTACAAAATAAAAATCAAAGAGTGATGATTTAAATTCTATAAAATGAGTTCAAATAGAAAAAGCAAATTCTTAGAGGCAAAGCAGCCGCAAAATAGGGGTCCTCAATCTTGTTCATCTTCCTCCTTTAGTGCTAAGTAACACTTATTCAACCATTTAAAACATTTTTATTAAATATTTTAGCATGTAAAATAGAGTTTAAAATTATTTTTGTACTTTTTAAAATGTTCATAATTATTGGTCAAGACTTGACCACTTGGAGAGTGCTTAGATTCTTGTTATAACCCCTAGATCTTAGCCTACAGGTCTCCTTGGTAAATGAGTCTTCATCCATGAAATTATGACTTAAATTTAATTTAGGTATTTATTTTAACCCTTATTTATGCTCATTTATGATGTTTCACCACTTGGTTGAGTTTTTTAGGTGACTTATTCAATCTTATTTAACTTTGTCTTCATGATTGGCATAGGAAGGGAAATGAATCCCTTTTAGAGATTTGAGACCTTTTAAAATTATATAACCTCATTTAAATCACTTTAATGAATTATTAAAAGTCCAAATGTGGTGTAACATTTCATGGATAATCTTTCTAAGGATTATTAAGATCTATTATGCATTGATTATATTTTAGCCTTTTAAATATATCATTCTTCACCAAGGCAAAGAATGGAAAATGTCATTTTAAATTTAAGTTTGAAACTTTATTCCATGTATAGATATTAAATATAATATAATATCTATAATTATGCCTTTTAAGACCTAAATCACTCAAAAATACTCAACTTTGCACCAAAACCATGAATTCCTTCACAATTCCTTATATCATTTTTAAAAATAAAATATCCTTGTATGGGATAATCTAAAGATGATAATGAGAAAATGATCATAGTTTCATATAACCTCTATCCCCTTACATCTCCACACAAATTTTTGTTGCATAACTCTAATTTTAGAAATACTTTGTAGCTCATTATTTCAATCAAATTAAGCCTAATTAGCCCTCTTAGGCCTAGAAAGTGAAGATCTTGATACTAGGATCTCCCATATGTGTGAAACCCATAAAAATTATTTATTCACTTTACCCATGATTTAACCATTCTCCATGTCAAATTTATAGTCATTTCATGGTCTTATGATCTCAAAAACTCAAAACTGGTCAAAATAGGCTCTTTGGTAGCTTACAATAGTTTTAGGCCTTTCCATGGTGATTGGGAGATTGAATTATCTTAATTTATACTAAATAATCTTTTTTTGGGTCCTAAAATTACTTATATACAGTTATCTTCCTTTTATTCACTTGGAAATTCTTTAAATTAGTTTGGGACGGTCTGCCACCTTTTAGACTTAGGTATGTCTATGGGGTCTCTTTATTCATTTGAGCCACTTGGTGTATTTTATTTCATTTTAAGTATCACTAGGAATATTATTATGTCTCTTATAAAAAATAATAAACACTTTTTCATACACAAATAATCATTTTCACCTCTGTTAAAGGCTCTTTTAGACTTGGTTTTGAGCATAGACTCCATTAATGGAGATATGAAGACTTGGTTTTTTATCTTGAAGTATAGTATGGGAATGAGACAAATTTTAACACTTAAATTACTTAAAAAATACCTCCATGTAAAATTTCAATTCATTTAATTTATTATAACTCAAAAAAGACATCTTTTGGGGTTGCCTCAACCTGCCTTGTCAATTTTTTCAACATGTGTAGGTCTGAGTTTTGTCATTCTATTGAGTTTTATGAAGTAAAAATACTTAATTATATTTAAATTATGAAAAATAGGGACAAAATAAATATTAAAATTATTATTTTCCCATTCTTAACCGTGAAAAATAATCAGATTTACATTTTTAGACATGATGCACACTTAAAAATTGTGAACTATGAGTCATAAAGAGAAAAATTAAGTGAATATTGAGATTTATAAGGTATAAATACCCAATTAATTTTTTTTAGGTACATTTAAATACCCATAAAAATTATAAAATCATTAAATTTAATCATTTAATTATTTAATTTCCTCAAAAATGCTTTTTCTAATTGTTCCCACTTGCATGCCAAAATCTTGAATTTTGCAAATTTGCCTTTCTCCACATTTTGCCTTGAAATTATGAATATGGTAAATATAAAAAAATGTGTGGGAAGACTTAAAATAACATTAAATTTCCTCAAAAAAATTATCATGATGTTAAAACCTTATGTCATACCTTATATCCCTCCAAGAAGCTTTCCTAGCTCAATGTTGACTATCAACATATAAGCATATGATTGTGACAAAATAGTGGATAATTACACTATTATTGTGAGATAAATAAGTTAATTGGAACTTATAACCACTCATTATAACAACTCATACCATTTTTCATAGCTTTATTATTCTTATAGAGGCCTTACAACTCATTTTTCTCAAAACTAGCTAGTGGGTTACCTACGTGAATGGTTATTTATGACTGTAAGAGGTTTGTAAAAAAATAACATATAATTACAATAATAATGAGGCCTTAATTATTGAATAAAAATATCTATATACTCACCATTACCATATGTACAAAAAATGAGAACCTAAATTCTCTTGTAGATGAAACAAAATCATAGATTTCTCATAATAAGTAATGGGTTGCCTGTGTGAATGACTTGGAGAGTTCCTTAGGTTTTTTTAAAAATATAAGATTATTCCATTATTATTTTGTAAAAATATATGGCATGAAAATTTAACTTTTCATTATTATCCCATTTACCAAATTTGGATGTTAGATCACCTCTCTAACATCTTCAACCCTTCAAATCTTCTTCAAATTAGCCCTCAAACTTAGGACTGTGTATACAGTCTAAAACTATTTGCTCAACCTTGGCCATGCTTGACATCCATATTAGTTTTTTGTTGAGTGTGATGAGATAAGTATTTATAATTAATTCAACATATTCATATAGTTATACAACTTTTCAACCCTCATAAGAAGATCTCCATATGATGTTTGTGAGAGCACAAGAGGTCAATGAACTTCTTAACACTATTCTATGTAGATAACCCTTGAGAGATGATCATAGTGTATTCAAAAAATCATAGATAAATTTTTTACCTTGAACCCAAACTTTCAATTTTTTTATAAATTACAAGAACTATGCCACTCATCTCATTTTATCACGGTTTCTTCATTGCATAAGCTAGTAACCAAAACTTCTCAAGTGTACAGACTGCAACCTCTAGGTTGGAACTAAATGAAAAGAGTGACCTATCATTATTTTCACCTTGAATTCCATATTTAACCTAGCTATATCACTTGATCATGCTGAGGTATCTCACACTAGAAACTATCCTTACATCACAATCAAATAGTTGTAGCTGATTTTTTTGAGATAGGAAAGCCAAAATATTGATTTTTTTCTTGGAGAGGATCTTCTCATCAAAACCTGATTGTAGAGGCCTAATAGAGTATGGGGAAGGCACAAAAGAAGGATAAGAACACTAATTATGGTCATGAAGCTAGTCCTCTCTTTCCACCATTGGATCATCCACTACACTATAATTGCCTCTTCTTCATAGCATCTTTGGAGCCGCCTACATATTCTTTGGAGCATCTTCAGAGCATTCTATATATTCTTTGAAGCATCTTTAGAGCATCCTATATATTATTCAAAACATCTTCAGAGCATCTTGTATATTATTTAGAGCATCTTCATATCTATTTGTATATTATATGGAGCATATTTAAAGCATATTGTGTTCTATGTTGAGTCTTTAAACTATCTAATATGGTGAATGAAGATGAAATTGAGATTTCTTTTGATTAGATACTATCAAAACCTTACAAAAACCTTCAATAGATGTCACATAAAGGTCAAAATTGAATGGAAATGAGTCATGAAGTTAGTCCAGAATGTGATCAACCTAATTATTCATATTTTAGGCATAAAATAACATTAATGCATGTTATGACACTCATCAAGACACTCTAGAAACTTTTCACCATTGAAAGTTGCATGAAAAGGTTAAAAAATGACTAGACAAGCACAAGATAAATGAAGGACAAAACCTCAACTTAAACTAATCAACCTTATGACCTATTAATCAAGGCTTCATATTATCACTTTAAGGACTTTTCAAGACTAACCTATTGACCAATAATACAAATTATCATGACAAGCGATGTTTCAAATGATAACAGTGACATTTTGACCCATGAGGTCAAAATTATCAAAATTTTGGTGACTCAGTTGAGAAGCATGCCTACTATGCTTGAGAAACAGACATTTTATATTTATTTTATACTCATAAAACCACACTTATATTTGGTAATAATAGTGATAAATTTTATTCATGACTATAGGACTCTTTTGACTTGAAATAAGACCACTTTCTCCTCGAAAACAAGCAAGGAAACAAACATGGGCAACACATGTGAAAATAAAACACTTATTTTTGATAAAAAAACTAAACAAACTAATGTGCTAGGAAAACACTAGGAGGAAAATAAATAAACTATGTATAAATAACTTTACTCTCAATAGCAGTGTTTTAGATATATCCCATTAACTAGGGTTGGAAGTTCCTCACGATTTTTTTTCCAAGTTAGAAGGCATTGTGGGATTTATAGTTGGATACTGTGTATGGGACACTCCAAAGGGAGTCAAAATTAGAATGCCTTCCTGGTTTATCTATGTCCTCATCTCACTTGAAAACCATATCTCCTTCTTTAAAACTCCATGAAGAAGTTCCTTTGTCAAAATATCTCTTTACTTATGCTTGGTGAATTTACATGGCTAGTATGGACTGATTTTCAATCTCTTCATTCTCCATAAACTCAATGTACCTAGTCTCTATTAGTTAATTCTCCAACAAATCAAACTAGTGCATTAGTTCTAAAGCAATAAACTCAAGAAAAATGGGTAACCTTGGTTCTTTACCATATACCAACTTATTTAGACAGTTGGTTATTGATATTTTGTATGTGATTCTGTCAAACCATAAAGATGACTTCAAATTTAAATGCCATGATCTCTAATTATCTTCAATATTACTTATGATCTTTAGTAGAGTCTTATTGGTGGACTCAACAAGGCCATTACCTTGTGAATAGTAGTTTGATGAAGTGTTGAGGTAAACAATAAGAAAATAACAACCCATGTAGGATATAAATGGGTTGAGGCTAGCAATAAATATCCTAAAAGGTGATATAATGATGTTAAATGGATTAAATAATTTATATAATATCAAAATTTTTGTCTACCTACTAAAATGGGTAGACTAAGGTTGATGTAGATCATAACACATGATACTTCAAAGGCACTAGGTTAACCATGGTCAACATAGTTACATAAGAAGGTATATATATATATATATATATATATATATATATATATATATATATATATATATGTATATATATATGTATGTATATGTATATATACATATGTATATATATATATATATACATATGTATATATATATACACATATATATGTATATATATATATACACATATATATGTATATATATATATATATATATATACATATATATGTATGTATATATACATATATATATACATATATATGTATATACATATATATATATATACACACATATATATTATATACACACACACACACACACACACACACACATATATATATATATATATATATATATATATATATATATATATATATATATATATATATATGTATATGTGTGTGTGTGTGTGTGTGTGTGTGTGTGTGTGTGTGTGTGTGTGTCTATATATATATATATATATATATATGTATATATATAAGCCTACTAAATTGATAAGGGTTGTTATAGTTAAATCTAGTTATCTAAAAGTCTACTAGGTCAACTATGGTCAATCTAGTTAGATAGGTAGACAAAGATAGTAATATGGGAGTCTATTGGGTTGAACAGATTAAGGTCGATGTTGGTCAACATAGTCTATTTTGAAAAGATGATAAAATAAACAAATTTGACCATGGTCTAATTATTTTATGATCAATAAAATAAGGCACATAACTAAGTCAACTAGGGTTATCTTAGATGAATTTTTAGTACATTTTTTACAAAAAAAAAAAAAACTAGAAAATAGGAGTGAAAAAATGAAATATTGAGTTGTTTAACAAAAAAATAGAATTTTAGAAATTATTTAATAATTTTTTATTGATATATCATAAAATGCAGACTATTTCATATTAATACATTATATTTGGTTATAAAGAACCTAATAAATATGACTAGGTTAACCATTTTCAACTTAGTTGCTTGACTATGAGTGTTATAGATCTTAATACTACAACTAGGTTGTCCTATGTAATGAATTTTTATAGAAAAATAAACTTAACAATAACTCACCTAGGATATATTTAATCTTAAATAGGAAAAAAACATAAAAACACATATATTAAATAAGATAGACCATGATCAACTTAGTCAGTAGAAATTTAAAAATTGAAAATAATGCAAAAAACTAGGTCAACCTACATTGACCTAATTCACTGAAATTGAAAATTGAAAACTACACAAAATGAACTAGATTGGCCTACATTAACCTAGTTACCTTTAAATTAAAATTATAAACCAAAGAATAAAAATGAGTTGACCTACATCGATCTAGTTGACTTTTGGAATAAAAAATACAATGTAAGGGTTAGATTCACGTCGGTTTTACTAGAATGTATGCAAAAAATTAAGATATATCTACAAGTTGTCTTACTTAGTAAATCTAATATTGGAAAATATAATCAACTAACATCTATTATTAAGCTTTTTATATATGGAACATGGCCAAATTAGATCTGATAAACCTGAATAAGGGGGAATTTATCACACAACACTAAAGGAGATGGTTCAAAACCATATAGGAAAATATTATCATGAAATAACCCTATTTAGGTATTCTAATGCATAAAATGAAATATAATATAGTGTTATCAAAGATTATGACATAAATGGGTATGGTTTTAAACAAAAAAAATAAACAAAGGATCATGATAGACAAATGGAGACCTCGATAGCCTAAGGTGGAATATAGAAAGCCTATAAACCCCTATAGTTACACTAGGTTTAAGTGTAGAAGTAACCTAAGAAATGATTTATGCATTCAAACTTATTAAATAATGCCATATATATCTATCAAATGAAATAAATTTTTTTATATATACTTACCTTAGGATGACCCTGTCAAGTCTCAATCTCTACTTTGGCCAATGGTGGTTTGTAAGAGATTATTGTGGATTTTTAAGTATTACACTATAGATGAAATTAACTCTAGGATAAAATATTCTTAATTTCATACAATAATTACTACAAAACATGTTATGTATCCTTCAAATCCAATTATAACATAATTACGAGTGGTAATAATTTGAAAATGAATGTTACTCTTTATTTGATAGAAGTGAATATTGTATTTATAGTAATGGATAGGTAATAATTCTTCTAAAATTTTATCTAACAAGGTCATCCTACCATGACCTAGTTTCAAAATTTATTGTTCAACATTGAACCTTGTTAAACTAGGCCTACCTAGTTGTGTAACCTAGGCTGTAATTTTTGCAACAATGTTGACCATGGTTAACCTTGTAGGAAAACATATTTAGGGTATATTTTAGATGATAATTTACTAAGGTTTAGACAAGTGGTATTTGTAGTGGATTTATGTATGATGGAATTAACGAACAATCTTGTAAAGAACCAATGGTCTTACCACCCTTTTCTTGGTACATCCTTTAAGGCATGCACTCAGATATATTAAAACTCAATATGTTCGTACAAGATATAAATCATCATTAAATGTTAAAGTTGGAAAATATTATGTATATACAAATTCTAATTGTATGGCTAACCTAGCTCTTGTCTGAAATAAAAAGGGTAAAATTATAATGTATGTGGATTTTAGAAATCTTAATCAAGCTTCAAAAAAGGATAACTATCCATTACCTTCTCAATAAGAATTATTCCATATAGTTTGTGGATCTAAAATTATGTCTTTTATATATGGATTATTAGGCTACAATCATGTTTTACTATAAAATTATAGTCAAATGAAAAATGTTTTCATAACTAAATTGGGAAATTTTGCATACAAAATAATGGCTTTTAGAATAATCAATGTATGTTTCAATTTTTAGAAAGACGTGTATTTTTATTTTAAATTAATCATTGATAAGATCATCATTATTTATATGGATGATATAATTATATTATCTAAGGATAGAGTAGATTAGTGGCCCACTTTCACATAGTATTTGATAGATGCATAAGGTATGAAATCTCATTGAATCCCAAGAAGAGTATTTTTTGGAGTCACAAAAGGTATGTTACTGGTCCATGTAATCACTATGGAAATTATTTATATTTTCCCTAAAATATTCTAAACCATTTGAAAAATTCCATGTCCTAACAATAAAATAGAGCTCAAATCTTCCTTTAGTTTCCTACATGAAGAAGGTCTAGATGATGGATTCCCCTTTTGGAAACCAATCCACAATTGTAAAGACCTTCTTAAAAAAGTAATAAAATGGGAAATTGGGGATGGATAGAAAATATACTTCTAGGAGTATGATTGGATGTCCAATACCCCACTCTCCTCACAACAAACTTGGGCCAACCAATATGTGGTATTCAAAAAATGATTGGGATCAAAATTTAAAGACTCTTGGGTTGAGCACAAAGGTTCAAATAGATGTAAATTCCTTCCTTGAGAAGGTTACATAGTTGAAGAAGGGTATATAATATAGAATCTTAAATATTCCATCAAATAAATTCTTATACCTTTATTCCATAAGGAAAATCATTTTCTATGGGTAGATAAAGACAATGGTATGTACTCAGTGTCCTCAAGACACACCACTAATTTAAACCTAGAAAATGAGTGGAACTACTAGAAATATTTATGGATAAAATAATTGAACCTTAAGTTTAACTTTTTATTTTAGCTAGTGGAATAAGATAAGGTCTTAATAGTGGACAAACAAGTAAAAAGAGGACTAATAGTCCCCAATATATGCCCATTATGTAAGAAATCTAAGGACATAGTACATCATTTATTTCTAAATTGTTCATTCATCACAAGCTTATTTAATTGTTTGTTGCATAAATTCAACATTTATTGGATTAAACCCAAAAATGTGTTAGATATCATTAAATAATGGAAACCACCATGGAACATCTCATTCCTTGATTTCCTATGGAATTTGGCTCTCCCACATTGGTTTTGGGGTGTCTAGAAAGCCCATAATGATAGACATTTCTCAAATAAAAAGCACCAGACAAAAGGGGTTTTATCTAACTATACCATGCCATCACTAAGAATTATAAATCCTTCCCACCCATAGACAAAATCCAATACCAGTCTTAGCACAAATAATCTTCAATAATAGAGTTGTGATTAAGAAAATAAGATATCCATCTAAAGATCTAAATCATAAAGACATGAGATGGAAGACCCTACTTGAAGGTTAGGTTAAATTAAAATTTGATGGAGCTTCAAAAGGAAACTAGGGACTTATAGGTAGGGGAGGATCCATAAGGGATTTGAATGGGATGGTTATTTATACCTATGTAGGCCCCTTAGGAACATAGAAAAATCATGTGACTAAAGCTAACACATCTTTATGAGGCATTTAGATTACCTCCATCCTTAAGATGGAAAGAATTATTGTGGAGGGGGACTCCCTAAATATAATAAAGGCCCTCAAAGGAAAAATAACCATCTCCCATATAATAAAATCTATAATTGATTATGCTAAGTATAATTTGAATGAGATGACATAATTACATAATTTCCACAATTAACATGAATGGAATAGGGTGGCAGATCTACTTGCTAATATAGGATTAGGCCTTCATCTTTTAACCAAATAACACATAGGATACCACATCCTTGAAAGCATATCATTTTCCATTACTAATGAAAGTACAAAGAGATACGATGATTAGGTAGCCACACATGTGAACATATCTCAATGAGAGAGGGATTTAAAATTTCATGATACATCAATATGAAAATGAAAGGCAAATTTATTGTACAAGGTGGGAAGAAGTGTGCCTTTCAAGAATTTTTTGAACCATTAAAAAATAGTTTTATAACTTAAAAAACTACATACTTGGTGTGATAGGAACAATGGTATGGGAGTGATAGGGATAATTTGGAACCAACCTCCTATTTTAACTTTGAGGTAATAATAAAGTTATGGAAGAAGCTCTAGTGAGGTGGGCTTACTAAATTGATGTTGAGGATAACTAAGCATGACATAGGCATGGCAAGGTATTTTGTCACCAAATTGAATAATAGAGTAGTAGAGATGAAAGTATTTAATATATTGATCATAGAAGAGTTCATTAGAAAATATATGGGCATGTTGTGTGATGGAGAGGAATATAAGGATCAGTCAAAAAAGAAATAGATACTTTAGAGGTTATTCTACACTAATGAGTTTGTCAAAATAGACAAGAAAGGATTCCCCTATGCCAACCTCCCCCATCAATGGCCCAAGGCGTGCCTTAATGTTATGTAATACCTGAAGCACACTTTAATTTTATCTCATGACATTTTACTATTAAACCACTTTTAGGGGTATAAAATTAGTCTCCCTTTTTATCTTCTAGAGTATCTTTAAATTAATGCCCTCACCCATTAGGTTAATGATGCCAACCCTATACTACACCAAGGTCTCGTCCTTCCTCTAGTGAAGCATGTAAAAACCCTATGGGGCAAGGAGGTTCCTCTAGTGGGGTCCTCTACTGAGGAGGGATCCATAGAGGAAGCACATACCCAAGGATCATATTAGACATTGGCTAGTACCCCCTAGGATAACCCTTTATAAAAAATCTCTTTGGATGACCTCCCTCTAAATCAAATTATCCCTAGACCAAAAACAATCCTTTTAGATGAGGGTACATCTATGGAGGTGGTTGATAAAGGTAAATTTCACTTTATAGAGGACATTTAACACAATAAAGAACAACAAAAAAATTTCTACAGTAAGTTGTATGAGGCCAAAATAAATTTGGTAAGTCTCATACAGTAATAGAACACCTTGAATAGGTAATCTAAAAAATTGGTCCAATCCTTCACCCATTCTACTAAGGTGGACATGACTCCTGGGAAGGAACACTTGACAATGGTAGATACCCCACTCCTAATATCCATATTACTTATCCCATCAAGAGGAATCTAGTTCATGAATAAGTTCCAAAAATACCATGAATGATCCTACCCAAAGATGACACTAAATGACCTAGTAAAAGAACAAAAGATAATCTATCAAAGAAAAATTAGGGTAAACTTGAGAATAATACCAAAGAAGAGAAGTATCCTTTAGAGGGCCCCTCCTCTTTAACTATTTTATTTTGTTTTTATCTATTATTTTTCCTCTCATGGGGATAATTAGCTAGTTATTGTTTCTTTTTGTTGTTCTAGCCCTTCAGGATTATTACTTAAAAAAAAATTTAACTATGGTTCTTGGTCCCTATAAAACTAGGTATTTTACCCAATCAAATTAAAAAAGAAGTATGCAAAGAGAAAACTAAGAGAATGGAATATAATTTCAAAGTATGCATTATGGTATACATAAATAGACATAAATAATATCTAAAAGCTTTACTTTTCTTATTGGTATATTTATATTTGATAAATTGAAACTAAGGTTTCATAGGAATCTTAAAATCACAATTTTGAACAAGTGTAGATAAAATACCATCTAGTAAACATGAATTAAATATGCCACCGAGGTTAACCAACAATAGAAAACTTCATCTAAAACCTCATAAAAACCCTAGACCCAACACACAACTAAAAAATATAAGACAAAAATCAATAAAAAAAGTAAACACCTAAGACTCCTTAGAGCCTACTTGGTTCTCCAACATTGTGATCTCACTCTTGTTCATGTTCTCCATCATCCTATTTTTATTGAAACTACCATCTAAATATTTGGGCCTTTTTCCCTCCATTCCTTCTTCACATTTTCTACCTTATACTTGGGGGCCATCTCATTGCACTTTTTCTTTTCAAGTCCCATATATCTATCCTTGATTTTAATGCTATATGGGGAGGTGAATTTGATTGGGTTAGCCCTTATGACCTCCTTAACATTTTGATGGGATTAATATCCATACCTAGTAATTGGGTATTACCTTTATATTTTTTTGAATTTGTTTGAATCTTTTTCTAGCTTGTCTAACTTGATATTCATTACAATCTAGTCCTACATAAGCAACTAAAACTCTATAGTTTTTCCTTGAAATAATGCAAAATTCCTATTTTCACCCATAGGAGGTGACCTAGTTCTCTACTATCCTCCATTATTAAGACTTCAATGATCCTTAGGGATTAAATTTCAAATTTTAGGTTAATTTTATTCTCCTTAGATGAGGTGAAGACTAGGCCTTGTTCTTTCCTTTTTTATATTCTACTTAATTTACCACCTGATGTGAGCTCTTGGGTGGGAAAATAGGGTGGGAGGGTGATGAAGGGATAAGATCACCTAAAATTTATTTTACCATTTTTTCTAACTCTCCCTCCAAACTATTTACCCTGCTACATTCATTAGTATGGACCTCTAACCTCTACTCGGCTTTCCCCCTCTTAGGAAGAAAGAAGATGATCCCCTAGTGGATGATAGAAGTAATAGGCTTGGATTAAAAATATAATACCATAGTTTTTAGTGATAAGAGCATAAAATATTGAATGGTTATGTGATGAACCTTAAAATTTTATATAATTATTGAATGGTGAGAAAAATGGTAGTGAACTTTCCATCTAGGGTTAAGTATTTCATTACCTATAGATAGAGGTCTGGCCAATACCTAGGAAGGTTTTCTCTTGGAAAACACTTCTTCTTAGTGTGGAAATAGTTGTTAGACTCAAATAATTTTTTTATAATTTCATGCTTCCTTCACTTATATTTGTAAGCCTTGTTTCCCTCACATGATATGGTAGTGACCTCATTGATCAACTCCTCTAATATATCAACCTTTATGCCTCTATAAATTAATTTCCTTTATTTCTATCCCATAGTGAAATCATTGGAAATTATTTCATCACAACTCTCAATTCTTATCATTAATTTAGTGATCCCTCCTTTACGTAATGTATGCCATACCTTCTAGTTTTTGGAGACTTCAACACATGAAATTTGGTTCTAGCCTATATCTATCACCTCCCATTGCTATATTCCTTACCTTGATCATATTATAAGAAGTTTAGGGAGTGATGAAGGTGAGAAATGAATGACTATAATTTTCATGGGGTGAATTTTTGTAGTTGAGATGATGTCTCCATATATGATGTCAATTAGGCTAATACTTGAAATAAGTGTATACATCATAGCACCTAATGTAGAGAATCTCAATATTAGATTTATAATCAAGTTGCATGTTTGAACCAAATATTTTAAGAATAATGAGTGATTTTTAATCATAATTAATTAGGCTAATGATATGGGTGGAGGATACTAGGCCCATACTAAATACAAAGGTCTGGGATTAAGACCCTTATGTTGGTTAGACCATATGTAATAGAATTACATTCCTGATAGATGTGATTGACAGATGACTCTTAGAAAGAGAGGATAAGGCATTTGGATTCCTTGTTGAAAATATTTATAGTGAGATAATAGGTGGCCTTACCTACTAAAGTGTTTAGGATATTTAATAAGTCACGTTTAATGGCTAGCTTCTTAACTTTAAGTTGGGTAGCTAGATAAATGTCCTAAAAGGTGTCTTTGGCCTCTACCACATAATTATTTTGTGCCTATTGGGATATTTGGGAATTAAAAACCATCATAGACTCATTATTTATGATGCCCCCACTCCTGCCTTACTTGTGTTTCCCTTGGATGCCCCATCAAAGTTTAACTTTAGCTAGTATTCTTATGAGAAAAACCATTTGATGTGATTTATGGTTGGAGATTGCCTAGAAGGGGAGATTCTAGGACAAATAATCCAATGTTTTAGGATGGAAAAATCATTATTTTAAGGGTATTATTATCCTTGGGGATCGAAATAATCCATTTTTTTGAGATAACAACACACATGCAATGGAAATTTTTCCTAGGATTGACCTTCTTGTTTTGAAAGAGACAACCATTCTTGGAAGACCAAATTTTCCAAAAGAAGTGTCGTAGGGATAATAACTAAAAAAGGAAAGGTAGGGGATGTTCCATGGAGGTTTTCATTGAAAAATTAGATCAATCATGGAGTTGGGTTTGGACTAAGCTACATTAAACTTTTGTGGGTTTGAAAAAACTATCTTAGGCTTGTTGGTCTAAAATACTCAATAATCTATCCCAACTTCTAGGATGGGAAGGTATTATTAAATTATTTCTAAACTTGACCAATATATGAATCTGATGTTATATTTTAATCTTCATTAATATACTTAACCTTTAGGTTGAAAATTTTCATACTCTTTTTCACATAACATTAGTGATAAATTGGATTAATCTAGTTTGTAATAAAGAAATGATAGAATCTCATTATTCCATATCCACTCAAGGATTATGAACCACATCACCACACATAATAAAAGAGGACTTCTGATCTCCTTATAACCATAATAAACATTTCATCATCAATAATGATCCAATCCTTGCTCCACCTTATTCATAAGAAGACTTTAGCAATTCATGACCAACCCATGCATAATTAATTTGTAAAAAGAAATTTTGAATGTTTTTGTCTTTAAATTTTATAATTTTTGGTCCTTATGGTGAAATGTAACTAATATTAGTGGTTAGAGAAATCCAAAAGCAGTTTTTCTTTTTATTTGTGATCTCAAAACTAATAAGTCATCAAAAATGAAAACAAATTACTCAAATTATTATTCTGAGTGAGGTTTTTTTGCATCATAGTGTGATTCACAATAAACTCTTTCAATTTTTACATAGCTCTAAAAAAATTTAAATATCTACCTTTAATGCTACTAATTAAGGAGGAAACATTAAATCAAAGAATAATATTTCAAAATGCTCAAAATTAAATTTTGAGAGAGGTTTTTGTATACTTTAGTATGATGAAAATAAATCTATTTCAAAAAAAAATATAGAATTTTTTTTGAGAGATATCAAGTTTTTTTATATCCTATAAAAACTAAGAGGGGTATCCTATAGCAACAAGAAAAAATATCAAAAATTCTAAAAATTAAATTTTAGGAGAATTTTTTATTTATTAAGAACTCTTAATTAAAAACATCTTTTAGTTTTCACATAGATCCTACCATTTACAAGATCTTTGGTTTTCTATTTTTGACCAAAAATATTGACTTTAGAGTAATCCAACACATTTTCACACCATTTACCAAACACTATGACTATCATTTGTAGAAACATTCATGTAAATTAAACATACATTCATACATATAAATAATTTGTCCTATTAGATAGACATCATAAGTGCAAGATTATTGGATCCTATTGGGGATGCTATTAATTTTTATTACATTTAACTAGACACATTTTTGGAATATTCTAAAACAAAAACAAGAATATTTTTTATAATATAGTTGAAACATCAATAAAATACAAATTTTCCCCACCTAATAGAATTCACATCAATTGCCTTGAGGTTTATAAAATTGAAATTATTCACACCTCAACCATTCACTAACTATTATGCATTGATTTGATGTAATGGAGAGTTTTTAGGTTCTTATAGGGCACTCTTATGAAAATTTAGGATTCATTCATTTTCATGCAAATAATTTTTTTGATCCATGTCATAAAAAATATCCAAAAAATGTTTTGGCATAAGAGATCAACTATTTGTTGAATTTCATTATCTTTCTTATGATTATCTAGATTAATAATAATTTTTTTTCATTAATATATTGCATGTTGTGTATAATATCATCTTTTATCTAAAACACCAACTAAATTCTAATTTTTTTACTATTATATAATATTTATTATCTTAGGAACTACTTGTAATCATTTTAAAAGAACCTAGATAGATACTTTCGTTGTTGATTTTTTAAATTTAACATTGTATTGCACAAGTTTATAGGTGATTGATGGTGATTTATATAGAAGCTAATGGATTTATCATAACATTATTATAGGTAATTTATAATTAATAATACAACATACACCCACCCATGTAATACATGATAGAATGTAGGGAACCTACATTTTTTATGCATATTTCAATAATTTTGACATTACTTGACAACTATTCCACACAAATTCCTATAACATGATGGGTACACACAATAGGGAGATTTATTGGACATTATTTCACATTATGAGACTACCAAGCTACACTTTGAAGAATTGGTTTAAGAAGTGATTGGATAATTGGAAAACATTAATATATAAATCATGCCTTGTTGATTTTATCATGACCACTTCCTCATCAGCAAATATACCTTCTTATTACATCATTATTGATACTTATATGTATATCATTGGATTGATTCAGAGGCTATGGTATATATTCTTCCTAATCCATTCATCATGTTATAATTTATAGAAAATATTAAAAATAGAAAAAAATAAAAGAAAATAATTCAAAAATGAAAACCTTTAGGCATTGCTAATATGTGTTGATTATAATATTAGTTTTCTAACTAACCAATATATGTATAAATGAAAATAATCAACATTGAAAACCCTCAAACATTATTGGCAATTTTGGGGTAGAAAAATGACTTACTAGTGCCCACAATAAAAATAAAATGGGCCTAAGTGGAAAATTAGCTTGTAGGCTACTTAGGAGTTAAAATGAACAAACTATGGTAGTGGCTTGTAGAGAATAATTGGGAAGTGAATTCAAGTGAAAAATATAAACCTATATCCATTATTCCAATATAATGTAAGACCACATATACAAGGATAAAACATGGAGTTGTATCCAAATAAATAATGGGAGTAATATGAGAAAGTGTAACTAGTAATAGGTAAGATATAAAATGAAGACATAGATCATACCACCTCCATAAAACTAGTTATTCTTAGCATTTGTAGTAAGGATGTTGTTTCTAAAAGCACTAAATCCTAGAGTGTTTTTAATAAAGATGTAAAGACAAATATAGGATATAAGTGTAAGAAACAAAAATAAAAATATCTATAAAATTAAAGGTATGATATATATATATATATATATATGTATATATGTATGTATATATATATCATACCTTTAATTTTATAGATATTTTTATTTTTGTTTCTTACACTTATATCCTATATTTGTCTTTACATCTTTATTAAAAACACTCTAGGATTTAGTGCTTTTAGAAACAACATCCTTACTACAAATGCTAAGAATAACTAGTTTTATGGAGGTGGTAGGATCTATGTCTTCATTTTATATCTTACCTATTACTACTTACACTTTCTCATATTACTCCCATTATTTATTTGGATACAACTCCATGTTTTATCCTTGTATATGTGGTCTTACATTATATTGGAATAATGTATATAGGTTTATATTTTTCACTTGAATTCACTTCCCAATTATTCTCTACAAGCCACTACCATAGTTTGTCTTGTAACCTCTACCATTAGTTTATTACTAGTTATTTCGGCCCTTCCTTGTTCACTTTTAACTACATTTTTTCTCTTTTTCACATTCTCATTAAAATACATGAAAAGTCTTTTTGATTCACATAACTTATTTTATTCACCATGGGGATGTTTGTATTTCACGTTCATCCAACTAAACATCCACACTACTATCATACTTCATAAAGTTTTATTTATTATGACATATATTTTTACAACTTTCAACCTTCCTACATATTATTTCCATCATTCAAGATACTAAATTTTTTATTTACACACTTTTTCACACTACTTGGAAGATGTCATACTATCAAATCACCATATTTAATACATGCCTTGGCTACATATTTTTGGTTTGATACATCCTTCAATCTATTTGGATGCTGAATTTCTTGCTTCAACTACATTAATTGGTCAATTACATGATCTACTAAATTTGATATTTTCATATTCTATAACATATTTTATGACTTGTGAACCATTCTAAGTTCATGTTATTATAATTTTTCTCTAGATTACTCATTTATTTTTTTATTATCAAATTTTATGCAATTATATACTTTTTGTGTTATCTTTATACCCCACCTCACACTGATATTCCTTCCACTATCCATCTTCATACATGGAATAATCTATATCCCATTTCATTCCTCCATTACATGTTGGCATCTTCCTCACCATCCTATCACCTAATCTTTTTATTTGGATAAATCACATAATTTGTATAGTACCATCCTCCACACTTAGTTGAGGGGAAGGTTCTTCCACTTGAGGACAAGTGTCTAGCTTAAGTTGGGGAATAATTATCCATATATTTGTATCTATGTATATAAGCTTATATGGAATTAATCATAAAGTTTGGGGAGTGTTTTCATGAAGTCTTATACCAGTAGTATACATGATATTTTTAGTTATTTCAACCTTCCATGTTTATCTTATAGACCTTTAATCATGGCTTTCACATGTATATTCAAAGTGTCCTATTTATAAGTTGTACTATTGTTCATTCCTATTTTTGAGAGGTTAATAAATTATTAAGAAGTTTGGCAAACAAAAAATTTAAAAAAAATTCTTACTTCAAACTCCCATAGTTTTGCATCCTATCAGATTAATAATGTCTTCAAAAATAATTTTTGAATGACATATTCTTCCAAATGATTTTTATTTTATATGAGGATAAACAAACCCATTCACCCAACTAACAAACTATCACATTTAAGATATTTTATAGATAAAGGAAATGATATGAGAGAAACATGAGCTATTTTGATATATTAAGGAGAAGAAGATAGTTTTGATTTCAAAAATTATACTTACTGCATGCCTTTCTACTCGTAGATTATCTTATTGTAATGTACAAGGGATGTGTAATTGGTTAGTTTTAGGGGTATGACAAGTCTAATAAATTTACCTCATATTTATATATATTCATCCTTCATACATTGTATAATACACTATTTCATGTACCCATTGTAAAATTATATCCATAATTGTCCATATTAACATAAGGTATGTTTATAATGCATATATTCATTGTTATGGTTTATGGAGTGATTATTTATAGATAAAATAGCATGATTTATTTTTATATATATTTTGTGTACTAATGGTGAAGTAATAATGAAGGTTATTCAATGGTTTTAATTTTTATCACAAGCTATGACAACCTATAACATTTGGTTATGTGCAACCTATAACATCTACCAAGATTTCTTATAACAACTAACCTATAACATATGCCCAGATTTCATATAGTATCCCCACAAAAAAACCCTAAAAAATAGGATATATTTTTTATGTATGAATAAATTAAAATACACTTATTTAAAGGTGTCTTATACCTATAGCTATTAAAGAGAGAGAGATCCATTTGACTTGCTGCCAACCTGTAGCAAGTGGCTACATGAATTTATGGGTTAAAATATATCATTTTGAAAACATCAAAAAAAGTGATATCAAAGAGTTTATTAATATTTAATACTATTTCATATTTTTATTCACTTTTAAAAAATATACACTTTTAAAGAATAAGGAATCTCATTTTAAGTATATATGTGAAAGTTATGTCTCCTAGAAACATCCTATAGAAATGGTTGTAGGTGAAGATTTGAAATTTGTAACCAGTTGTCATCTTCTAACTACTTATAACTGGATTATTTAAATGTGTAAAATAGTTTGGATGGTTTTGAGGATGTTACAACCACTTTTAACCATTTTATATATTTATTTTTTGCATTTTCTATTTCCTCCAAGGTTTTTCTAAGAATGGAGAAATTAATTTCTATTTTCTCATTGTGTATTAAAACACCATTGATATATTACCATGGTTGTTTCTATTATTTTAATAACCATATATTTTGGTTATAACATTTATATTATATGTATATAATAATAATACCTTGCCTTCTCTATCTAAAATATAAGTTTTAAGTTAGTAAGGAGTGGGATTATAATTTAGTACTGTTTAGATAAGTAGATAATGAAGTTCATATCATAATATAATTCAATTTGAATGAATAGATATTTGTTTTTATTTAAGGTTTTATTATGAATGAGAGGAGTCAATGTCCATGCCAAACAAGGAAGGTCCCATTTACATGCTTTGGTAGACTGATTCCTTGTCTATTAGTTTATTATTATTTATGTAGGGTTTGCAGTATATTTATTATCTTGTTTTAAATTATTATTACATGTGGGATTTTTTATATAAGTATATTTAATTATTTATATTTTTTGTGGTTTGATTCTTGAATAGGTTATATTTCCTTTATTCCATTTACTTTCATGAAATTTACTTTATGCAAGTTTTTTTATATATATGAAATGATTATGACTTGACATTCAAATGAGAATAGTGTCACAAACAATGCTAACATATTGTCAATCTAAATGCACCTTGGGTTGAAAATTAATGAAATAGTTATTTTAGGTTACTAATGTTTGTTGCAGCTCATGTAGCCTAGGTTGTACATAATACATCAGTTAATTGGTAGGTAAAATACTACTCATTAATGGTTTAGGATAATAGCACCAATAGGGCACCCAAATAATAGAGAAAAAATTGATTCCTTACTAGATTTACAAAGGACACACCTATTAGAAATGAACATGCCATTCATAGAAAACTTGTCCACCATGATAAATTTATCCTAAGTAGCTAGACAAAAAAAAACATTGAATTTGGTAGTAAGGTATTTAATGCAAAGGTTTATCAAGAAGATATAGTAATCCTTCATATTAATGTTGGTAGGAAACACATATTTAATAGATTAGTCCATGATGTCTTCAAGGGACCAAAGGAGGGAATTATTCTTAGGAAAGATATAAATGTGGTTTTTATGAATCTTGATATTCAAATATTGGATTTATCTAAGAATGTCTAAATTAATTATCTTCAAGATTAGGGTCTTCCACTTCATGGTGAATTTTATAGTAAACCAATAATCCTTGACCTTAAAACCTATGGAAGCTTTGAATAATCTATTCAATTTATTCCAAGGAGGTGATAAGGCTAGGGGAGATAATATGAGCTAGGGGTCATCCTAGAACTCAATATTTTCCCTATTTCCAAGATTCCATGTGCTTCCTCTCCGTAGAATAATTTTATTACTCGAGATAGACTTCAATAAGGCAAAACCATTATTAGGTCCCCCTTACCAAAAGGTACTGTCTTCTTCTCTACCCTCCAAAAAATTTGATTTTATGATCATAATATATTTATTCTCTTAATTTAACACTTTCCATCCAAATTTATCAATAAGGGTTTGATTCATACTTTTTACCCACCTCAAGATGAGTCCCCCATTGTCTTTTGGAAGGTAAACTTTTTTCCAGGAAATAAGTGGAAATTTGAATCTTTCTTTTGATCTTCTCTAGGTAAACCTTCATTAAATTTGTTCAATTTTATCTATTTTTTAGATGTGGAAGAGTGACACCAAGTATATTTGAATGATTTTCAATGAATTTTTAATGAATTAAATCTTACCTCCCTAGGAAAGAAGAGATCCTTTCCAACCTGGTAGATTCTTTTGAATTTTACCCACTAGTGGGTTCTAAAAGCTTGTTTTCATTATTTCTTCAAATAATGGAATTATGAAGTAGGAAAATGGGATATTATAGGTTTATAATCCTAAAATTTATAATATTTTCTTATGGATTGAGGCTAGGGTGCTTAGGAAGAACATGCATTTTTTAACAAAATTGATGCACTTATCAAAATCATGTTGTAATCAATGAGAATATTCTTGAGGGCATTGAATTTAGTAATATATGCTTTGTCAAGAAGTAATGTGTCATCACATAATTATTCATCTATGATAGGAATAATTTTATAATAAATCTTAAGGCATTTTATAGTTCCTTTCTCTCTATCTACCTACAAACTTCTATCTAGGGTCTCCATTAGTAAGATGAATAGATAAAGGGATAGGGGATCTCCTTTTCTAATCCCTTTGATTGATGAGAAGAAGCCTTTACAAGGGGACACCATTTATTATAATTTAAAACATGGGGGCAGATATGTAGATATGAATTAGACTCCTAAACTCTAAGTTAAACCTAAATTTTCTCAACACCTCATCTAGAAAGCTCGATCAGACTCTATTGTAAGTTATGTTCATGCCAATATTTAAAAACATACCATGTCTAATAGAATTAATTTATGAATGGAGATATTATTAGAATATTATGATCCCATTAGTAATTCATCTTTTAGATACAAAGACACATGGTTTCTCAGTGATTATCCTCTCCAAAAGGGGTTGTAATTAGGTGACTAAATTTTTTATGTGGATCTTGTAGACAATAGAGAATAGACTAATGGGTATAAATTCATTTAATTTATTGTCTCCTAGTTTATTAAGAATAAGATCTAGGAAAATATTGTTTAATTCTTTCATAACTATTCTAGTTTTAAATAATTTTTAAATAGTCACTTGACTTCCACGTGGATGATGTCCTAAAACTTTTAAAATAAAAGAGGGGGGGATCCATCAAGACCTAGGGCCTTATTACGTTCCATGTAAAAGACTATGGATCTAACCTCTTTGAAAGAGGGCATTTTGTGGAGGTACAAATTCTTAGATTGAGATACAATAGTAGGTATGCTATATAAAACCTTTCATATAATAGGTGGTTAGGTGTAACACATTTAACAAGTCTTTGAAGGAGAGAATTGTATATTCCTTTATCACCACTTTCTCTTTGAATTTACTTATGTGTTCAAGGATAATCTCAAAGATTATGTCAGTATTCCTATTTCTATAGGTTTATTGATGGATTAATTTTGTGTTTTTATCCTCTTCTTTGAAAAATAGACATCTATATTTTTATTTATACAATAATTATCCTTGGCTTCAAGGTTATGGTAAGCACTTAGATGTTATTTTTCAATGTTGGGAGGTCTTTCATTAGATCCCGCCTCTATCATTTGTTCATATAACTTGTATAGATCCTCCTCTAGTGTATTCTTCTAAATGAAGATGTTAAAAACTAATTTGTTCGACACTTTGAGTTTAGACATGATGTGATTGAGTTTTTTAACTATAATGAACATGATTGAACCCAAAACCAATTCATTGATAGTATCATGGAGATCCAGGTGATGCAACCACATGCTTTAAATTTTAAAATGATGGTTTTCTAGTTTGGATATATTTTCCCCTTTAAAAATTATTGGGTTATGATCCAACCTAATCCTTGGAAAAGATGAAAAGGAACTAGAGAAATTAAGATCCCAATTTAGAGACACTAAAAATTGATCAAGACTTACATTGATTATGTCCTCCCTTATACTTCTATTAGTCTATGTGAATGGGTTACATTTGAGGTCCACATCCATGAGGCATAATTTAAAAATAAAAACCTAAACTCCACCATGTTGTCAGAAAAATATTGAATGCCTCCTTTATTTTCCATCGAAGTAAAGGGGGAATTAAAATCTCTAGCCATTATCTATTTATAGTTTTTACAAGATCCCTAAAGGAAATAAAATATTACCAAAGTTTTTTGGTACCCACTCTGGACTTGGAATTATATATGTTTGAAAGGATCCTCTCTTAATTGATAATTTTATCCTTGGATAGGATGGAAATGTGATTATCATTTTAGATAAATAACTTTCCATCTAAAAATTGGGTGATCCATGGGATTGCTAAGCTTCCTGGATCCCTAAAAGAACTAACATTGATGCAACTAGCCTCAAACAATAATTTATCACTATAGGTAGTGATAAAAAATTTGAACATTTTTTCTCCTAAAGAATAAAAATGAGAAGATTAATATTTTTCTTAAGGTTTATAACTAATATATGTTTATTAGGGTTATTCAACCCCCTTAACATTCCATGATGTGAGTTTCATTTTTAAAATTTAGCTCAGTGACCCTTAGGGGTTTTCTAATTCCATTTAGTTATCTTTTTGGATATTTAAAATTTTCTAATTTTCAGGTCAGACACCCTTCCTAAAAATTTGGGTACTTCCCCCACATCAATTTTCTTCCTACCTTTCCTAACTTTGAGCAGTGTCTGCTATTCTTATTTTCTCACTCATTCATACTTTGGATTGATGGAGTTAGAGCATTAGTTTGTTTCTTTATTTATTTATTTTATGAAATATCCTTAGGTATTTGGGGAAGAGTCTCACCTTGAGGGTGGTCTGACTAAAGTATTTTGTTCCTATCTTAATCTTCATATGAACTTTAGAGGGTTTGACTACTAAAATTACATGGGTACTTATCTTTTCCATTATGGATGAGTCTTCCCAAATTACCTTTGTCCTTCCAAAATTTGGTGGTGGATTAAAATTGTCTCCTCTATAATATATGTATTTAAAACCTCACTAAGAGGGGGGGAACATCCTTTATAAGATAACCTAAGGGGCTGAGAATATTTAATTATTCCACCCCCTAAGGCTTGGATGAGAGGGTGAGCCCCTTCAATACTAATATAGTGATAGGGGTAGACTACTAGGGAGACTAATTTCCTAAAATTTTATCTTTATATGGGAAATTTCTATAAATTTTACCAATATCCTTTCTAGATAGAGTGGCCATAACCACTTGACCATCTGGGGGTTTCCTAGTCTAGAATAGCTTTATAGCTTAGGTGGCATGAGAGGTTGTAGGAAAGTACTAAATCTAATGACTTACAATATTACACTTATTATATAAATAATCATAATTCTCATATCAGATGGGTTGTTATCACTCACCGTATTTATATTTTATTTTAATCAAGTGTAGGATAGTCTTGTCCACTAGGATGAACACATTGAACCTAACTACTATAATTTGTGTCCTACATATCATAATAGGCTTGATGGAGATAGGTTGGCCTAGATATTTGGATATGACCATTATTAATTCTAGATCTCATTATTATAGAGGTATATTGGGTATTTTCACCCACATATGAATATACTCCATAGATGAGATGCTAAAGTTAGTGTTATATTTATAGCTTCTAGTAATCACATTTTACTTTCCCATGAACCATTGTCCTTTAGTTATAGATTTTATGCCATCCTCATAGTTGGTGAAGTTAGTCAAAAATAATTTTCTCTCTAGTGTAATGACCTTGAGATATTTCTTAGATTTCCACTTTTGGTTCATCCACTTTTTGAAGAGTGTGTATTTGATCAAAACCCATTGACTAGAGACATAATAAAGTTGGTGAGATTGGTATCAACCTTTTTGATAATGATTTTTGGGACCTTCACACACATCTTGTTGTTTTCCATGATAATATTGATGAAAAAATGAGGATGGTCTTGGTTCATGGGTATTTTACCCATCACGTGGTCCACCCAAGATAAATTTTGGGTCTGTGTAGATTATACAACCCATGTAACCCCTGTTTAGAGGCATGATCTATAGGGCCTATGCTTTCCAATTATAATTTTTCTCTATCCACATCCTTGAGTACAAAATTCATGTTCCCTATAGTAGGTACCTCATTTTTTGCACTCATTACCTATTTCAAAGAAAATTAATTTATCCCCTTCCACTTCATATTCCACTCCTTCCACTCCTTTTATAGACATTAGGAAATACATTGCATTTTATCCTCTTTTCTTTCACCTTACATTCCTTTGCTTCTTTCCTATTATTATATGGATAATAACCAATTTTATATATTAATCTAAAGTTATTGACAAACTAGTTTATACAAGAGTATATGGGAGAAGATGATAGGATATAGTTTAGTTTTTTAGAAATTTTTCTAATGGAGGATGTAGGAAAAGAAAAATTGAAAAAAAATAGTCAATATAATAATATTCTCAATGTTTGGTTTGAGAAAAGATCAAAGATCAATTTTTTTGATATTTCAAACTTAGTGCTTTTATGGAATAAATCACACTAGAAGAAAGGAAAACATGATAGGCTCACTCTAATATGGATTGGACCGTATCATATTTCTAATTTTTTTGGTAATAATGATTTTCATTTAAAATACCTCCAAGGTAATGACCTAGCTTTTCTAGTTAATGGATAGTTCTTGAAATGATATTTCATGATTTCTCTAATTAGGATCATCTTGGAATGACTTTGAGTTATTATTTAGTATTAGGAGTAGATTAGATTTATTTATTTCCTATATTTGATTCACTACTTTCCTAGATTAGATTTATTGCTTTTCTAGATTATATTTTCTTATAGTTAGTTGTGTGTTTCAATAATGTCATTTTGAACACTCAAAAACATATCTCCAAAATTTCTCTGAGAAGGTAGTTAATCAATCTTAAGGATAATTATGGACTTATTCATGATGAAAAAGAGACTCATAATTAAGGTATGTATCATGACTGAATGGCAAGTTAATTTATAATTAAATAAACTTATCATATTATTGGAAAGTACTTTTATATTTTCATGCAAATTTTATAAATACTTCTCATTTATAAATATCAATCACATGTTTTCATGATTAAATCTTGTCTATGAGATAACAAACATTGATAAAAACAAAATATGAGGGATATTTCTTATTTACATTAAATATTATTCCTATACACTCAGCCATTTGTGTTTCCTAACCCTTCTTCCAAGTTATACCAAAAAAAATAATGGAAGAGGGGTGCTTCAAGTAATCTCTTTAGAGGTTATGGATGCATGGATCCTAGTATGACAATGCTTAGAGTGGAATGAGAGTTACCCCTGTCAAGGATATGAATGTTTGGTTAGAAGTAGATAAATGCTTGACATCACATACATACATAAAAGTAAAAATAACTTAAGGAAAGTTAAATGGACCTCATATTTTTTTAACATTGATAAAACTTTAATAATAAGTAGATAATTTTGCATAATCACACATGATATGAATTTGAGATGGTGAGTATGTTTCATGCTATGTTGAAGTCTCTTTCATTTCTATGATCTGATTATTTATTCCTTTTAAAATTGATGTTATATTCAATAGTTAAACCTTAAAATAATTGAGTTATCAAATATTGAAAAATTATTTTACCATTGAGACATCATTTTTTTACCAACATGCCCCATTTTAAAAATTTAAAATAGAGACTGTTTATCTTTCAAATTACTAAGTTTGGTTCCTATGGGAATATAAATTGACCCAAAAATAAATTTAGTCCCAACTATACCAAAGCCTACATTTTTTGATTTACAAATTACATTACACTTTTTTTTAAATTTAAGGGATCAATTAATTAAAATTTTAGTTTATGTTTTAATATGATTATATTTGACTAACCTAGTTAAACATTTAATTGTCAAGTTTATCATGTTTTAGACATTTATGGACATGTATCACTTGCTCATCGAAACTTCAAGGATCATCAAAATCCTTTGGATTTTATAAAAAATATTTTATCATGTTTCACAAGTGGGATCCTATCAAGTGTCTAAATCTTGGTGCATATTTGGTATTTGACATAAAAATTAGTCATGAGATCCTATTACTATCTAACTATGTGATATTTGGGTCTGTGTCTTCATATCATCATATCATGACTCTCAATATAGAATGCTAAGTTATAAAAAATAGATACCAATTGAGAAATAAAAATCACACCACATCTCAATCTCATTTGCTCAAACAATTTGGGGTTGTTAACTAGTTTTCAAAGATAGGTGACCTAATCACTTAGTGAGATCACACCATGTGTCAACATCTCACTACATAGAGGCCAATATAAAAATTATATATACTCAACATAATGATATAATTCCACATGTAATCATTTGTATAATCATATGCTAATTGTCATTTAATGATTGTTCTCCATGTCCCTTTCATGAAAATCGTATTTAGAATGTCATTCCACATGACATCACCTCATTACTTCATACACTAACACAACATAAGGATGAAATCACATGTATAAATCAAGGGATAAATATAAAATATGTCATGTTCCCTAAAAAGACACAAAAAATTGTAAAAAGTTATGATTCAACAACATAGTGACAAATGTAAAAATGGACCAACATATTAAAATTTAGAAAGATGAATTAACAATAAAAAATAGATACAACACACCATGTGTAAAATAAAATCATGAAATATTACATCATAAAATCAAATTGGAAATGAGAATAGATGGGTGATTAATATTGTTACTCTATAATTAATTCTCATGCATGCAGGATTCAAGCAATATATTTTGAGATAAGTAAATGAGCTATATACTAGGTCCCAAAGTTAAAAAGAATTAAATTTTACAATTTTTAATATGTTAAATGTTATCTATAGCTCCATATTGACTAAAATTCCTAAATTCAAAGTTAAGTACAGAGCTTAGTTCTTTCAAAAATGGAAACCAAGAATCAATAAACAAATCTTTCAATGTTATGCTTATGAATTAGCTAAGAATTTAGGGACATATAATTTGTCTGATACAATTTAAAAATGTATTCAAAAATTAATCAATAGGTTAATACATTTAAACCATATAAATAAGAGTAAAAATTGCCTCTCGATGAAAGGGAATATAGAGATGACTTGTTATCAATTAAAACCATTAGACTTCATAAAGTGGTGAATAAACTTGAGGTATTTCCATATAAATACTTCATTTATAATATGTTTACAATAGGAACATGCAAAAAATATATTATTCATAACAAAAAAATGCAATTCCAATTTATATGTGGTTGGTTTATCATTTGAGAAGTTATATAGACAACCAAAAATATACATACCATATAACTAGAAAATAGTTAATGATTTATACAAAGATTATAATTTTATGGGTGATTTAATAGGATGGCCCCATAGTCTGAAAAAAAATTCTATGAAGTATAAGTTCCCCATTTCCCATTTGAATCATGGTGTCAAAATTTTCATGGCCCTATTAAATAGGTTACATAAATCCCTATATATAATGCACATCGATAAGGTTTGGGAATTTTAATATCTATAATTTTCAAAATAAAGGTCCTTAACACATTAAAATAATAATAAGTTATAATATAAAAATGCATAGCATAAGGTCATGCATAACTGAGTAGATTGTAACTTCTACGTGTTTTTATATTTAGTAGACACCATATATTATATTTTTAGACTTGTCAAGACCCCTCCTTAGGATTCAAAAGGACATTTAATCACTTTGATCACCTTAATATCTAAAAATACATATATAACATGTAGATTATTATATACACCCTATATCCTATGGTTTATAAGGTAATAAATGGACATCCAATGCCAAGACTATCTACAGAGATCAAGAGATCGCTCAAGTCATTAGGTGTCTATTAGTTCTATCCAAACCACACAATTATCAAGGTTTAAGGTAAACTACTAGGACACTTATATTTATCAAGGAATGTACCTAAAATTTGACTAAATAATTTATATATAATCATATGTCCAATTATCTGGATGAAAAATTAAGAAGGGCCAGATTGGCCAAATATCATAAAACACCCAACATTGGGAGAAAATATTCCAAAATTGGGATAATTTGGCCAAACCTCAATGAAAAAAGGTTATTTTATGTTTAGACTAGATGAATTCATATTTTGGGAGCCCAAGGGGGTAATCTTATATCAAATAAAAATGTTTCATAGATAATTCAAACAAAATTATGGACATCATAAATATGAACATGATTTGATTTTTACAAATTCTAGAGATGACTGTGAAGTTTATATAAGAATGAAGAATGTATAAATGTCCATTAGGAATTTTAAAATGATACATTATGACCCTTCCATTACAAGGGAGTATGAAATTATAATATAGCAAGGGGTAAAATTCACCAAGCAAGTTGAGTAACACCAACCAGAGGAGAAAATAAAGGAATTAACTAGAAAAGAATTAAAATCAAGGATCCTTAAGAATGTTTCAAAGTTAAAATATGCAAATAAACATACTATAGATAGTGGTACACATTTAGTACCAATAGTCACCTTTTCTTTCACACTAGTAATTATCACAACTCCACCACCTCAAGCTCTAGTGGTTAGTCATTCACTTTCTCCTCCTCTAATACACATTACAACTATTTTAATTACCCCTCTTTTGAAAACTCATGTATTAATTAATTATATTGATATTTTAAAAGATAATAGGATCATATAATAAGAAGAGATACCATATCCTTACTCAGGTGTATCATCAGTTATTCTTTACTCTGACATAGAAGATGACTATATGACGAAAAAAATTTCAAAATATAATTTACATGAATCTACCACAAAATATGATATAGATGAAATCTATGAGGATAACCTAAAATGAGAAGATACATTTTATATTTCCTATAAGGTGCCTCCATATACATGTAATATTTTCAAACTTTTATCAATTACTGACGCTCTTTATCTTCTAGGAACCCATGAAGTCTCAATCTCTCTAAGTGTATGCCCTAAGGGGTACAACAGGAAAGGGGTGGGTAGACCATTGGTGCTTCACAAGATTATTTTCCCTTTTGTCACTTGTTCTTCTCTCTTGTACGCTCTAATCATTTACCACCTTTTGTACCCCTTTTCCTAACCTAAAACCACTTTTAATAGTTTACAATACTAGGTCAACTAGGACAACCTTGTACTCTTATTGGTAAAACTCATTCAGGTTATAGGTCAGATTTTGGCTGACCTAGCCTAAAACATAGTGAAATTTTTTCAATAATGATACTAGGTTGACTTGGTGGACCTTATCAGGTGAAACTTTCAGAAGGGCTTAGGGTTAAATCCACCTATATATACAAGATCATTTCACCATTATTTAGAGAAGAGAAGAAGAAGTAAGAGTTATTATACATATTCTTATCCACCATTCTACTTGAGGTGTAAGCTTAGGGTTTCATAATTTCTTTGGAGATATAGATCTTATCTTGTGGAGAAAATTTTTACAAGAATTGATAGGTTGTGTAGCCTAAATATGATTTATCCTTGTCATACCACAACCAACACCTTGTCCAAGGGAGATATTGAGGCTCAATGCGTTTATCTTCAAAGGTAATTATTACTAAATTTGTTCCTCCTTTGTAAGAGTAGATAGATATAAATTTATACTTCTCTTCAATACATTAGGATTATATATACATTTATGTGAGTATATGTCCTCTATGCATGTCTACTTTTAGTTTTTATTACACCCACTTTGTGCCATAATATTTGGTGAGCACTAGATTAGCATTTTATTTACTTGTAATTAGTATAACAAATATGAAAACATAGGACTTAGGTTTATTATGTTATCTTGCTTGACTAGAGGCTTTGGAACCCTACCTATTATTATTACTATGGTAAGAGATCTCTTAATTGGGTCTAGTGGATCCCCATATTGGTCATGTTCCTAATTATATAATGTATCTCCAATAAGAAGTATAAGTATGCTCTATCTTCTCTGAGTTAGGATTAATTTATAGATTTGATGCATTTTTTATTGCATACATTCTAGTGAACTTGATGTGAATCTAACCCTTGTAGGTTTTCTTTCACTTTTTTAATTTTCTATCATTTTATTTATTATTTTTATATATTTAAAATATTAGGTTGATAGGGCCAATATATTTTATAAATTATATGCGTATGTTTAACACATAGTCACATAAAAAATGACTCTATGTCTTTTGTGTAAGTCTTCACCATATATAGGTTACTGGGTTGAACAGGTCAACACAGTATTCTTATTTAGCTCCAAAAAACATAATAGGTCGACTTGGCCTATATAATATTCCAAATAGATTTCAAAAACCATAATAGGTTGATTGGGATGGTATAGTCATCTTGATAGGTTTCAGTAAATAGGTAATTATAGAACTAGGTCAACCCAATTGACATGGTAGAATTTACAGGTAACATTCCAGGTACTTCAACAAAAATCTCACATTCTTTAGAATCTTCCAACCGACCAAGGTTCCTTTCTCTCTATCTCTATTGCATTTTATTTCTTCTTTATAGTTCAATTTTGAAAAGTTTTTAGTCTTTAAAACTACCATCATACAATAAATTAGGTTGACCTAATAGACCTAGTTTTATCTTCTTTCTAAAAGACTAGGTCAATGTATCGACATAGTTATTAAGGATTCTATATTTTATAGTACAATAATGAAACTATTGACTCTATTCTATAATGTTTTCATACACTATTGTCTGAACTAACTCTATATTATGTTTCAAATTAATAATTACTAATTATATGATAGTAATTACTTCACACTTTCACTTTCAATTATTTTCATACTCAGAATAGATCACATAGTCTAATTAGGTGGTTTTTCAATATATTTTTTAGTTAAACTATTTTATATTCTTTTCACACACTACCAAATAATATAATTTCAAAACACATTTAATAATTTGTCTACCCAAGGCCTACCTACTTGGATTTCATCACCAAAGGGGAACCCAACTTGTTTTTTTGGACAAGTATAGAATGTGGTTAATGGTATATATTGGAAAATAACTTGACACCCTTATCATTATGGGATTATGGAGTGAGTGGGTAGGCCCAAATACCAAATCAATACCATTGAAAACACAAACCCATTTTATCCTAAAGGTCTTGAAATCATCCATAGATTTATTTTTAGTTCCCTAATTTCAGCCAAATTCCCTATCACACTTAAAATAACACTTTGTAATTATCTAAAAACATTCAGGATGACCACTTAGCATTTTATTTTCAAGTTGACTACTTAATCTTTGCTCATTATATGTTATATTGTAAAAGCTTTCATTGGCCAACATTGGTGCAAGGTTTTGTGTTGTGTGCTTCAATTGGATCATTATCATTAACATAATTAACTGTGTGTTTCCTTTAATTTCTTGATTTTAATTACATTGAAAAAAATTTCCCTATTTTTAGTACATGTCATTTTATTAAATATAGTCTCTTAAAAACTATCTATTTCCATACATACAGTACTACATCAACTTGGTCAACCTAGTATTCTTTTATGCCTCTCAAGATATAGTACTAAGTCAACCCTATCAACTCTATATCCTTGTCAAGATAATTTCTTAGGTTATAATACTAAATAAACCCTATCGACTCTATATCCTTATCACGATGATTTATATCTCAGGTTACAGTACTAGGTCGAATTTGTATCTTTATTAACTTATTTTTCTAAACCTATTTACAATAATGGGCTAACCCAATCAACTCTTTGATCTTATTTATACCTAATTATTTCCTTTATTTTGCATCACCTTTACTTACCTAATCTCCTTCATTCATCATGAACTTCATGTTTCAAGACAACACTAAGTTGAATTCAATGGATATGATGAGTCTTACCAACCCTAATAGGTTCTCCCATAAGAATCTTATGGCCCATATCCTATAAAAAAGTAATGTTCATATATCCACTCACACTAAAAACTATGGGACCCCTCCTCATTCCTCTTCATTTTTTAATCCTATCTTCCCACTTGAAGATTAACCTAAATTAGATTATTCACCAGAAATGCTCTTGTTCATCTCTAAGTTTCCTCAACATCAAGGAAAGGATATTTTTACTATTTACCAACTCATGATAAGTGGTCAAGTTGAAGTTCCTCATTCACCTTCTCCCATGTTCTGACACAGATTTGGGGATACTAGATTCTTTGCTTCCTAGCCTCTCCCCTATATGTTGACCCCTTCTCATACCATGAATTCATCTTCTTTAATTTCCTCTTCCTCCACACCTAGTATATATACTAACATGGTAGGTTATACATTTATTGGGCCTCTCCCAATACTAACTCTTCTCAATTCTTCCACTATTGCATCATTTAATACCCATGGTAAGCATGCCTCTAGTGTTTCTTCTTATCATCCCTCTACTAGTCAATATTTTTCCACAAAAGAAAATTATGCCACTAGTGCCTCACTTATTAATAGTTATTCTCAAGCTCATACTAACACCCATAATGGTACCCAATCCACTAATACAAATTCTAATGGTTTAAAAAATGCTAACAATGTAACTCAAACCCATCAAATCCTATTACAAAGTCTTAATCAAATGAGTGGATTTTAATCTAATAATACAAATCAAAAGATACAAATTTAAAACCACCTTATACATCTTTAAACCCACTGTCAATAGATGCCATGGGGTACTCATAATCAAAATGTCCCCCCTCATCTTAAGGATTATCATAGTAATGTTATCCTTCAACCTCCTCTAGTTAATAAAATAGTCAAGCATATTTAGAATGATCCTCTTACATCTCAAATTGCTAATATCGATATAGGAGGTATCAGCCATACCATTTATTACAATGAGTCAACCATTTGTAATCTTCATTTAAAAACATTTAAAAATATATATAAATAATGGGTCAAATTAAATACTATTATGGCTACTAAATTATTAGCAAAAAATATCACAGGTGATGTTTTACATTGGTACAACCACCTTAAATCTCATTTAATTATTAGTTTTTAATATTTAGTCATTGCTCTAGTCTAAGAGTTCTAAACTAGTGATCTCCCTGAGAATACCTTGGCCCATTTTATCAATTGTAAGCTATTTGAGACTGAAACTAGCCAAGCTTTCATTAAACAATGGAAGACATTGTCCAAAAAATGTGAACATAATATAGACAATGATAACCTTTTTTCATCTATTTACCAATGCTCTTTTTACCCAGTTAGAATATCAAGTATGAACTCTCTCTCCATGTACTTTGGAAGAGGCCATTGAGTCAGTTAAACATCAAGATTTCCTTATGCATAAATTTGAGCCATCCTAACCTTCCATGGATACTCATGTATTACTCAATAGAAAGAACCATCAGGATACCAATGATGATATCACAGACTCCTATGATACCATTCACACTATTCAAGTTTTTGTTCCTAACCAATCTTCAAAACAAGCTTCCCCTCGTAACCACATCACTAATCCTCATTTATCTTCAACTAATAATATCAATGTTCACAAACCTTTATCCTTAGTATAATTTCTCAAGCATCTACTAATGGCTCTACCATGAGAACTTGATCCCACTCATCCCATGAAATATTGGTATGATCCTAATAAATATTATTAGTTTCATGATAGTTGGGGTCATTATCATGAGACCTATAGTCAGCTTCATAATTTGTTTATGGATTTCCTTCTTGGTCCCAATTTTGACCATGATTCTATCATTCATAAATGCCAAAAATCCTATGACATTACTTTCAAATATGATGAAACACAAAATAAATCTTGATATTTGAACCAAGCTAATACTTATTTGGACATCTATCAAGATCCTTTTCCAAATCACCAAGATACCCAAGATAAACCTACCCCTTCTACCAATAATTTTTATAGTCTTATTGAGCCAACTCTAAAGAGAATGTTGTCAAGATGACTAATATGCAAAGGGTGGTTTCTTTCATTGATCCTCAACCCATTTACACCCCTATATTATCTCACACATTTCATGTTATCCAATATTCTTCTCCAACTCACTTAACCAATTTAGGGCAAGAAGATGTTATAAATTTTGATGAACCAATTCCAAACCTTCCCTTGGATAACACTTCTCATACCTTTTTACCATCCCTCCATCTTCTTTACCTCACACCAATGATACTCAAACTTCTATCACCACTTCTAATCTATCTCAAACCAAACCTAAATTAACTACTTCATCTTCTCAACATTATTTACAACCTTGTCCTCTAATTAATTCTTATACCTCTTTTCAACCTAAATTCAAATCCACTTTAGCTCCTCCTTCTGAGGACCTCCTTTAACACTAAGCACCTTTTTCCAACAATTTTATTATGGGTTATGATGAGTGGGATCCTATTATGAAATTCATTAATCCCCCATCCCAAATCCCATTTATTGAACTTATGAAAACCTCTCTACATAATCATAAATTCCTTATGAATCTTTTTTTTGCAATGAACATCCCTTATCCTCCCTTAATAAGATGCGAAGCCACCTTATCTAGATTAGAAAATAGAATTTTATAATAGTGTGAGTACATGTCCATACATGTTGATGAAACAATGGAAATTTTTCTCCCTCAAATTTCTCATTACTTCTATGATTTGTGATGATATCCTTCTTCATGCTTATGATTATCCTCTTTTCATTAGTTTCCAAATTGGTTATATCTAATTCAAGCATGCCTTGATTAAGGAGGGTTCTGAAACTTGTGTTGCCTTTATTGATTTTATCAAAAACCTTAGATATTTTGAGTGTAATCTTAAGTATAAATGTATCACATGTCAAGGATATGATCAAAGGAAAATATCTCTTTTAGGTTGTGTGTGGTCCCCCATTACCATCCAGCCTATCACCGTTCACATGAAGGTGATGATATTCAACTTTCCTCTATCTTATTATTTTTTTTGGTAGGATATGGACTAATTTTATGAGAGTAATTACCTCTTCCACTTTCCAATGCATGAAATTTTCTCATAATGGATCCATATGTCAGATTCAGGGTGACACCAAGCCTTGGAATTTTAAACAATTCGAAGACCATGGGGTATTCAAAATTCCTACCCTTGAATCCTTACCAAATGTTCCATTTCATGAATCTAAATGATTTAATTTCCCTATCAATTAGACTCAATGTTACAATGGTCATCCCAAATGCATTAGAAATATTCCCCATAACCTCTTAGATTTTGATCGTGATGAGACTAATGAGATCAATCTTAAGATTAAAACTTCTGATATCTGACATCATCTCATCTCTCAAATTCCCACTTCTTTTAAACATTATTCCCATCAAAAAAATTATGATGACATCCCCATTATCTTAATTAAGAATCAACATTACATTCATCATACCACATCAGATGATAAGGTCATCCTTACCTATGCCATTGATCTTCATACACCTAATTATGACAATGGTTATACCTTAGATGATCTATTCTTAGGAGGTCTTGTTTAGGACTGAGATGTTGAGATTATTCATTATCATTCCTCTTTACTTTAGTCTTTTAATATATCTTCCCATACTTCATCTTATATCATTCCTAAATTTATAATTTTACCTCCTTATCATAGTGTAGAGATGGTTTGTAAGCATATAGTTTCTAAATAACATAATAGGAGTATGCTTATGGATCATGCTATGATTAGTACATATTACTTTACTAGATATCATTACCCTTATAGTCTAATTATCCCTAAGATGTATTCAACTATCCTTCAACCTTCTATAGACCCCACACCTCCTTTAGTACATCCTAGTTAAAATCCCATTCATATTCCTACTCTCATTGAGTCTCTTCTTATTTTTGATCATATTGCTCTATCAGTCTAGACTTGTCCAATATCTCCACCACCCTCACCTTCTCTTGGTTATGGTTTTCTCCCTCTATTGTAGTTGGCTCCTTAATCTACCAAATGTTCTAATCAATATTATTATGACATTCATAAAGGTTTTGATCACTAGACTAGAGATTATTCCCTATAACAATATCCCTTTACTATTTTTCCCCTCTTGCTATGAGTATACCTACTAAGACTACTCATATGAATATCTATTACTTCCATGGAACAAATAACCATTTATCCATTCATTGTTGCAAGCTATGATAATATATTGAAACTTTACATCCCACTACTCTTTAGCCCTCAAAAAAGGCTATACTTCTATAAAAATTATTATGTTAGTATATTCCTAAGTATAAAGAGGTATATTATCTCTGACACCACTGTGGCACACATCACACTGATTTTTGTTGCATTTTTTAGTATCATCTTAAATATCAGATTTTAACCATACCTACACCTTTTACCATTTCTCTCATAGGTATTTTTCACAAGAAGTCTCCACCTTATTCCCCCATGGTTCCACCTCCTATGGCTCCATCTCCTCTTATGGTCCCTTCTTCACTTACTGATCCTTCTCCACCCATGTGTCCCTCACCCATGGAACTTTCCCCACTAGTGATCCCTATATCTCCAATAGAAAATCCTCCCATGCATTCTCCTAAGCATTCCCTACATGATATCCCTCATCAACATGATCCTTAAATCATTCCTGCCTTTTCTATTGAGGAGATCTAATGTGAAGTATTTTCCCAACTTTCACTAAAGATTGATGAAACATTAGTTGTAGTTTGTATTTAACTTCATAGAGACTTATTAGATATTATGGATAATGTGTGTGGACAAATCTATTATTAATTATAAACACATTAATGGTGTTCTTACATTTTAATTTTGGATTGGATGTGTGCTCCAACATTAAATTTATCTAGTTTTATATCATTTAACATTGTGTCAAATATCTATCTTACATGGTGGTTTTTGTTTCATACTTTATATTTCTTATGATTTCATTATGTTCTCATATGGAATTCATTTTTTTGTGTTTGTATTTATTTTCTTCTTAAGTTTATTTTTTATGAACCCTTGCTCTTTTTTCATGATTATTTGCTATCATATCTCTATAAACATAGATAATTGTTATTTTGACTTGGTTATACAACCTTACTCCCTTTAGTCATTACTTTTTTACCATGTCATTAGTTACCAAATAATTCATCTCACTATAATCCCTTTTTACCTATCCACCTCAGATCTCCCTTTATTCCCCTTATTTCCTTTTATAAAATAAGTATACAAATGGTTGATACTTGAGATAACATGTTGGTTCATAGTTAATCCTAAGTGTTTTAGTTAGTCTTGTCTTTAGATACTTATCTTCCTTTATCCAAAGACTAAATATAATTAATGTGTATCAATCTATCTCTCATGATTGGTAATTCAAAATTTGTATGGAGGAGGAATCTTAAAATCCATAAAAATATTAAAAATCCAAATCATATAATAAAAGGCAATGATCCAAAAGGAAACCTTCAAAATTCTCAAAAGTCAAATCACACTAAAAGACACGATTCTAAGCACATCTCATTTTTATAATCAAATATCAAACTCTAAACTTGGACTCATGATAAAACTGGTCTCCATTGGGGTGTAATAGGCCAGTAGATTATAAAAGGAGAATAAAAAATATTTTAGTGATACCTAATTTGTTATGCAAATAACTAATCTTCATAGTAGACCGATGACTCTATAAGGGGTCCTAAGGAACATGGAACACATTGTGGGAAGGTAGGTCCATTTTAATTTCCTTATTAAACTACTTACATGATTTGATCTTAGAAGCAAATTTATTTTCCCACACAACTTTATGTTTATAGCAAACATGTATCCTCTATATACTAATGGTCACTAGTCACTTAGTGTCTTCTCATGTCCTTAAAATTCCTCATGTTTTCTAAGGTATTCTCATTAAATACATATGTTATGAATATTACATTATATTTTTCACTAGATAAAATCCTAATATTTCCCCTTGATAAATATTATTTTGTTCACTGATCATTCCCCTAGGGATTCCATTTGTGAGTTGCATTATAAGACCATGGATGGGACTTGGCCTTCCTAAAAAAGTATTACCTTTTCATATTACCATTACAAACATCCCCTTTTTCCATATTTTCACATTATTTACACCTCATTAGTGTTCCCTTTGTGAGTTTTAGTGTAAGACCATAGATAGGACCTCACCTACTTCATAAAATTTTCCAATAACCAAGTCACAACCAAAAATTACATGTGTCAAATTTGAGATAAGATGTGATTGATTATGAGTTACACGTCATTGTCATAATTTCTATCTTGATTTATTATGTTTTATGCTTACTTAATTAATATTTTAACTTTTATATTCTTATTTTATGATTGCATGTAAGAATCAAACCACTTTTCTTAAGATTTTCATACTTTCGAACTTGAATTAGTGTGATTAATTGAAGACCAATTTTACCAATTTGTTTCTCTTTCATACTTCCCAAAATGATTCAATATGATTGATTGAATTAATTGATTTGTTTTTATACCATTATTATCTCACATGACTTCCATTTTATTACATTATTTTCATAATTACCAATGTGATTTAGTGTGATTAATTATACTTTACCAAGTCTTTTTAACCTATTTATTTTTAACCATGCATGTGTCATACATAATGATAGAAAATAAAACATAACACATATATTTCCTATAGCATATACAAAAAGAGAAAAATACATGTGATAGAAATAAATATATCCATTCATCCATAACCACAACCATAATCCAAACACGTAAGATCAATATACAATTATCAACATAGAAAATCCACACACACACACACACATATAATATGTATGTATATATATATATATATATATATATATATATGTATACACACACACACACACACACATATATATATACATATACATATGTATATATATATGTGTGTGTGTGTGTGTGTATATATATATGTATATGTATATATATGTGTGTGTGTGTGTGTGTGTGTGTGTGTGTGTGTGTGTGTGTGTGTGTGTGTGTGTGTATACATATGCATATATATACATATACACACACATATACATATACATGTGTGTGTGTGTATAGACATATATGTATATATATACATACATACATATATATATGCATATATATATATATATATATATATATATATATATATATGCATATATATATATATACATATATCATGTGATTTTGATAAGAAGTACAAAAACACATCACTCCAACTCTAAGGCTAGGATCTATCATGTTTATCTCATGGCATAGCCACACTACCCATAGATTGCTTAGATAATCCCCTCTAAATAGTCCATTGTAAAGAGGATGTCTTAGATCTCAAGCCTACTACCTATCCATATAGGTTAGATACCTAGGTTTGTACCTATCCTAACTAAATTTTTGTAGACAAATGCATGGCTATCTCCTAATCCATGGCCTACCATAACTATGCCTCTGCCACTCCCACCCCTACTGGTGGTTATATCCCATATTCATGTGCCTACAATCGCCTCATGGCCTCTCCGAATAGTATAAACCAATTCACATGAGTCAGGGCATATGGTTCAATGGGATCATCAAATATTCTAGGTTTGTATGGAATTATTTCCATATCCACGATATCATGTAGTGCTACCCTCACTAAGGATCCCCATATGGTGTCTTCCTCATCTTTAAGATCTAAAAAAATTAAACTATATAGATGTTGGATCATATATATATATATATATATATATATATATCTCAAAATCTATCTATCTATAATCCAGCAATCAAATCTTATATAGCTAGTATTCTAATTTCAAAACTTAAGAAAATTTCAACCATTTATTACCTGTCATGATATTACCAATCGCCATCTCCTCATTTTTTCATTCATTGAACATGGTATCTTCATTAGCTCATCCTTTGAGTACTTCATCCATTGGATGCTTCCCAATCAATGCAAACCCTCGGTCCACACCCATGCCCATCTCAATCCTTACCTTAGTGGTGCCTCTCTAGACCATCCCTACCATAGACTAATTGATGGGTCATCCTGGATGACCACCCTCTATGATCACTCTCACCATTGAAAACTCCATCGATGGTGAAACTAAGGTGATTATAATAAATGTTACTATGGTACTGACTATATTACCTACCACACTCATGCATCCATTTCCATGTCCTCTCTAGTTATTGGCCATAATGCTTAACCTTTTTATGGTCTCTCACATTTTAGTCTAATCTCTAGTCTCATGATTGGTGGTCCTCCTCTTCCTATCTTTCTCAGCTCTCTCACATTCATAGCCCAAAATGTTGGTATAACTATAAGATTTTCCAAGTGAGGGAGTCTAAACTATTTTATAAATTGTGCCATTATATGCGAATCTACCCACTAAGTGTAATGACCTATGATCCATGCTCATGTTAACTATGGTATCACCATCCTAAAACTTGGCCAAACTATTATAATGTTTGTCTATGTCTACCACATGATCTTTCCTCATGTGACTATTTTTAGCACCATCACATGGGGTATGAATTATACCACATGATCTTATTTCCATCTGAATACCCTAGGTAACTAATCATCAATGACATGATGAAACCTAGCTAGTTGGTACATCAAGAACCTCTCATATATATAGGCACTTAGTAATACTAATGACCCCATGGTCTTCTACCTTTTGGATATCATCACATACATATCATCCATGATCTAAACTTAGATGATAGAACCTAGGTCATAGACTACCCCTTACTTCAATATCAACTGACATAAGGCTATCACATATAGTGGTACCTTGCCATCTAACTTATGACACAACACTTATTTTGTCACAAGTCTTAACATCACCTTCTAGATATTTAGAATTTGGGATATATATAAATCAAATATACTCACCTTTAGACCTAGGTAAATCCTATCTAAGTAAGTGGCCCATTAGGCTAATTCTCATCTCTCCTCCTAACCATCTAATATCCCCATGATCATTGGTGTCCCTCTTATAATAATTCCAAATAAATGATGGACATCCTCCAATGTGATAACAATATCTATGGTATCCCCATCCACCACCCACCTAAAATTATTTGTCAAGTGATCTCAATCTCCTAGGAACATGACTACTAGATTTGTACTCAATGAAACTCATCACATATCTATGATACCTCGTAAGCCTAATAGGATTAATATAGCTTAGTCCACCTCTATCAAGCACTTAAATAGATCTAGTAGCCATGATCAATCCACTAGACACCAAAATCATCAATGCCCCTATAATTATAAAATAACAAAAGATGTATTAGAACTCCATGTCACTTATAATCAAATACACTCTTTTAAATTTTAACAAAAATAACACTAATTTGACTTAATCTATTCATTTCCTACTAATTTCACCTATTTTTTGCCTACTTGGCCATTTAAGTACTAAATTGGTCAACCTAGGACTTACACATACTATTTTTTGGTCAACCTAGGACTTACACATACTATTTTATCCAAATCCATATATTTTAATAGTATATTGGCCACTTAGTAACATTCTAAGTCGACCTAATGGTATTGGGTTGGCCATGTGGACTTAACAAACTAAGTCAACCCTTTCATTTCCCCTTTTAGTACTAATTTAGTAATCTAGTTTAATCAACTAAGTCAGTAACAAGGTACTAATTCATCCCTCTACTTCACTCAACTAAGTCAACCCATACCTACTAAGTCATCCATGTTAAACATTATTTTGCAACCTACTAGGTCGACCTAGTTCTTTCAAACTATCAACTCTTTAGCTTTCTTATAATAAATGCCTTTGATATTTATTACTATGATTCCTTTCAACCCATTTGCCCATTTGACCTCTAGTTACCTTAGTAACTTCCTAGCATTCATTTTGGTTTCTATAATTGGTTTAATTTATAAATTTATATAAACCACTTAATTTAAAATAAAATACTCAAAATAAATTTTAAACTCTTAGTTGCTATCTGTGCTATAATTGTTATAGCTGGTAGGCATCCTCCTCATCTTTGCTATCATATCCTCACCATATTGGATCTTCCATCTTTATTTATCTATCTTATATCTCTATTTTTCTCTCATAATAAGTCAAGTAATATAATATTAATTTACTTGTACCCTATTTAAAGTTACTATTCATAATTCTTTACCTTTCAAATATTTACCAGTAGATTCCTTATTTTGATCATATTTTTATTTTTACTAACTCATTTTTTGAACCATAAAAAGTTATATAATCATGACATCATATAATATATTTTCCATTATTATATGCTTATATTTCAAAAATTTCAATTTTTCACTCTTTTTTGTACTAATCTCTATAGGTTCATCTAATGTTCCTCACATTAGGTGTCCTCACATCTCTCATAGTCTCCTTTATGTACAACACCAAGGTAAGTAAAGGTATGTGCTTTTTAATTATATACTTTCATTTATCTTATTTTATCCTTACTACACTTTACTTATCATCATCATTATTGTCATTATGTTTTATTCCTAAACCACCATCTTGTGTTACACTTACATGACATATGATGAGATTTGAGTGGGGCATATGTAAAAAGATAATATTTTAAAATTTTTATCAATTACCTATGATATTTATCTTATAACAACCCATTAAGTCTCAATCTTTCTGAGTGGATGACCTAAGGGATACACTAGGAAAGGGGTGGGCAAACCATTGATGCTTTGTAGGATTGTTGTCCCTTTTACCACTTGTTATATACACACTTGTCTCCTAAAAACCATTCCCCTAAGATTTTTATTCTCTGTTACACACCCTCTAGTCATTTACCACCCTCCATACCCATTTTTCTAACCTAAAACCTATTTTGATAGTTTATAGTACTAGGTCAACTGGTCAACCTTGTAATCTTATTAGTGGAAATTTAGGGTCTAAGTTAGCTTTTGACTGACCAAGCCCATGACCTAGTGAGTTTTTGTCAATAATGATACTAGGTCAATTGGGTCAACCCTATCGACTAAAACTTTTGGAAGGGATTATGGTTACATTTACCTATATATACAAGATCATTTTTCCATTATTAAGAGAAGAGAGGAAGAAGTAAGAGCTATTCCACATATTTTTATCCACCATTCTAATTGAGGAAAAAGCTTAGGGTTTCATACTTTCTTTAGAGATATGGATTTTGTCTTGTGGATAATTATTTTGGATTCATTGAGAAGTTATGTTTCTTAGATCTAATTTATCCTTCTCATCCTTACATACAAAAATAATCTCTTTTGAAGCACCTTAGCCAAGGGAGAGATTGAGGCTTGGTGGGTTTGTCTTCAATAGTAAGTATTCCTAGATTTGTTCCTCCTTTGTAAGAGTAGATAGATATGCATTTTTACTTATCTTCCATGCATTAGGACTTTGTATACATTGACATGAGTATATGTCTTCCATGCATGTTTACTATTAGTGTTTATTATCCCCCACTTTGTGCCACAAGCTTTGGTGAGCACTAGATTAGACTTTGCTTTACTTTTTATTAGTATAGTGAATATGAAAACATAGGAATTAGTTAGGGTTATTGCATGATTTTCCTTGATTATATGTTTAGAACCCTCCCTAGTATTATTGTTATGGTAATATATCCCCTAATTAGGTCTACCAAATCCCCATATTAGTCATGTTCCCAATTATCTAATGTATCCACAATTAGAAGTGTAAGTAGGATATATCTTCTCCAAACTAGGATTAATTTATAGATATGATGCATTTATGATTGCATACATCATTCACATGGGACTTTTGAGATTTCAAGCCCTATTCCTTCTCACACTCAGAATACAAAAAATTATAGATTGGAAAGATAAACCAAGCTCATTCTATAGACAAGGTTATATATCAGATAGGTAAAGAATTTGACACTTCAATAATTATATCATATGTTTTAATTATACCTCTTTTTCTCACCTCATAGAGTTCAACATTGATAAATCCCTCCCCTATTTTATCTATTACATCATTTTTTTTAGTCATACGCCTAATTTCCACTACTTAGTTACGCTCCAAGAGTATTTATAGTGTCCATAATCTTATAATTACTATATTTTTGTACTATTTAGTCAATATAGTTAATATTTCCACTAATGACCCCATGACTATCACTTATGCACCTATTTTTAAATTATTTCAAGGACTAAGATAGGTTGATATTAAATGACCTATTTTTTCTAAACCTAACTTAAGAACTACATTAAATATCCCATATTTTAAAAATATAGTGTCTTAATAAGGTTTTTATATAATTTATATATATTAAAACATTTATACCTAATTAGGATAAAAAATAACATAGAGTGCTTAGATAGAGTCATGAATAGTCTAAATTTAAGATTCTTTTGACCTCGCCAAATATGTGTTTAAAGGTTGTTAAAATAATAAGATGTCTGAAGAGAAGATGGTCATCCCACCTTTATTTTTGCTATCCACATCTCTTAGTTTAACTCCTTCATTATATACCTCCATCCTCATACATATACCACAAATATCTTCACCCTTTATCACTTAGTCTTCCACTTAAACCTCTTCTCAAGACTTGTTAGTATCTCTCACAGGGATACAACAAATGCAAGCTAAGAAGTTATCTAAATAAGTCTTTTTCATCACTAAATATACAGAGATAATTATATAATTTTATGAAACCTAAAACAAATTTAAAATATTTAGCATAATGATAATAATAGGATGGAAACTAACTAATTTAGGAAGAAGAAAATATCTTCTCACTAAAAAAAAAGAAAGGTTACGTATGGAGAGGAGGACGAGATCCAAGAGGAATCTATTTCTATACTTGTTTCCAATGGAAGAGTCCTAAAGAAGATTTTTTATGTCCTAAAATAAAATAAAAAATATGAGAGGCATAAGGCAAAATAAATCCCCCAAAATATATATAGAAGAACATGTAGAGGTTTATTAAGGCATTGTATAACATTATGCATTTTTATAGGTAAAATCAAGGGCATGATCACAAACACAATGGGTAAATGTGGTCAGATTTTATGTGTCAATAAATATTTCATATGACAACTTGAAATTCATTATCAAGGTATTAAGACAAAATACATACCAACATCTCAATATACTGGAGCTCCCTAATGTCACCTTGACACAAAATTAAGAGACTAATAAAATGGATTGAATAATGGAATGGCATAGACAAAAGTAGGAATTTGTTGAATAATCAACAAGATATATAAGAATTCCATCCAAATACTTTAGGTTATGCTCATTAATATCATATATACATGACTCTATAATGTAGTCACTTTGCCATTTTTTGATAATTTTCTCTAAATTTATGCTAATAGTTTGAAGGTAGAAGTTGAAATTACAATTTTTATAAGTAATGATCAAGTGATCAAATAGATAGTCTTTAACAAGGATAAAGTAGCACAATAAAAATAATTAATTTTTTCCTACAAGGATTCTATGGTAGTGAAAAATAAATTGATAGTAAAAATATTATTATTATTGAAACTACCAATTATAAATTTTAAGGCCATAAATCAAATGTTATTTAATGTGTAAATAAATACAATAAGATAAAGGACAAATATCATTTATAATCCTAGGTAATATATTTATCCTCATGAACTATAAAATTAAAAAATACATACCCTTCTCTAAAATATACTATAGTCTGTAATTCAATAGAGATTGTATTCATCAAAGTTCTATTCACTACACCTTTTCATGATCAGCTAGGACCAACTATATTGGAAAATCTAGTAGCATATTTAAGTACTTGTTGATTTTTTAATGTGTATCATAGGAAGTTCTTAAGTGTTTAAGAAACACTACTCATTTCCAAATTTAGAGAATCTAATGCATGAGTTTCAGGTTGTGATAATTCTATTATCCTTGGTAGAATAGAGGTAGAATAAGTGGATTGTCTCATAAATTTGTATTAGTTAGTGGTTAGGAGCCACTGTAGTTCAATAGTTGATCTCTTATTTTGAAGAGTATTTATTCTATATAAAGTGAATTATGATCGAAACCTAATTCTAAAGCTAATCTAAGATAAGTGTTCAAAATGAAGCTAATTTAAGTTGAACTGATAAAAGGGATAAAAAACAAGGGTAACGAAGTAAATAGAGGTGTTTTTGATAAATATTTAAAACATTATGACAAAGATACAATTTCATCTGAATAGGCATTTAACCAATGTATAGCATGAATTAGAATAAACTCAAATCCTACCACACATTAGGCAAAAATCTAAAGATGGTATGAAAATATGATAATAAGAATAGGATTTACTTTAATAATTTCACCCTTGAAAGTAGATAGAATTATCCCATATGCAAGAAGATCAAAGAAAGTTGATTAAACCTAAGAACTTCAACTAATCTAGCATTAACATAAATTAGCAAATCTACATTTAAAGATACACATCTAAAATTCACAAGAAAGATTAAAATTTGAGAATAAGACCAAAATAATGAGAGGGAAACCATGTTAGAAATTGACACAAACAAATGTGGACAAAAATTGTAGAACTCCTTGCTTTGTATTAATTTTCACAAAAGTTAAAAAATAGTTTTTGGCTCCAAAAACTCTCTCCTTTTACAATGAGAAATACCTCTTTATATAGATAATTCATGAGGAATTCTAGTTAGTCATGTCAAAAATTAAGTACAACTATCATTTTACATAATTTAAGAACCTATTAGACATTCTAAAATGACTAACCTATAGGCAATGAATTTTACAAGTAGTACATGCCTTTTCAAAAACAATATTCTATTTTAAAAAATATACAATGTATCTATATAATAGAATATACTAAGTCTACTAACTTGACTTTTAGAACCTTGTGTTATCTTATACTTTTTATTTCCTTGAATGATCTTCATTTTATAATGTTGATCATAGATAAGCTGGAGGTCAACAATAGGCCTCATGTAGAGTTCCTTTCTTTGGTCCTCTAGGCTCTTGAGATCCTTTTCATCTCTTTATAATGCTTTCTTGATGCTTCTATAATATCCTACCTTCTCTTTATATGTCAAAAATTAAGCCCATGATCTTCTTGTTATCATATCTTATCTTCCTTTGTCCTTGATTTCTTACTTCCTGAATGAATTGAGTAGTTCTATGCTTGAACTCCTCATCCATTATTAAACCCAAGGGACTAAGTATGGTGGGATATTTGATCAAGCTATCCAATATGTCTAAAATTTTATCTTATAACTATTTGAGGTCCTTAGAAACATCTTCCATTTACATGGACCAGTTACTTAGGGATTTGATCTTATCCACCAATATAGACATAGCCATATTAAGGTGGGCTAAGTTGACTATTCTGAACTCGAGGATTTGCTTCTTAGTTAAGACCTTGATCAAATATTTCAATTGGTAGATTGAATACTATGATTGGCCAACTTGGCATATAGCCATAGTATTTTATTTATTTATTACATCTTTCTTAGCCTTAAATATCTTTAAAGAATTGAACAAATCAACCATGGTGTCTTCAAATTATTGGAATCTATCCTCTAGAATTGACAAGATAGATTGTCCTTTTAAATTCTTCTTATGTTGAATGATTCCCTTGATCATTATTTGCAATTGCTCCGATAGATCCTGAGCCATTTCAAAAACATTTTATTAAAATATTGGGTCCTCACTAAGGTTTTGTTGTCCAACTAGAGTCAATCTAGAAAAAGGTTCCACCTTCTAGAATGTGAATTCCTCTCCACCAATCATGGGTTTATTCTCATTTACCCTCTTAAAAATAGCATTGTTTGGGTCAAATTTGACACCAGTTAAATATTATGTCACCTTTAGAGCTAGGGTATTCATTTATGCTCCACTTTATTCTCTTAAAGCATCCATTCTTCTATCATCTTCCTTTTTCAAGGAAAATATCCATTACTTAACTTCTTCATGAACTAAGATATTGATTTCCTTCATCATTTCCCAAGGATGTTATGCAATAGGTACCTTTTATAGTTTTCCATAGATGAACCATTCAAGAATGGTTGGACCTTGAATCAGGTTTACTTCACTAAAGAGATTTATTTCACACAAAGGATGAGTGAAGGTCACCTTGGGCTTGTTATTTTTAATAGGTACAATGGCCAATTTATCTTTTATTTTGGTGGTGTCTATAGGAAATATATCCAACACTTCATTCCCCTTTTCTTCCTTTATTTATTCCATCTCTTCATCATCTAACTCATAACCCAATGATAGAATTTTTAAAGTATCTTAAATAGTCTCAATAGTGTCTAATGCTACAATTTTAACCTCCTAAAATGGTGATCCTTTCTCTTATTCTTAATTTGAATAATATATAATTTCATTATTACTTCTCTCCTCTGGCCTTTGCTCAATTTGTACCTCAAGTCTGGACTCTATTTTAACTAGTCTAGTAGAGGTCTAGAAGGTGCACCACTTAGAAAATGATATTGCCTTGGCCCCAATTTTTACTTGTCCTCATATTCCTTTTGTTCCTTCTATATCCTAGTCTCTAGATTGATGTTGTGTCTTTTTAATCTAATGGTGACCTTGAATAATGAAGAGGCCTTTGTGTATATGGGGTCAAAAGGACCAGGCTAATGATCATAATGAATATTGATTCCTTTAGCTTTAAAATGTTATTTACTATTCAATATGGATCCCCCTACCTTAGCTCATTGATTTGGATATTGAAGAAGGTCTCGTGTTTAGAAGTATCCTCAATATTGTCCCATTATGCAAAAACAATCCTTCAAATGGTTATGGGGAGGTTATGAAGTAGTCGCTTCCTCTTGATCTTGCAGAGACCATCTATTCCATTTCATATTTGATAATATACTTATTTTTCTACTATCTTGATGGGTATATGGACTAGTAATCGGAGTGGAGTGCATTGGGTTCCCTCAGTCTTGATGATTATACAATCAAGATATAGCTAATAACCCCTATGGCCTAAACTAATTTTTTGATAAAGTAGATGACTCTTGACATTGGACTCCCAATTATGGCCTTGGTTAGGGATAGATAAACACAACCACAAATAAAGTGGATGTGGTCCCTGTACTTGAATATGTGTAATTTTGAATAATATTTAGAAATTGTCTGTGTCCCATCAAGTGACCATTCTCTAAGGTTGGGAATATATATTATGGAAAGAAGGGAATCCATAAGGTATGACATCATATAAAATTATGTCCTAGTATTCTTTATAATTGTTAAGAACTATCTACTTATATAAGTGTTTATTAACTCACCAAGAGTAGGGGTGACTTGTTTCTCAACCATGAAATAGACTAAATCTTGTCTACATATGTAGTGGCTAAATTTACACATAATATATTCATCATTGTCATGATCATTCTTATTCTAGGTCTTAATTGACCAATGGGGATGTTACTATTAAAGTCAGAAAACACTTGGTTTCTAGATTATAGCCACAAGGGAAGGATGTTTTTTAAATAATTATATTTATCCTAATTATTGATTATGGTCAGGTTTACTTGTGGTTTAGGAAATTTTTAATAATTTTCAAAAGCTATGGGAGAGATGTAGGTAATTTACCTAAAACTCCCTCATGAACAATCATGCCTTTATCTATTTTGACATCTTTAAAAATATGAGAGAGAATGTTTATACAATGCAATACCTCAAGTTTTACTATACCATAATGGAGAACTATCATTTAAATGGAAACTACATCATTTTAGAGTCTCCTTACAAACATGTTCTTTTCCTCTTCTCCTATGATGGGCTACTTGTTCTCAATGGTCCAAAAAAAGCTCAACCAATTATTGTCCCCTATATTTAAAGATGTGGCATTAAATTGTGTGTCCTTGAAAATCCTCCCTTCGATATATGTAGTCAAATAGAGCTTCACATCTTCCCTTGAAACACCTTTTTGGGATACCATGGTTGTGAATTTTCCTAAATGTTTGCTAGTGGTCTATAATTCAATTCTAGATCAAATTATCCTTTTAAAAATGACAATCCAATCTTCTTTGGCTTGATAATAATGAGCAGAGGGTTACATTAGGGTTTTCATACTTAGTAGGGATTTTATACAGGTTTTTATAGTGCTTTAATGGTGGTAACTATTTATACTTATGTGAGATTCATGATGTAGATCTCAATTGGATTTAGTATTTATACATTTGCATTTCCCAGGTATACAAAATATTTAATTTGGCATATTATTATTGTGTGGATCTAATGTGACATCATCATGGAATCCTACTCATTAATATATAAAATATGATTCTTTTTTGCTTTTAGAAACATGTCAATATTTTATTGTCCTAGATCTTTTGAAAATTTTGCCTTGTCTTGCACCATTAGATCTATTTACATAGATCAACATGGTTTGTTGATCTTGATAAAGGAAGTTGGATTTCATTGGATGTTTACTATATTCCCCATGGTTGTGACACTTTGAACTTCTACATTCATCATAATCTTTTTTGAAATCTTAACATCAATCTCATACCATTAGATCATCTCTACTTGCACGAATGTGCCCATTGATCTTGATCAATTGAATTATGTCCCATACTCTAGGAACTATTGATTAGAATGTGTACACTCATCCATGTACCATAAATATTTTAAAGATGATCGATATTTAATTTGTGGCTTGCGGTTATGCCATGTGTCATATTCATGTTCATCGTCTAGGATTTTGAATTTTCAACCTATATCAGATACCATTAGATCCTTTTTGGTTAGATCAATGTACTCCATTGTATCTTGATCTTAAGGTTGGAATGCAATTGGTTATTCAATATTATTTTACTAAAATTGTGACACTTACCACTTTCTCACTAATCCTAGGGCTTTGAATTGTGAACTTTGATCCCAAATTTCTGGATCACCTTCGAATGATCAACTGCTCTCTATCAGATCATCTTTTGTTACATACAATTAGATCTTTGTAAAGGTTCCTATGATGGTGATACTTATCACCTTCTATCTTGTTTCAGGGCTCTATTGAAATATTGACTTAATATGTACCATTATATCAATCTTTCCTGAGCAAATACATACCATTGATCCTGTGTTCAATAAAAATATTAGTTTAGGCATGAGAAATATAAAAAACATAAGCTAGAGTCTTAGACAATGGTTTTATTATTTTTTTTAAAAAAGATAATACCTTAGGATAAAAATTTTGGGCTAAGTTCTAAACATAATAAAGGGGACCTCATGAATAATAAAATATATGGCATAAATTCTTAGCCTAGGCTTTTCATATTATTAATAAATACAATTAGAATTTTTAGGATAAGGCTTTAGGCTAAGTCTAAGATATAAATAAGAGACCATGTGATTAGTAAAACCTTGTTAATAATAAAATAGACTAAATAGTTACAGGACATAAAGGAATCAAGCATAATATTATTAGACTAAGGTTTAGTCATGTTGAAAAACATGACTAAGACTTTGGATAAAAATTAAGCTAAGTCCATGGCACAAATAATTATTCTTGTGTAAATTATTCCCACACATTTTTGAATTTAATTTAAAAGGGACCTAGGTTAAAATGTTATACTTAGGGATTTAACATGACTTAAAATACATTCAATTAATTTTTGATAGAAAAAAGGATATTAAAAGATGAATTTAACATTTAATCACAAAAAACTAAGCATGTTCATTCCCAAATGATATTTTCTTGGTAAAACAATGATCAATTAAAGACATGTTAATTAATCCAAATGAGAACCAGGTGTGGATGATCTTCAAATAAAAATAATGTGCAAACATGCTAGTGGTACTTTGATCAAGTGAGTTTTCAACTTTAAGGTACAAATTTGGACAATTTAAAATAAGGGTCCCCTTTTTTAAAAATGGTGGTATGTTGACCTCAACAAATGTTGACTTCTAGGGGAAACATAGAAATATGTTATAATTCAGACTCTAGTTTAGACTAATAACTAGGTTACTTTTTCTAATTAATTAGGCACCATTATTATGATCAATTCATGTTTAAAACAAGTATTGAAAATGCTAAATTATGATCAAACATTAGAACATATCCATCTTATGTGTGTTATTTGATTCCAATTCATTATTTACATATGATTTAGAGAACATCTTCTAGACTCATGACCTTGACCATTAACATTTACTTACAACATATTTAGATATTAATTAAGAATCATGATTTAGTTTAGGGAATGCTTGTTCATTTATCTACTATGAGCTAGGAATCCAGAGCCATGATAGAGATACATTTGGTTCCACTCAAGGCCTTGCTCCACTGATAACCAAGTATCCATAGCCCTAGTGGAGATTATCATAACCACCTCTACTTAGAAATATCTTTTTGAATTTTTCAATAAGGCTCTTATTTTTTTATTTTTTAAGGTATTTTTACTTTATATCAAAGGTTAGGAACCATATTAGTCAATTCTTAAGATTTGGTCAAATGTTTGGTCTTTAGTCAATCATCCTTGGTTGTAAAATTTATCATAGGCAATTAATGTTTTTTAAGTGAAAATATGATTGTATCCTAATAATCCAATATTTCACCCTATATCTATAATCCTTATTAAAATAAAACTTAGATCAAAACAAGGTTTAAAATCTCAAGTAGTAATTAGCCTACTTATTAGTCCTTATTAGTTTCTCTAAACTATAACTTCAAGATTATATTTCAAAATTTCCATGATTAACTAATGTTAAGGAGACATACCTACATTCTTAGACTATGGAGTTCTTCTTAAGCATCTAAACATATTTTGAGCTAAGGACTATCTTGAATAAGACTTATTTAAAATAAGGAACAAAATAGAGAAAATGAAACACACCAAACACAAAGCAAATAAATAGAAATCCAAGGAAGCAAGCAAACAACTATATACACAAACTATGTAAAAAAAGGGATAAGAAGGAAATAAATAAGAAATAAACTAAACTAAGCCTACCTACATTAACTCTAAATAGTCTTAAAATTCATTCCATGAAAAATTTAGGTGGGATAGCAGAGAAATAATGCTTGAGGTATTGCCCATTGGTGGGGAATGTAAAGTTTTCCCCTTACAAGTATTTTAATTTAAAAGTGTTATCCCCTTGGATCTCTACAATTTGATATGGGCCAATCCAAAAAAGGTGTGAGATTTCCATGTTTTACTTATGGTTATGAGGATTTATCCTAAAGAATAACTAGGTAACCTTGTATAAACACCTTTATCTTTGAATGTTTATCAAACTACCTCTTAACTATGGTTTGGTGTCTACTGAAATTAGGAACAGCTTCCTCTCTTGCATCTTCCATCTATATGATGTCAATTAACTTAAAAATTATTGATCCTCATCCATGTAATTTTGCTTAAAATTTTAGGTTGGTAGCTTGAGTGTTATGTTAAATATAGGCTCTAGACCATATACTACAAAGAATGGTGATGCCTTGAGAGCTTTCTTGACTCTAGTTGTATCTACCCAAAGGGCATACTTAAGTAGCTTGTGTTATGTCCTTATATTATCAGCTACATATTTATTTATGGATTTCATCAAGTTCTTATTTTTTGATTTTGACACTCCATTACCTTGAGGGTAATGGTTTGATGATAAATAGAGAGAAATATTATTATCATATGCCCACTCAGTCATCTCAATTGATCACCTCTTCAACCCCACATGGCTTGGTTGCCACTACTTCAATCCATCTTATGAAATAGTCTATAGTTTTCATAACATACTTGTGACCATATAATGAATTTATTTCTATGATCATTACAAATTATAATCCCCATTTGGAAAAGGGTTTATCAATCATCACTATATTTAATGGCATGCCTGCCTCGGGATCTTTAGTGTTGAAGATTTAACATGAATGACTCTCTCTCACATGCTTGTGAGCATATTTAAAGATATTAGGCAATTAGTAAATATATCTAAGGATATTATGGCCTATATTATTTCCATATGTATTTCCACTTCCTATCTTCTCATGAAAAGTGCTCAAGATCATAGATGCCTCTTCCTTGGAAACACACCTAAAGTAGATGCCTTCAAAGTTATTTCTATATAACACTCAATATTTGATCAAGAAGTGTGTTTCCTTGAGCCTCAATTTTTTTTAATCTCTACTTAACCTTTTAAGACAATATCCATTGATTATCTAATAAAAATAGGATCATTCTAGTCATTAGATTAAAATCTTTGTTGATCAACATGCATAACACTCAGTTTAGGATTAATATTAGAAATTAACTAAATTAAACCTTGGAATATTACCAAATTATTAGTCTTCATCTCTATATAATGTTATTTAAGGACATACATCCACTTTCCTCTCCTTTCTCTACGTTCACATTGACTCAACATTAGCTTAGTGGTAGGGTCTAGAAGAATTGCATGAACTTTATTCCTAAGAATATAGTGTTTAAATTTCCTAACTACCTTGACTATAACAAATGCTTGTTTATAAATAAAATAATAGTTTATATCAAAAATTTTAAGGTTATTACTCATTAAAGTAATGGCGTGATTACACTTATCTATATTCTGAGTTAGGATAGTAGTTATTTTATGATCAGAGGAAAAGGAATAAAGATATAAATCTTTAGTGAAATCCAGACTTATCAATGTAGGATCTTTTATAATTACTTATTTGATGTATTTGAAAGCTTTATTTGTCTCCTCACTCTATTTTATCTTGAAATATTTCTTCAAAATTTCATTCAATGGCTTTATAATCTTTACAAAACTATAAATGAACTTTCTCGCAAACCTAATTTTACAAAAGAAAGACTTCAATTCCTTCCTACTATTAGGGGGTTCTATATTCTATATTTAATTTACTCTATCTAAGTGTATATATATCCCTTATTTAGTTATAACATGTCATAATATATTTCCCTTATTAAAATATAAAATACTCTTCTTGGGATTGAGGGAGATTCCATACCTTCTACATCTCTCAAATACTTATTATAAGTGTATTGTGTGGTCATCCATATTTTTATAAATGACAATTAGGTCATCCATGTACATAATAATTCACTTACCTATCAGCCCTTGGAATGCATGATCCATTTTTATTTTAAGGGTTTCACCTACATTGATTAATCCAAAGGGCATTCTTTTTAGGCAAAAGTGCCCCACTTAGTAGTAAAGGCAGTCTTTATTCAATCCTCCTTGTTCACTAGTACCTAATTATACCTTGAAAATACATTAAGAAAATACATCATAGTAGAAAAAATAATAATTTAGATTACTTGGTCAATAGAAGGTAGGGGTAATTATCCTTTTTAGATGCTCTATTCAAATTTCTCAAGTCAATACATAATCTGATTTCACCATTGTTCTTTCTAACTGGCACTAGGTTGGCTAACCAAGTAGAGTGTCCAATGGGAAACACTATCTTAGCATCTAGTAACTTATTGACTTATTTAACCTTGGGAAACTAAGTCAATTTAATTTTAGTCATTCACATCTACTTTGGGAATTCTTATAACCTTATTTAATTTTTCTAAATCAAATAATCTCTCTAAGGCTATCATTTCTTTTGGGATCTTATTATCACTTAATTAAATGACGTTGTCATCAAGATTGTATTTGAATTTATCATCATCAAGGTTATTTAATTGGCCTCATAAATTATGTGAGCCTAAAATACCCTTGAGTTAGTCATGAGTTTTATGATATGATGATCATCACTGAATACTTGTAGATGGTTAAAATTATCTAGTACTGAGGGGCATGGGAATAATTCAATGGTAAGGATTTGTAAATTGGAACTTTTATTGGGCATAAGGTTAGATGTAGGTGAAATAAGTTCATCAACAGCCTTGTTTCATTCCCTAAGAATTGACATAATGTTGAAATCATCGAAACATTCAAATAAGTCCCATACTCTAAATTTATACTTCTTAAGATAAGATAATTTGAATTGATAATTATTTTTGACTTGATTAACCACTAATTTAGAGTCACCAAAAACTAATAGTTCCTTGACCTCATGTTTGATTTCAAATTGTAATCCTAGAATAAGTGCTTCATACCTAACCAAATTATTAGCACATGGGAATTGGAGTTTTTAAGAGTTAGTGTATTCTTTCCAAATGGGATTGATTAATACCACTATTAATCTAGACCTTTATTTACATTTAGCACCATCAAAATATAAATTCCATAATCCAGAAATAGCATGAGGAGTTTTAGAGTAACATACCTTTAGAGTGTTAAGACTATAAACACCTAGATTTGAGTTAACCATATTGACCTTCTCATCAGTTGAATTATACTCAGTGATCATATGATTCATCTTAGGCTCCCTCTCTAACCTAATTTTATTTGGAACTATTTTCTAGGGAATCCACATGTGTGAATAGTCAGTTGACATATAACCATTCAAAGATCTAGTCTACTCCCTACTTAGTAGCATTCCATATGCATAAGGAATATCCACTACTTAGATGTCAATGAGTTTTTGGATCCTTGGTTCAAAAATAATTTGCATGTGAACATTCAACAATTCACCAATTACTTTGACACTCAATTTATCTAATTGAGTTACAACTCTATCAGATTTAATGGTAGTTAAACCAAATTGTTCAAAAATACCTTTATGCATAATATTTCTAGATACACTAGAGTCTAACAAACAATTATGCAAATTATTACTAGAGATCTTGACTGTAAGAAATAAAGGTGGAACAGTTGCCTTCCTTTTTTGCATTGTAATGTTAGCATGTGAAGTCTTTTGAGACTTACCAAGATTCTTGGACAAAGATTCCAACAACATATCTATTTCTTCTATAATTTGAGTTAACTCATGCAAAGTAATGTTATCTTTGATATTTTTCTTGTCCTCTACTATATTATATCTAGTCCTATTGGAAGATTAGATGTATTAGCATTGGGTTTGGAATTACGTCCATTGGGAGGCTCTAGATTATTATTTTATGTAGTATCAAGAGGAGTGTTAAACTTATTTGGTGGATTTGAGGTAGTCAATGGTTATTTATACTCCCTATTTCTCAAAGGATTGGTCTTATTTAGGTATTGTTAAGAATAATTAATCTCCTTAGGGATATCCTTAGGCTCATTATCTTCTTGAAATGGGAACTCAAATGTCTCTACAATGAGAGTTGAATTAGAAGATTCATATGACCTTGAATAATTTTAGGTGATTACACCATTGTAACTATTAGGTACAACTTCAAAAGTATCCAAATCTTCTTAAAAAGCTTCAAAAGCATTGAAAAAATCTAGACAATCTAATTCACCATGTTTTGAAGTACAATGAACTTTAAAATAATTAGGCAAAGCTACATCCCTAAGATTTATATTGGGTACATTATTATTAGTAGATGAATCAATGTTGTGGCCATGGTTGTTATTTTGAAAACTATTTGAAGGCTTATTAGACCTTTATAAAGAGAAGTCACTATTAGGTCTTCCCCCAATATTTTCAACTTGATTTTGTAGTGGAAGTAGTTTAGTGCTTAGTTTATGAACCATCTTTAAGATATAATCATTCTCATTCTTGGGTGCCTCAGAATTATGAATTTGGGTGATGGTACTAGCTATAAGCATTAAATCTTTTTTTTCCTATGGAATATATCTACTTGTAGTGTTTGATAATCCTAGGTTTTGTCTAGGATGTACATCACATAAAGTAATTTTTTTAAAAGTAAAATCTAATTGATCTAGAGATAAATTCAAAATAAAAGTTTCCAAGTCATGATGAAACCAATTTAATAGTGTAGAACTCATCGAGATATTTTCATCACTTTTTGTGGTTTGCAAAATAGACACCGTATGCAAAATATATGGTCTATTGAAGTTTTCTTGGGATGGAAAAATGTGGTGTTGCAAGATGACGTGGTGTAATGTGGACACGCCAAGTGGACCAATCAAATGGTGACACATGGAAATCAATGGGTGTCTAAAAAATTTGGATAATTTTTGTCTTTGAAAATGTGCATAGATAAATGCATTGTATTTGTAAAGTCTATAGAAAAATATCATTGCATTTGGAATTGTAAGTCCATAGAAATTTTAAAATTGTAAGTCCATAGAAATTTTAAAATGATTTTTAATGCCAAGTCTGTAGAAATTTTAAGATTGCAAGTTCATGGAAATTGTAAAATGCTTTGTAAATCCACAAATATTCATGCTAAGATTTTTAGCCAAGTTTTATAATGTGCTTTGAGCCTTTGTACACACGTGGAGGAGCCATGTAACACTAAGGAATGAGCACCTCACCCAAACCATTGGACATGGCATATGCCTTAGCCAAAAGGCATCAACAACTATTAAGGTGGAGGGTCAAGCTAATAAAATTTCCATTTGATTTGAAATTTGTAAATGTGGGATTAGAGATAACCCACGAAACAAAGGCATAGGCAATGGTTGAAACACAAGCCTAGGCTGACGACTTGAAACCATTTCCCATTATCAATGTGGGATAATGAGATAACCCAAGCCCTAAATAGAAGGGATAAGTCTTAAACCTCAGACCTCCCATGTAAAATTGATAAGCTTTGACCACTTATGCCATTGATTTGTAAGTGGTATGAAAGCCATGAACTTCTATTTAAATGTAAGCATTCAGCCGACTGTGTAAGGAACAGAATAGACCATTTTTCTATAATTGATCATTTTGGAGCCCTTAGAGGTTGAACCAGAGCTCAGAGTAAACTAAAAAGTTGTTTATAATTATGATATGCTTTATGTAGTATATTTATTTTCCCATTTTGGAGAATTGGTGATGTCATTTTTAGCTATAGAAGTTGCCAATATCAATTCAGAGAAGCCTCTATATGCGATTCAGGAAGGTGAAGGATGTGTTGAGTCAGCCAAGGTCTTTCAAAGGTCTGAAACACTATTTTTGTAAAGAGAAATGATCTATTTTTGATTGCAAGTATATTTTTACTTGCAAATTTGAGCAAATTTAATGGATCGGTTTGATAAGAACTTGGGAACGTAGGAATTTTGAACCCCATAAAAAAATTATGTGTTTTAATCTTTGGATTCATTTTTGCATTTCAATTTCAATTATTATTCAGATTATAAATTTATATTTTAAATTAGAATTAAAAATTTAATGAATTGATCATTTATGGGAAATTGGATAAAATTAGGAATTTGAAAAATCTAACAGTTTCAATGGATATTTGATGCGATCTATCAAATCACTTTATTTCAATTTTGAAAATTGAGTTTGATCAAATTTTAATCAAATTTAATCATTCCAACATCTTATAAGTTGATCAATTTAGAATTTTTACTTTTAAAATTTCACATAGAGTTTATCAGTGGAGTTTATGGATCAAATTTTGGTATCAGAGTAGTTAGAAAGTTGGGTTAGCTTCTGATTATGATTTGATATTTGATTTCAATTTATTGGTTATCCATATCAATTGATTATATTGTAGTGTGCAGTTGTGTAATCAATGGGTTTACATGAAACCATGGGCAAATTGTCACACAAAGCCAAGATGGAAGAGCTTGAAGCCATACATACTCAGATTCAAGATGAGAATGTTTTTCTAAGAGCTTGAATGTACTCCTTGGATGAGGATATTTCAAGTTTGAAATCAGAGCTTAAATCTAAGGATGAGCTCTTGATCAAATTATAGTGTGGTGAACCAAAGAAGGCCATACCTTCCACTTCAGATGCAGAGACTATGACTAAATGAACTATAAGTCATTCACCATGTAATTCATCTACTTCTTCTTTCCATTTAGATTCAGATTCAAGTAATGATGCTTTTGTTAGTTTTAAACAACACACTAAGGGTATAAGATCCAAATTGTTGATGAAAATGTGCTTTAATGGAAGAGGTCTTGGTTGAGATGGCCAAAGAATTACTAACCCAATACAAGTAGAGCATAGATCTCTTCATGTAGGTTTGGGTTACACTAGTGAGCAGGTGGAAATTGGAAAAACTTCCTCCATGGCTAAAGGAAGACAAGATTCTAATAGCAAAGGACCGAGGCCACTGATAGAGCATGTACCATGTAAGAAGGAAGGTAAAAGAGGTATTGAGATTCCACCTCCTAGCTCCATCATTAGAGTTAGCACTAAATCTTTTGATCCACTTTTTATGTTTAAAAAATTTGGATTTAAAATTAAGAAGATGATGCCATAATTTCCAAGCACTTTTTGTGGGTTGCATAACCACAGTGTTACATTTTGTTGTAAAAGAGATGCTTTGCTTAAGCATATTGTAGGTGTTCAAAACCATTCTCGTCATGGCAAAGCGAGAAGAGGTAAAAGGGAGACCTCACCTAAGAAGGTTGTTTGCACCCATTATAATATGAGTGGACATCAGATTGATCATTATTTTAAACTTAAATCATCTTCTCATTCTAAACATGGTAAAACTAAGATGATTTATCAACCTGTTATTAAGGTCAATGAAGTTAAATCAATCCATAATGATGTTAAGGAATCCACTAAGGAAATCAAGTTAACTAGGTAGAAAATTTGATTAAGTGGATTAATAATGCACTTATTTTTCAAAGCATTCTTAAGAATTATATTAAGGGAAAGAACAAGCTTTGAAGATGCATTAGTAGAGTTTGTGAGAACACTTCGAGATAGGTTCATCATTTGAAGTATTTAAATTCTTCACCTTATGTTTAAAAGCTCTATGTTTTGGAATCTCCTATTTATGCTATGTGATTTCTCTAGAGGACTTGAACTCATTTGATCAGATGGAGATAATAGTAGAATACATGTTGTAGGTTGAGTTAATTCCTTACAACACTTATTTGACTGCTAATTTGAATGTAGCTATTTTTGGAACATGGATGTATAGTTGCATTTTTAAGACCCTATGGGCATGTCTGAATGCTAGGAAATATACACTTTGTGTTGTTTGCATTTGCTTAGCATATAAGTCCCATACTAGGGCATTACATTGCAACATGTCTATAACATTCATTGTATGTTGTTGGCATTAAAAAAATTGTTTTGCAGTTACATTGGGAATTATTTTAGTTTATTGACAGTTCACTACTTTATAGGATGTGACATGGGCAAATAGTTTTGGTATGTTGTGCTCAAGTTATTGGTAGTTGAAAATTACTTTACTCATGCCATGTGTAGGCATTCTTAGTTGAGTTATGAATCATTTATTTTTCCAATTTTTATCTCTTGATATAATTGGGTTTTGTGTGATGTGATGTAGTAGACCAGTTATAAGATTTCAGGTGATAGTCAACTTTTGGAGACCAAAAGCCTATTTTGTAGGGAGGTGTGATCTGGAGTTTAGTTCAAAAAGAAGTTTCCAAGTCATGATGAAACCAATTTGATAGCGTAGATCTCATCAAGAGCTTTCCATCACTTTTTGTGGTTTGCAAAATGGAGACCGTATGCAAAAGATATGGTATGTTGAAGTTTTCTTGTGACAATGAAAAATGTGGTGTCGCAAGATGATGTGGCACAATGTGGATAGGCCAAGTAGACCAATCAGATGGTGACAGGTGGTAATCAATGGGTGTCTAAAAACTTTGGGTAATTTTTTCCTTTGACATTATGCATGGATAAATTCATTATATTTTCAAAGTCCATAGAAAAATCTCATTGCATTTGGAATTGCAAGTCCGTAGAAATTTTAAAATTACAAGTCTGTAGAAATTTTAAAATGCTTTATAATGCCAAGTCCATATAAATTTTAAGATTTCAAGTCCATAGAAATTGTAAAATTCTTTGTAAATCTATGAATATTCATGCTAAGATTTTGATCCAAGTTTTATAATGTGCTTCGAGACTTTGTACCCACGTGGAGGAGCCATGTAACACCAAGGACTGATCACCTCACCCAAACCATTGGACATGGCATATGCCTTAGCCAAAAGGCATCGGCAACTATTAAGGTGGCGGTTTGATCTAATAAAATTTTGATTTGGTTTGAAATTGTTAAATGTGGGATTAAATATAACCCATGAAACAAAAGCATAGGCAACGACTGAAACACAAGCCTAGGCTAATGACTTGAACCCGTTTCCCATTGTCAATGTGGGATAATGAGATAACCCAAGTGCTTAAATAGAAGGGATAAGTCTTGAACCTCAGACCTCCCATGTAAAATTGATATGCTTTGATCGCTTATGCCATGGATTTATAAGTGGTATGAAAGCCACAAACTTCTATTTAAATGTAAGCATTCAGCTGACTGTGTAAGGAACAAAATAGACCAGTTTGCTATAATTGATCATTTTTGAGCCCTTAGAGGTTCAACCAGAGCTCGGAGTAAACTAAAAAGATGTTTAGAATTCTGATACACTATGTGTAGTATATTAATTTTACCATTTTACAGAATTAGTGATTCCATTTTGAGCTATATAAGTTTCCAATATCATTTTGGGAAAGCCTCTGTATGTGATTCAGGAAGGTGAAGGACGTGCTAAGTCAACCAAGGTTTTTGAAGGTCTAAAAAACTATTTTTTTAGAGAGAAATGATCTATTTTTTTTTTAAGTATATTTTAACTTGAAAATTTGAGCAACATTAATTGATCAGTTTGATAAGAACCTGGGGACATAGGAATTTTGAACCTCGTAAACAATTTTTGTTTTTTGATCTTTGGATTCATTTTTGCATTTCAATTTCAGTTATTATTCAGATTATAAATTCAGATGTTTAATCAGAATGGAAAATTTAATGAATTGATCATTTACGAGAAATTAGATAAAATTGGGAATTTGAAAAATCTAACGGTTTCAATGGATATTTGATGTGATCTATTAAATCACTTTATTTCAATTTTGAAACTTGATTTGGATCAGATTTTAATCATATTTAATCATTCCAACATCTTATTAGTTGAGAAATTTAGAATCCATACTTTTAAAATTTCACTCAGAGTTTATCAATGGAGTTTATGGATCACTAATTTATGGTAGACATATTTTTATTGGCATTAGGAATGACATTAAAAATAGGCAAATTTAAATTAATGTTGGGAATATTATATGCCATTTGGCCTTATGGTTGTATTTTATCATTACTGATCATAGCTTCAACATAAGCTAGGGTTATTAATGACTTAAGTATATATTTTAAGAAACATAGAAGTCATGGGATCTAAGGCATCCTTGTAAATATCTAAGGCTAAAGCCTCATAATGTCTATAAGGAGCTATGGTTCTACTAAACATCTTCTAAAATCTAGCATTAAAGGCTCTTATGGGCTCATTTGAGTCTCTTTTGACTATGGTAAACTAATTATACAAAATGCAAGGACTAATGATTTTACCAAATTCATCAATAAAGATTATGTTAAGATCATTCTATCTAGATATGTAGTTTTCAGAAAGGTTTAAGAACCATTCATATACAACATCTTTGAAAGTTAATGGAAATAATCTGCATGCTACATCTTCATGAATAACATTCAAAAGTCTTAAGGTAGCTTTGAAAAATTTAATGTGTTCTTTAGCAGTTACAACACCATTATGACTAAAAATAGGCAAATAATTTTTAGGATTACAAGGAATGTCATGTACCACACATAACACATTGATTAAATAACCACCTAGCCAAGCCATACCTTAAAAGGGATTGAACACAATATCACTAAGAACTAGTGATGTTTGTTGAGACTTTGAAAGTCTACACTTACCTTTGTCTTGCTTAGTTCTTCAATGAACTTCTAATGAAAGAAGGGGAACCCTTGTATTTAAACATGATTCAATCCTTATCCTTAAAAAGTCTAGATTTAAGGATTTGAACCCTATTTTAAATATGATGTGTAAGTCTTATATTTGCAAAGAACAATGATTAGACTTACAAATTAAGAAAATTTTGCACAAAATTATATAAAGAACAATAAAGGACATCAATCTTTAACTAATTTATCTCAAATATGTGTCCAAATACATAGGTATAATTGATATTTACATGTTTCAAGCTTAGATGAGCCCAAATTTACAAATATTGAATCAATATTTGAACAAAAAATGCTATTACTAACCTCAAACACCTTGGATTCATAGATCTTAAGTTATCTTTACTATAATTACTCATATATATTCAAAGAGTATCTATCTTTATATTAATAAGCATAAATATTGGTCTAAAACCATTAAGATCAATGATATTTACATAAATATGCTAAAATAAACACAAATATGAAAATAATACATCATTATTTGAACATAATTTATCAAAATTTACAAATATGTTACAAATTTTCAAAGATTTAACTAAGTCCCTCCTTATTTAACTAGTGAAATGCATTCCTTATTTATGCTTAAAAGTATATCATAGGTGGCTCTTAAGTGTTTAAGAAACACTACTCATTTATGAATTTAGAGAATCCAATGCATGAGTTTTAGGTTGTGATAATCATATTATATTTTGTGGAATAGAGGAAAAAAAGTAGTTTATTTCACAAATTTGTATCAGTTGGTGGTTAGGAGCCATCATGGTTCACTAATTGATCTTTGATTTTGAAAATGATCTGTGTTATTTAAAGTGAATTATGCTCAAAACCTAAGTCTAAAGCTAAACTAAGATGAGTATTCAAAATGAAACTAATTTAAGTTGAACCGATAAAAATGAGCAAAAAGAATGGTAAGGTAGAAAATAGAGGTGTTGTTTATCTCTATTTAAAACATTATGAAAAAGTTACAATTTCATTTAAACATGCATTTAACCAATGTATAACATGAAGTAGGATAAGATCAAATCCTACCACACATTAGGCAAACATGTAAGGATGGTATGAAAAGGTGAAAATAAGAACATGATTTACTTTAATAATTTCAACCCTCTAGGTAAATAGCATTAGCTTAGATGCAAAAAGATCAAAGAAAGTGAAGTACACCTAAGAACTTTCAACTAATCTAGAATTAACATAAATTAGCAACTCAGTATTTAAATACACACATCTAAAATTCACAATAACCATTCAAATATGAGAATAAGACCAAAAAATGAGAGAGAAACCATGATATAAATTCACACAAGCACATGTGGACAAAATTTGTAGAACTCCTTACTTTGTATTAATTGGCTGAAAAGTTACAAAATAGTTTTTGGCTCTAAAAAATATATCATTTTACAATGGTAAATACCTCTGTATATAGATAATTCTTGAGGTATGTTGGTTACTCATTTCAAAAATTAAGGACAACTATTCTTTTACAATCTTATGAGAACCTTTTATACATTCTAAAATTACTAACCTATAGGCAATGTATTTTATAAGTTATACATGCCATTATAAAAAGAATATTCTTTTTTCAAAATATACAATGTCTCTATATAATAGAATATCCTAAGTCAATTGTCTTCAATTTTATACCCTTGTGGTGCCCCAATATTTTTCCTTCCCTAAAGGATCTTCATTCTATAATATTAGTCATAAATAAACTAGAGGTCAACAATAGGCCTCATGAAGTGTTATTTTTCTTTGTCATCTTAGCTATTAAGATCTTTCTCAGCTCTTTCTAATGATTTTTTGATACTTCAGGTATCTCCTACCTTCTCCTTAGATGAAAAAGTAAGCCCATGATCTTCTTGTTATCAGTTCATGTCTTCTCTCTTCCTTGATTTTTTACTTCCTACATGAGTTGAGTAGTTTTATGCTTTAACTCCTCATAAATTATTAAATCTAGGGTACTAAGTGTGGTGGGATCTTTGATAAAGCTATCCAATATGTGAAACATTTTATATTTTAGCTATTTGATGTCCTTAGAAACATCTTCCATTTTCTTAGACTAGTTGGTCAGGGCTTTGATCTTATCCACCAATATAGCCATATTTGTATTAAGGTGGGATAGGTTTACAATTTTGACCTTAGGGATTTGATTATTGGTTAATACCTTGATCAAATCCTTCACTCTATAGTTTAAATATTACCATTAGCCAGCTTGTCCTATAGCCATAGTACTTTTTTATATTTATTGTATCCTACCTAGCCGTGACTATCTATAAAGAATTGAAAAAATCAGCCATGGTGTCTTCAAATTATTGGAACCTATCCTCTAGGATTGAAAAAATAGATTGTCCTTTAAAATTCTTATTCTATCACATGATGACCTTGATCATTTTTTTTAATTTATCTAATTGAGCCTAGGCCATTTCAAGAAAAAATTATTTGAATATTTGGTTTTCACCAAGCTTTTATCTTCTAAATGGAGTCAATCTAGCAAAAGGTTCCACCTTTTGGAAAGTGAACTCCTCTCCACCAACCATGGATTTATTCTTGGTTACCCTCTAAAAAATATTAGTGGTTGGGTAAAATTTTACACCAAATAAATATTCTATCAACTTTGGATCTAGGTTCTCCATTTGTGTTCCACTTGATTCTCCTAGAGCAACCATTCTTTTTTCATCTTCATTTTGTAAGGAAACTATCCATGGCTTAACTTATTCATGAACTCTAATATTGATTGCCTTCATCATTTACCAAGGATGTTGTACAATAGGTAACATTTGTAATTTTACATAGATGAACCATTCATGAATGGTTGGACCCTCAATCATGTTTTATTCACTAAAGAGGTTGATTTACCTCAAAGGATGAGTGAAGGTCACCTTAGGATTCTTGGTTTTAATTTGGATAATGGGTAATTTAGATTTTCTTTTGGGGTGTCTATAGGGACTAGATTCAACACTTCCCCTTTTCTTCCTTTACTTATTTCATCTCTTCATCATCTCACTCATAAGCCAATGATATAATTTTTAAAGCATATTCAATGGTTTCACTAGGGTCTAATGCTACCATATGAACCTTGTCCACTACTGATCCTTTCTCCTCTAATTGAGTTGACAAAGATGCAATTTCATCAGGTCTTCTCTCCTCCATCCTTTTCTCAATTTGTGCCTCAGGTCTAGTCTCTATTTATAACTAGGATAATGAAGGTCTAAAATTTGCACCACTCAATAAATGATATCTCCTTGGTCCTAATTACCATTTTTCATCATCTCCCTTTTGCTACCTATACATACTAGATTGTAGAGTGATGTTATGCCTTTTTAATTTAATGGTGACCTTAGAGAATGAAGATGCATTTATTTACATGGGGTCAAAAATACCAAGCTAGTGATCATAAGGGGTATTGATTCCTTTAGATTTCAAATGTTCTTTAACACTTCCATGTACATCCCACTTCCTTATCTTCTCAATTTGGACATTCAATGAGGTCCTATATTTGGAAGTAGCCTCAATATTATCCCATTATGGAAAAATAGTCCCTCCAATGGCTATGGGGAGGATATGAAGTAGTCCCTTCCTCTTGGTATTACAAAAACCATCTATTCTATTATATATTTGATAAGCTACTTCTTGTTATATTAGCTTGATGGGTACATAGACTGGTAATCTAGGGTGAGTGCATTAGGTTCCCTCAATAATGATGATTATATAATTAGGAAATATCCATATATCCCCCATGGCCTCAATTGACTTTTTGATCAAGGGGATGACTCTTGACATTGGACTCCTAGTTATGGCCTTGGTTAGGGATGGATAAACATAGTCACAAATAAATTGGATGTTGTCCTTATACTCAAATATGTGTAATTTTGAATAATATTGGGAAACTATCTTTGTCCCATCAAGTGACCATTATCTAAGGTTATGAATATTTATTTTGTAAATAAGGGAATCTATAAGGCATGATATCACATAAAATCAGGTCCTAGTCTTCTTTCTAATTGTAAAAAACTATCTACTTAGATAGGTGATGATTACTTCACTAAGAGAAGTGGTGACTTGCTTCTTAACCATGAAATATATTAAGGGGACCCACATGTTTTCTAAATATGTAGTGGATGAATTTCAACATAGTCTTTTCATCATTTTCATGATCATTATTATTCTAGGTATGAATTGACCAATGAGGATGTTATTATTGAAGTCAAAAAACACTTGGTTTCTAGAATATAACAATAGGGAAAGGATGCTCTTTAAATCATTATCTTTGGCCTAATTGTTTATTATGATCAGGTATACTTGGGGTTTAGGCAATTTTTAATAATTTTCAAAAGCTATGGAGAGATGTAAGTAATTTTCTTGAAATGACACTCATGAATAATCATGCCTTTATTTGTTTTTCCATCTTTAAAAATTGGAGAGAGATTTCCTATACAATGCATTACCTCAAGTTTTGCTATATCATAATGGAGACCCATGATTTGAAAGGCAATTATGTTATAGTAGATTCTCCTTGCTGACATGTTCTTCTCCTCTTCTCTTGTGATGGGTTGTTTATTCTCAATGGTCCAAAATAATCTTGACCAATTGTTGTCCCCTATATTTAGAGCTATGGCTTTAAACTATGTGTCCTTAAAAATCCTCCCTTCTACATCTAAAGTCAAATAGAGCTCCACATATTCCCTTAAAATACATGTCTAAGCCATCATAGCTATAAATTTCACTAAATTCTTGTTAGTGATCTATAGTTCAATTCTGGATCAAATTATCCTTACAAAAATGACAATCCAATCTTCCTTGGATTTATTAAAATGAGCACAGGGTCAAATTAGGGTTTAGATAATTTTTAGGGATTTCATAAATGTTTTTACAATGCTTTAATGGTGGAATTTTTTTAAACTTATCTAAACTTCATGACTTAGATCTAAATTGGATTGCGTATTTATATATTTGCATTACCTAGGTCTACAAAATATTTAACTTGGAAAAATATGATTACATGGCTTTGATGTGGAATCACTATGCCATCCTACTTATTAATATTTAAAATGTGATTGTTTATTAATTTTGGACACATGTTAATATTTTATTTGTTCTAGATCTTTTAAAAATTCCACCTCACCTTGTACCATTAGATCTATTTACATAGATCAATGTGGTTTATTGATCTTGATCAAAGAGGTTGGATGCTATTAGTTATTTTATATATTACCAACGGTTTTGAAGCTTTTCACTTCTACATCCATCTTGATAATTTTTGAATTTTTAATGTTGGTCTCACACTTTTGGATCAGTTATACCCTAATGAATGTACTCTATTGATCTTGATCTACTAAATTATGTCCCCTATTCTATGAGCCATCCATCAGAATGTATACACTCATCTATGTACCATCAATATTTAAAACATTATCAAGATTTAATTTATGTCTTGAAGTTATGACACATGTCATATCGATGTTCACCCTTAAGGCTTTTGAAATTTTAACCTTCATCACACACCCTTAGATCTTGTTTACCCAGATCAATACACTCTATCAAATATCGATCTGAGGGGTGGAATTCCATTGGCCATTCAATATTATTTTAATAAAATTATGAAATTTGTTACATTTTCACTCATTTCAAGGATTTAAATTATCAATTTTGATCTTAGACCATCGAATCACCTTTGACTAATCAATTGTGCTTCATCAAATCATCTTTTGTTATGTACCATTAGATCTTTGGTAAGGTTCCCATGATGGTGACACTTGTCACCTTCTCACTTATTTTGGGGCTTAGTTAAAATATTGAGTTAAAATGCACCATTAGATTAATATTTCTTAATAAAATGTGTACTATTGATCCTATAGTCAATAAAAAAATTAATTCAAGCCTGATAAATATAGAGAACTTAAGGTAGAGTCTTAGACAATGGTTTTGTTCATGTTAAAAAACATGATAATACATTAAGATAAAAAATTTAGTCTAAGTTCTAAACATAGTAAAGGGGGCCTTATGAATAATAAAAGACATGGCATAAAGTCTTATCCTAGGGTTCTTTGTTTTATTAATAAATACAATTAGAACTTTTAGGATAAGGCTTTAGGCTAAGTTTAGCATATAACAAAAAGGACCATTTGATTAACAAGACCATGTTAATAATAAAATATACCAAAGGGTCATGGGATATAAAGGGATCAAGTATAATATTTTTATACTAAGGTTTGGTCATGTTGAAAAACATTACTAAGCTTTAGTATATAAATCAAGCTAAGTCCATGACAAAAATAATTATTCCCACATAATTTTAAATTTGATTCAAAAGGGACATAGGTTAAAATGTTAGACTTAGGGTTTTAACATGACATAAAATAGATTCAATTAATCTTTGATAGACCAAAGGCTATTAGAAGTTCAATTTAACATTGAATCACAAAACTCTAAGAATGTTCATTCCCAAATGATATTTCATTGAATCTACAATACAAAAACACATTTAATAATCATTAGAAACATTAGAATGGGTAAAACCATGATAACTTGAAAACATGTCAATTAATCCAAATGAAAACCAAGTGTGTATGATGTTCAAATAAAAATAGTATGCAAACATGATATTGGTACTTTGATCAAGTGATTTTTTAACTTTAAGGTACAAATTTGCACAATGTAAAACAAAGGTCCCCATTTTTTAGAAATGAGGGTATATCAACCTCAATAGTACTCTTATCACTATGACCATGAAAATAAAATTTATGGATAGTTTCACCTCATCATATTCTTATTTAGGTAATTATGGTCAACTATTTCCAACTATGGTGAAATTTAGTTCAAGTATAGTCCCAACTACCAATTCTACTTAGACTTTGTATAATGATCACTAAATCTAATTTTGATAAGATTATTTATATATGTTCATATATAAACTATAGAGTTAAATTAAGAATATTTTATTTATATAACATTATACATCATATATAATGTCCATGAAAAATTAAGAGACTAAAGTATTATATATGTATGTGTTTATGTCTCTTTTACTCATTACAAGTGGAGGGAATTTTAGTAATTAATGTAATCAAAGAATGTTCTTCAATTATTCTAGAGTTTGTATGGATGTTTTGTCTCTTCTAATTTTATGTGTTTCCATTCAATATTTTCCATTAATTTGATAAATCTACATTAAATTGTGTATGTTTTTAACTTTCATGGATTATATTGAACACTATTAGTCTTAATTAATTCTTTGGTTATAGATCATAATTACAACTTATTAGTGACCTTGGATATGCATAGTAATATATTATTCCCAACATCCCTAATTGTAATTATTTAATTATTATATAATTATTTATTTATACACTTTATTTTGTGTGTTTATGTTTCGTGCTTACAACTAACCCACAACAAACATTGGTCCATAACACACACTCAACCTAGAATAGTTAGTCATCTTGGAAGAGTTAAATATTCAACTTGATCATAGAGCCCCTTATTTTCTTCCTTACTTTTCCAACCTTTTAACCTTTTTTTGGATGATCTTCACCTTATTTTAGATCCATACTCTCACCTCATGTATATTTTATATTAAGTGTTAGACACCCATCATATACAAACCATCTAAGGTAAAATAACCATTATGCTCACCACTATTACACCACATGGTTATTTATAAAATTGAGAGCCACAACTCATTCCTTAGAGTGAATTTTTCACCAATCCTAAAATATTAGATATCTTCACATAAAAATATTTGGTGTGCATGAAACCCACATCAATATAATCCATACCCAAGGATGTTCGATCACTACCACTAAACACAAGAGCAAGGAATTGTAAAAATACACAAGAGCAACTATGTGACTAGGAATAAGTTGGTATGTGAGGAGGACATGAGTGCAAAATATGTTTAGGTGGATCTCTAAATATGAGTGAAAAAGTTATTAGAAACTTAGGTATAAATTGGAGTATACTTGTGTGGTTAGATTGGGTGTGAGGTCAATAATGGCATGACCAGTGCCCCTGATGAATTTAAAGCAAATGAAGGTTTAGGGTAAACTAGTGTTCATAAAGGAACCAAAGTTAGAAAAGAGGTGACCAATTCCCAAGATAGGTTGTAAAATAAGAGGAAAGATGATATGAGTATGATTTGTAGATAAATCATGCAAATTTATAGCCTAGGGCATGAGGTGCTTGAGATTAAGACATTAGAATATGAGAGGATAGATAAGCGGAAAGGTAAGATCATCAAGGAAAAGTTTGAGAAATAACTAGAAGGGGATAACATGCCAAAATTAGAGGAAACTTATAGAATGAGTGTTAGGGATATAATTCATCAATAAATTATGATTTAAGACCTATACATGTGATATGCCATACATTTAGAGGGTCCATCAGTATGGATGTCAAGTAAGTTGTGTTTTTATGTTGAATCATAATGGATGAAAAATAATTTGAATTACCCATTGATGTCATTGAATACCATAAACATAATGTGTCCCTAGATAAATACCATTACATTTTTGTTCACCCATCTAGGTTTAATGAGGTGAGGATCAAAGAACATAAGTTAAACTAGCAATAGAAGTAGGCCATTAGACCATTATGAACCATGCCACTATCAATGACTAGGAGGCACATGTGGAAAAATTATAATAGTGGAATTCTTAGATATAAAATAAGTTGGTTATCATAGAGATAAAAAATTTAAATTTGTTCTAGGGTGATATAAATGAGGAACCTAGCCTTTGCGATAGGTAGACTTAGAATGGATCTATTTAGTGGATAAAGTTAGTATGATAGTAGATTGTCTACTATAAATGACAAAGGGTGTATGCTATGATATTAAAGAAACATAGGAGTGAGCCAAAATATAATATTTATATAAAATTAAAGGATTTGAGGACTTCCTAAATAATATCAATGATAAACATGTTGTGGTTGAGCTGAATTATTTTAAATTTTCCCAAATGAATTTAGTGATCATGGCATAGTTATATGAGTAGTAGTAATAATATTCCCTAAACATCTAGGTATATTTAAATAAGGACAATATCAAGAGGAATAGACTTATATATAAATTTTAACACATTTTTTATACACCTAAATAGGGCACAACTAGCTTCTGACTAGACTTCAAACTAATTCATACCATGTTAGAATACAACTCTCTACTGAGAGGAGGGGTTTGAATCAGTAGATTGATTAAAATTAGTCATTTAATACTTTTAATGTAAATTAAAATGTATATGCAGAGATCACACACACATAAATAGACACAACACTTAATGTACATGGAACCCCAATATGAGAAAAACCATGGTGAGAATAACTTTAAGAATCTACTATTTTAATCCAACCTCATAATAAAAACCTCACTAGTTATAATGTTTAAGGTAACTAACCCTAAGGAGACACCAATCCCCTGATTTAAGAGAACCTACTCTAAGGAATCACCTACTCAATAACTGAGCACCAAATTAACTATTTTGATGGCACCTACCAATCATATCTATTATAGATCTACAATTCCAAAGTAAAAAATTTATTACAAAATGAATCTAGTTCTATCTTAGAGACATGTTCTATAAATTATCATACTTTTCACTTCTTTTCTCTTCCTCTTTACCTCTCTATCCCTCAATTAAACTTCATTCCACACTTAGTGTGTATCTTAGATGACATATGTGCATTATATCTAGGTCTCACATCTTTTCTATGATCACATTTGGTCATTAACACATCATGCTTCATTCTTGAACTCAGTTCATATTTATTTAATGATAGGTTTCATGCTTATTGAATTCACACACCACTACCATAATTCTATGTCTTTTACTATATTTATCATATATTAAGCTCTATTTTTGATGCACATGCCATATTACACAATTTTTATCAATCACAATAATCTATATCATTATCTATGTAATATAATGCATCTTTCCTAAGTAGTCCATCCTTTTTTCATTGAGATAAAAAATTCCTTAAATATTGACCATTTATATTTTAAGTTTCATGTCATGGTTTGATGATAATTGTTCAATTAACTCAACTTTAAAATGCAAATATTATATCAAATTTTGGTAAGATCACACACTCCATTAGATCTTTGTGAGATTCCAAACTTTAACGTTTTAACTTTAAAATACATCTATTGATCTTTGATCCAATCTCCTACATGTCTTTGGATATTAAAAATTAGAATGGACTTTAACTTTGTTTATCATTAAACATTGAGAACTGTATGTCATCTTATTGCTTCTTGATACTCTCAAACACATACACACCTTTGATCTCCTCAAAGTAGCTTAGTCTTTAACTCACTATACATCAGACACTTTGACCTCTTTAACTCTATGTGATCCATTTATCTTCATTTCATGATCATAATCTCACCCTTAAATCCTATAAAAAAATTAATATTATCATTATATCTCTATCTAACAAGCTCCCATGAATGTGACACATGTCACTAGAATGTTTACTCTCATGTACACTTGACATATTGACTTTGTTATAAATCATTGGATCTACATCATGTAATTAAGTGTTAAACATTGATAAAGCTCAAAAAAATCTTAAGTTGAGGACATAGGAAATATTAAAGTCTTTGATCATTGATCCAAGCCAATAATCGCTAGGTCAAAGGGGCCAATTGGAAAATGACAAGGAAGGCTTAAGTTATGACTTAAGTGATTGGTTCCCACCTATATCTAGTCAACATTAAAATAGATGTGCTTGTGAATGTCATGAAAAAAAACTATAGGGTTTTATTGATAAACCCTAGTAATGTTTGAGAGCTAAAATAAATAATTTATGGGCTCATTTCTCTTCATATAAACCTGAAAACTATACATAGGATATGAACTTAAAAAACCCATAATGGATCTTTTATCAATTTCTCTAAAAATATCTAGAAAAAATATCTATCAAAGAATGACAAATTTATATGACAATATTACAACTTGTGAAATTATAAAACATGCTCTTCTCTCTATCAATATTGTCTATCAATAATTCTCTTGACATCAATGACATCCATAGTGATAACAATCCCCCTTTCAACATCAATGAAAATCATATTGCCAAGAATATCACCTTTTATCATTGATGTAAAAATAAATGTTCTCATCTTGTAATACATGTTCTAGTCTTTTTGTAGCATTGATTTTACTTGCATCATCTTTGATTAATGTGAACTATAGCTACTCATACCAAAATGTATCCCACTTAGGTAATCAAAAAATTTCCACAAACATAACTTGGACATGTTCTCTACTCCTTTAATAAACATAAATCATTTGGTAAAATTTTACAAAGAGCATTTACACTTTTTTCTCCCACTTTGACATCAATGGCAAAGGGACTCCAAATTTCTTCTTGTTTGTCCAAAATTTTCTCGCCCTTTATCAAATAAAGGATTTTGTCCAAGAATATAAAACATTCAACTCATTAGAAATATTTAAAAATATGCATACCTAAGTTGCCTTTTATCTCTTCTTCCATGGATTAACAAAGCTTCTATGATCCTCCCCCTAGACTCATGCCCTATTACTAGGATCTATGCTGTGACGTAGGAGCCACCACTCCCAATTTATATCTTAGATACTCAAATTGTTACTTGAGAAGAGGTTTGGTGAATATGTCTACAATTTGATCCTATGTTGGCACATATTCCATTGTGACCTCTTGATTTATAGCCTTTTCTCTTAAGAAATGATACTTGATTGATATGTGCTTAGTTATGGAATGCATCAATGGATTATTTGATATATTAATAACACATGAATTATCACAAAAAATAGAGACAGGTCATTTGTATTATACCTTGATGTCTTTAAGTGTTTGATTCATCCACAAGACTTGAGTACAACATTCCACTACTACAACATACTCTGCTTATGTTATAGAAAGAGTAACTAACTCTTGTTTTTTTCTCAGCAATGAAACAAGTTTGTTTCTTAGGAAAAATTCACCACCACTATTTCTTCTACTATCATCTACACTTCCTACCAAATTATCATCTATATATGTTTTCAAAGTGAAATCTTCACCTTTAGAATACCATATGCCATTTATACACCCTTAACCATTGGTGTGTCTATGGATATGTGTAGTTAACTTATAGCTTTCATTACCCTTTTGCATATTATTTTACATTTATTTATGAATTCATATACTTATTAGGCTGGCCTATGGTTGTCACATGGCCTTGTTAGACTATATATAAGAGGTATGGTTAGTTATTCATCATCATAATTGAGTATTCATTCTTGTTGAAAGTATTTTGTAGGTTTCCCCCTCAGAGTGTCTTATCTATTATTCATATTTTATGATATAATTCCATATAATTATGATATAATACTATATATCTTATTATTTTGTAAATTAATATCATTCCAAGTGGTATCAGAGCATCGATTTGGGCTATAATTAGGTAAAAAACCCTACATCTTAAAATTTGGATATATCTTGCAAATGGGTTCTAATTTCTCTATAATTATTTTAATGGAGTTGAGAAATCATTAAAGTAAGTTTCCAATAAAATTTTAGCTTATTTGGAATTGTTTTTAAAAAATTATCTTGATTTTATTGTTTTTCATAAATTTGATCCATAGCTAACAATTTGTATACTTTTTCAATTTTTTTATATTTTTGAAAACCTTGAAAAACATTAGTTTGGGTATATTATTTGATATATGTGATTTGAGGCATCCATATTAAAAAAACTTAGTGGTCAAAGTTAGGTCGATGTGGCAAAATAAAGTTCACCATCAAGCCTTTGTATGGCTGGTCCTAACACCTGTGGATGGGAGAAAGGGTAATAAAACCCTAAAACCCATTTATGGGATGAAATGGAGTATAAATAATCTAATATAATTTCTCAAATCCAATCAAACCAACATGGCCTAATGTAGAAGGATGTGCAAGTCCAAACTCAAATATCAACAATGTAAGGGGAGCTTAATGGCATGAACAGTTAGGTGCATCAAATCATGACACAATTATCTACCATTTCATCTTATTTACCACTCAAAAATCCTCCACATTTTCCTTCTAGTCCTCCTCCTCTTAATACTAACATTGCCAATATGGGGATAAAATTTATGTTGTTAAAAGTAGACTTGCACAAGTTTGATGGTAAGGATCCACTCAATTGGATCACTCAAATTGAAAATCTATTTGATTTGCACCAAAATCCTATCTCTCAAAAGGTGGTTATGTCATCTTTGTATCTAGAACCTGAGTCATTCATTTGGTATCATTGGTTTTATGCTCAAAAGAAGAAGATTGGTGCATTTGATACATGGTCAATATTCTCTAATGAATTGATATCTCATCATCAGGATAATGTTTCTATAAACAACTTTGACCAATTATCCAAACTATGAAAAATAAGAATAGTGAAGGATTATATTCTTCAATTTTAAAATATATCCTTATGTGTGGAGGATTTCACTGAGGAAAATCTAAGTGACCTTTTTTTGGGTTGAATAAAATATAGTATTTAATTGGAGGTTTGTATGTTTAACCCCACAACTATATCTAAAGCTATACCAAGGGCATGCTTATTAGAAGAAAATGAGATGATCAAACATCATCCTTTCACTAATAGTCAAGAACACACCTTCCAAAATCCATCATGGCCTCAACCTACAAGATTAATACCACAAAAAATATAGGATAAGTGTGCCAAAAGGCTATGTTATGGTTGTGATAGTAAATGGAGCAAATGTCATAGATGTGCTAAAAAGAATTTATTTTAAATTGAAGGGGCTGATGAAGATGAAGAAGATGAGGAAGCATATTTTGATGGTTTTGAAATACCTAAGGATGAATTTATAGATTCTCAACTTACTATCTCCTACCATGCCCTTTTTGGTATTTCTACTCATCAAACTCTTAAGGTGGTGGGTTTTATTAAGAAACAGATGGTCACAGTGTTGATTAATTCAAGTAGTAAACATAATTTCGTGAATAGTAAGTTGGTTTCTCATTTGAATTGATTCATCTACCCATCCCTAGAGTTTCATGTCATGATTTATAATGGTGGTACAATTAATTATTCTAGAAAATGATATAGTATTAAGTTAGCAATGGGGGACTATTTGCTAGATACTCTTATGTTTGAAAGTAGACTTAAAATCTATTTTATAGACTTTGAATTTATTATAAATAGAGAATTATAAAAACATTCTTATGGATTACAATCTAGAAAATAGATAAAATGTTTCCTCAAAATATATGCCTTCAACTTATGCATATCCTTTGCACACTAATATGGCCTTGTTTCTTATGACAGTTCCATCCTCATTGAGTTTATTTTTAAAGACCCAATTTGTACCTATTACATTATTATTTAAAGGTCTTGTAATTAATTCCAATGTTTTTTTATTTTCAATTTGGATTAGTTATTCTTCCATGACTTTTATCCAATTTTCTTTCTTGTTATCTTTAACATAATTCTTAGGCTCAATTTCAGATATTAGAGCAAAACTTACTTGCTCTTTATTCATTACAACTCCTCTCCTTGTCTGAACCCCTTAATTTTTATTTTCAATGATTTGATCTATAGGATGATCCTTTTGAACAAATTTTCCAAGTGTATTTTCATTTAATTCCTTAGGATCTTCATTAGCTACATCTTCTTCAGACTCTAATTCTTCTTCATAGATGTCTCTATCAGGTTTAACATGTTTCAAGTCCTCATCAGTCTTGACATTGATACTCTCTATAATATTTTGTAGCATTTTTTTTTGTAACATATGTTATCTTTGCTTTGGGTGGAATAACCAAGAAATATACTTTCATCACATCTTGATTCAAAGCTTCCCATCTTATATTTTTTTCTCTTGATATAACATTTGCTGCCAAACACTCTAAAATACTTAATAGAGGTAGGTTTTTCATACCATAGTTCATAGGGGGTTTTATCACCATTTAACCTCAGTTAAACTATATCCAAGATATATAATTTTGTTTATACTACTTCTCTCCAATATACATCAGGTAACATAGCTTATTTTAGCATTGTTCTAGCCATTTCCTTAACTATTATGATCTTTGTTTCAACAACTCCATTTAGCTATGGAGTCATTGATATAGAGTAATGTATTTTGATTCCATGATTCTCACAATATTATATGATCTCATTTGAGGTGAATTCACCACCTCAATCAGATATTAAGATTTTGATTTTTTTTCAATCTCATTCTTTACCATGGACCTAAAGATCTTGAATAGTTTAGATGCATGAGACTTGTCCTTCAAAAAAAGTTACCCATGTCATTATTGAGTAATCTTATATTATAAACATGAAGTATCTTTCTCCTTTGGATCCACTTGTCTTAGTAGGACTACAAATATTAGTATGAAATAACTCTAAAGTCTTCATAGTTTCATACTTCTTTGTTTAAAATCTGACCCTTGTGTGCTTGCCTTACTAACAATCCTTACAAGTAGTGTCTACAAGTTTGGTTATCTTAGGCATATGTCTAAAACACTTATTTGAGATCACTTTTACTAGGTTATCAAGTTTTACATGACCCATTATTCTATGTCATAACCAACTCTCATCAATCTTTCCTATCATAAAGCTGTTACCATCCAGTTCACTTAGAATATATATATATATATATATGTATATATATATATATATATATATATATATATATATATATATATATATATATATATAATATTGCTTTCAGTTATTTTCCATTCTATAACTAATATTCCAAATATCCTTATTTTATAGCCTTCTATATTAAATGTGACCTTATATCCTTTGTCACACATTTGTTTGACACTTAGTATATTATGTATAAATACTTTAACATAAAAGACATCATGTATAGGAAATTTTCCATCTATGTTCAAGGTTCCTTTACTACATATTTTTACTATAGTATTGTCTCCCAAAATAACAAATCCTTCCTTACATTTAATTAGTTAGATGAACTTATTTTTGTCACCAGTCTTGTGTTTTGAGAAACCATTGTCTATTAGCCATAAATTCTATTCCTTGACATGGAGTGAAATTTGATAAATCATAGATTGTGAAACTTTTTGATATTTTACTTTCCACACATCCTTAGGTTTCTTGTTTGGATTATTTTTCTCTTTTTTAGAGACTTGTGAATTTTTTTTTACACTGGGCGACATGCCTTTATTTTCACTTTGTATTTTTGATCATTCAAAGTTTGTTCTACATTGTTTAGCTATGTCAACAAAATTATTACAATTATAGCATATTAGATTTGTATCTAATAAGGGTGAAAATTAATTTATGCTAACAAAGTTTGCTCTCCTTTTAGGTGTAACTCTACATTTACTAGCCCTATGACCAAACTAATTATAAGTATAACAATAACCATAGAAAAATGTAGAATACTTGGTCATAAAAAATTTTGTGCAAGATGAGGAAATCTTCTTAACTCTAGCTTATTCAAGTCTTTCACCCTTATGTAACCATATACATCAACTACCTTTATCTTTTGTATATTCCTTAAGTTTGTAGAGATTGACTCATTGTCCTTTTCTTCAAGATTCTTTTCTCCTTCACCTTTCCTCATATTAGGAGTACTTGTGTCTATCATTATATCTCTAAAAGCATTCATTCAAGCCTTTTCTTTATTTATTCCTGATTCTCCTTTACTTTGAAGTTATCATATAAATTAGTAGATGTGCTAGTTATGGGACTTTTCCCTTTTTCAAAACCAAGACCAAATTTCTCTTTTGATGGGTTTTGATATTTGATCAATTCATCAAAAATTTCTAAACTTCATTTTAGCTTTAGAACTTTATTTATTTGTCTTTTTTTACTTTTTCAAGTTCTTTTCTCAAAGCCACTATTTTAATTTCTAACTTCATGCATTCATAAGATTTTGACTGTAGTTCAAATTTGATTACATATTCTATTATTTTTAGCCTCTTCAGCTTGTGTTTTTTGGCTAACTACCATCTAATCAAAATTTTCAAGATTTTTGGATAGTTTTTCAATCTCCTTTTGTGCCTTCTTCTTTTGATTTGTGTATCTTTTCTCAACTTTTCAATTTCATCTAGAAAACAAATGAGTTCACCCTCTAGATCCACTTCTCCTTCCTCTTCTTCATCAGAGTCTTCAACTTCTTCTTTTTCTTGATCGGCAAAAGTTTATTCTAATTTCATGAATAGGAATTCACTTACCTTGGCCACAAAGGCATAATCATGGTCATTATTTAAACTATTATTATCATCTAATGAATCACTATCTTCTCTTGTGTACAAGCCCTTCTTAGTTTTAAAGAAAATTTTCTTCTTAGATCAATGGGGCTTTATATTTTTACTATCATCTTCTTGCTTAGAGTTATCTTTTTTTTTATAAGGGAATTTAGCATCAAAATGTCCTACCTTACCATAGTTAAATTTTTTAAAGGGTAACTTACCTTTGTATTTTCTAGACCCTCTTCTTAATTTTTAAATAAAGTTGGCTTCTTATTCATCAGTTTCCTTAGATCCAGATGTAGGTGCTTCTAATTTTGCTCATTTAGATGCTTTGAATGTATATTATCTCTTAAAATTATCTACTTCTCCCATTCTTATCTCATAGACTGTGAAGGTTCCATGTAACTCATCTACAGTGAGCTTATCTAGATCTCTTACTTGCTCTATTGTAAAAAATTTATATCATGCCTACATGGCATAGATCTTAGGACATTTTTTATAATGATCAAATCTTTCATCTCTTCTCCTATGCCTCTGATTTACTGACTATTTCATCATCTATAAGGAGGTAGTCTATAATTTTCTCTTCTTCATTCATTTTAAGAATTTTAAACTTGCCTCTATATGTTTGTAGCTTGGCCTAATTTACCTTATCATCACCTTCATATATGATCTTTAACTTATTTTAGATATCATGTTTAGTTTGACAATGCATTACTTTAACAAACTCTGAGTTAGACAATCCATAAAGGATAACATTATTTGCCTTAGCATTGCTCTCATTTGATTTCTTAGAAGCCTGATCAATATGAGTTATAGAAAGAATTGTATATTCATTTATAATAGACATCCATACATTAAACCCTAATGAAGATAAATATTCTTCAATTCTAATTCTCCAAAATGCATAGTTTGATCCATCACAGAGAGGTTATTTATTTGAGGAAGATTTTTCTTGAATAGCCATTTGTGTTCACTATCAGAGATCTACCTAAGTTGATTAAGCTTCTTCTAAGTAATTAGGGCTCTGATACTGATTGTTGGAACACAACTATCTAATAAGATGGGGATGAATTAGTAGTTTAATTAAAATTAGTCTTTTGATAATTTTAATGAAAATTAAAAATTATATGTAGACATCAGACATATACAAATAGACATAAAACTTAGTGTACATGGAAAAACCAATATGGAAAAACCATGGTGAGAATAACTACTAGAATATAATGTTCTAATCCAGCCTCATAATAAAAATCTCATTGGTTATAATGTTTAAGGGCACTGACCCTAAGGAGACACCAATCACCTATTCTAAGAGCACCTAATCTAAGGAAGTACATAATGCTTAATTGATTGCCAACTTAGATCTTATGATGGCACCTACTGATCATATCTATTATGGAGATATAACTCCAAATTATAAAAGTGATTCAAAAATGAATCTAGTTTTATGTTATAGACCTATTCTATAACTGCTCATATTCTTCACTTCTTATTTTCCTCTTTATCCCTCAATTCAACTTCATTCCACACTTATTATGTATCATAGATTATATATATATATATACATACATACATATATACACACATACATACATATATATATACACACACATACATATACATATACATACATACATACATATATATATATATACATACATACATACATACATATACACACATACACACACACACACACACACACACACACACACACACACACACACACACACACACACACACACACACACACACACACACACACACACACACACACACACACACACATGTATTATATCTAGGTCTCGCATCTTCTCTATGTTCACACTTGGTCATTAATGCATCATTCTCTATTCTTGGACTCAGTTCATAATTATTTAATGAAGGTTTCCCACTTCTTGAATTCACACACCACCATCATAATTATCTATCTTTTACTATGTTTATCATATATCAGGCTCTAGTTTTGATGCACATGCCATATTACCAGATTTTGTTCGATCATAGTGATCTATATCATTCTCTATGTCATATAATGCATATTTCCTGAGTATTTCATCACTTGACCATTGATATTTATGTTTCATGTCATGATATAATGATCATCATTCAATTGACTCTAATTTTTTATGCAACCATTAGATCAAACTCTGACAAGCTCATGCACTCTGTTAGATATTTTCAAGCTTCCAAACTTTAATATTTCAACACTAAAATACATCTATTAATATTTGATCTAAGGTGCCATGTTATGTTATATATTTAATAGCATGGAATTCACCTTTATTTATCATTAAAAATCAATCACTTGATCTCATCTCACTATTTCCTAATATTTTAGAACACACACATTAGTGATTTCCTCAATGTAACTCAATCTTTAACTAACTATACATAAGACACTTTGACCTCTTTAACTCCATAGAATCCATTGATCCTCATTGAATGATCACACACTCATAATTAGATCCTATGATAGATTAATACACTCATTATATCTTTATCTAATAAGCTCCCATGAATGTGACACATGTCACTAGCACATTCACTCTCAGGTACCTTTGACATATTGACTTCACTGCATGTTATCAGATCTACATCATGAGATTAATCTCTAATTGTTTATAAAGATTGGACAAATCTTAAGTTAAGGACTTAATAAATATTAAATTCTTTGATCACTTTTTTAAGATGGTAATCAATAGGTCAAAAGGGGTGGTTACACAATAATGAGGAAGGCTTAAGTTATGACTTAAGTCATTAGCTCCCACCTATATCTAGTCAACATAAAAATAGAATTACCTATGAATGCCATGACGAAAAACCATAGGGTTTTATCAATAACCTTGAGTAATGGATGATAGATAAAATAAATGATTTATGGTCTCATTTCTCTTCATCTAAACTTGTGGACCATACATATGATATACACTTTAAAAAATAGTAACAGATCTTCTATCACTTTCTCTGCAAATATATAGAAAGAGTCTCTATAAAAACATCACAAATTTATATGATAATATTATAATTTGTGTAATTATAAAACATGTTCTTCTCTCCATTAATCTTATCGATGATTTATTCTCTTGACATTAATAACATCCATAATTCTAATAATATCCCTTTTGACATCAATGACAAACATATTGCCAACATACCAACCATTTAAAATTAAGCCTAGGAATCACTGAATGATACAAATTTTCTTATGTATCATTCATCAAAACATAGAATCATGTTGAGACATCCCTAATTGGGATATTATATAATATGAAATAATAACCTCTCAAGGATACATCCCTAATCACCTTGAGGCATCATAAATATCAATTTGGCCTATGGACCTCTTAAGTAGGAACTTAACAAATATCAAATCTTGAAAGAACTAAAAGACAAATAATTGTTTTTTTTTTAAAGAAAAAGGGTGAAAATTTATTCAATCAAATCCAAATTATAGAGTAAAGGCCAAAGGCCCACCACAAAACTACATATTCCTATCCTCAAGTAAAATCTTATCAAAAATCCCATGATAATCCAAAGGAAGCTCATCCCTTCTAGTAATATCCCAGCTATCCTCATTTTTAGCAGCCCACTTTGCCAAATAATCTACAACTCTATTCCATTCATGAGGGATATGAAAAAAGGAGACAGAATCCAAGGAACTACATAGACTTAAAATTTGTCTGGCTAGAGAGGCTAATTTCTAATTAACATTCTCCAAACTCTAGTTATTCAGCATGTCAACAACAATTTGAGAGTCAGACTCACATATGATATTTTTCCAGCCTAAAGAGCATCCTCTCTCAACATTAGTATTAATAGCAAGGGCCTCCATCAAATGATTCAAGTGTTGGCCCTTGTAGATGGAGAAGAGGAAAACTGCCTACCCATCATTACTTCTACCTATCGCCCCAATACCGACATGACCTGGATTCCCCTGAGAGGATCCATCTATGTTAATCTTCAAGATCCCAGCTAGGGGAGGAGTCCATCATCCAATCCTACAAACATTTTGCTTACCATGGCAAGGCCTTTTTATAAGAATGTCTCCCTGATTATTGCCATCCAAGTTCAAATTCCTCACAATAGCTTGATCACCAGGATCAATACTTTCAGACATATCACATTTTTCCAAGATAGTCTCCTGAAGCCTATTAATAATATTTCTCCACAACTGAAGGCTATCCAACATAGAGTCACAAAAAATTCTATGCTTCCTTTCCAACCAGAGGTTCCAAAGAATAAAGACCGGTCCAACCATCTAGGTAACCTACAAGAAGAAAGTCTTCACTGGAGGTATACCCAACCTTTCCCAAAAGTCACTGAGAGAAGTGGCATGAATACACACATGACTCCAAGCCTCCCACAATCTATGCCATATATCCCTTGAGAAAGGGCAATGAAAAAATAGGTGAGAGGTACATTCTTCATTATGCGTGCATAAGAAGCAAACAGAGGGCCCCTGAAAGCCTCTTTTGCAAAGATTCTCCCAAGTGAGACATTTCTTATGAACCAATAACCATAAGAAAAAATTACATTTAGGCCAAGAGAATTTATTCTAAACCTTCTTCCACTAGTGCACTTCATTAGTACCATGTAGGTTCCTATCAAGTATAGCGTATACTTGAGCCACAAAGAATTTGCCTTTTGGGCTAGGACTCCAAGCCAAAAAATCTCTTCCATTGAGGGAGCTACAAAACCTATCCTCTAGCACATGAGAAAGAAGAACATGGTCCTCATTAGTGCCACCAGCAGGCCACTCTTGAGGATCCTTCCAACACGTCACCTCCACCTAACCCAAGCACTTAATAGTCTTGAAATGCTCCACCTTACACTAGCCAACATTAGTAAACGTGTGGTAAAGTGGTTGGAGCTAAGGAAAGCTAAATATCATGGGTGGGTGGCCATCCCAAGAGTCATGCCAAAATAGAGCATCTGAGCCACTATTACAAATCCAAAAAATCCCCTCCTTAATTAGTTGTGCTTCCTTCTTAAGGGTATTCCAAACACAAGATCCTTTACCCAAAAAATCTAGCCATGGTACCTCTGAGATATCCACACCAAGAAAATACTTATGAGTAAGAATCTTGGCCCAATCTAACTGCTGATTGGTACACCACCTCCAATACAGCTTAGCAGCTAGGGCCATGACAACAAATGCCATAGAGCTAAGCCCAAGGCCACCAGCATGCTTTGGTCTACAAACATACTCCCACTTAATAAGACTCCACTTCAAAGAGAGGAGTGTACCAAACTAGAGAAACTTCCATGAAAGAGCATCAAAATCCCTCACAAAACTAGAAGGAGGAACTTGCACACAATACCTATAAATAGGAAGAGACAGCATCACCATATTTAAAAGAACCAGTCTCCCAGAAGAAGAAAGCCACCTGAGAGTCTAGTGATTAACTTTACTTTGGAACTTATCCAATATTCCATGCCAATACACATGATACTGAGATCCCAAAGACAAGGGAACCCCAAGGTATATCAGAGGGAGAGAACCAATCTAAAATCTAAGGATCTCAGCAATCCTGACTTGAATAGGCTAGGGGGTATTGAAGAAATAGATGGAAGATTTGTCATCATTAATACACTAACTTGAAGACTTCAAATAGATGTCTAAAACTCACCTAAAGTTCCCAACTTCAGTAGTTCTGGTAATACTCATCAGCGCAATATCATCCACAAACTGAAGGTGAGAATAGGGAGGAAGAGAGTCATTCCATCTCCAATCATAAATAAGACCCCATCCCACTTGAGACTTAACAAATATTCCAAGACCCTCTGCCATTAAAATGAATAAATAAGGAGACAGAGCGTCTCCTTACCAAAGCCCCTGAAAAGCATTGAACAAATCAGAAGGTTCCCCATTTACAAGAACTAAAAAGGAAGAAGAGGTCACACAATTTAGAATCCAATTCACCCACTCCTCAGCAAATCCAAATGCCAAGAAAATGCTCTGAAGGAATTCCCAGCTCACTTGATCATAAGCTTTAGCCATGTCAAGTTTTATAAACATAGCCCTCTCCTTAGAGTTAGCCATCGAATGAATCGCTTCCATTGCCACCACTATACCATCCAAAATTTGTCTTCCTTCAATAAAACCCCCCTGCTCCATAGAGATCAAAGTGCTAAGAAGAAGCTTAAGTCTCTCTAAAATCAGCTTGGTAATGATCTTATAGACAACATTACATAGGACAATAGGTTTTAATTGAGTCAACTAATTAGCTCCCTCCTACTTAGGAATGAGCCCCAAAAAATTAGAATTCATGGACTTGAGCATCTATTTATTCTGATGAGATTCTTGAACCACCTCAAGGAGATAAAACTTTATTATTTCCTATAATTCTTAAAAAAACTCAATCAAAAACCCATCAGGGTTGGGAGCCTTACCAGTTTTCATGTTAAACACCACCCCCTCCACCTCAACTAGAAAAATAGGCTGTAAGAGAGCTTCATTCATCTCTAGAGAGACTAGGTGAGGAATGCAATCCAATATCACCCTCTCTTCATCCCTAGCAACAAGATCCTCCTTAGAAAAGAGATTTGAAAAATAGTTGACTGCAGCCTTAGAAATATCAACATTGGATGAGAGATGAGCCCCTTCAGGCAAGATCAAAGAGGAGATAGAATGTCCTTATCTCTGAGCCTTGACTAAATTATGAAAGAATGTAGTGTTCCTATCCCCCTCCTGAAGCTAGTCAATCTAATATTTTTGCTTCCAAAATATCTCCTGAAGCTCCCACTCCTCTAATCCTTTAAGAGCCAAAGACTCAGCTTCACTAAGGTCAAGGGTCTTCCCTTGATCCGGAATCAACCAAGTTATGTTGTCTAACATAGCCTGAGTAGAAATCCTCTAAGCCTGTAGGTTTCCAAAACATTTTTTATTCCACTTCTTAAGCCTGTACTTCACATGCTAAAGTCTCTTACAAAAAGTAAACATTGCTGTCCCATGGGCATGCAACCCCTCATACCACCACCCCTCCATAAGGTCCTGTAAAGAATGATCTCTTAACCAAATTAACTAAAATTTAAAAAATGGATTTTTGGATACCCCATAATCCATAACTGAAAGTTTGATGGGCCAGTGATTAGAGCCTCTCCAATCAAGAATTTCAAAATTGGTAATCAACCTATCATTCATCTAATAACATGAAACTAAAAATCTATCGAGACTTTCAGAGATAGCCTCAGCACCACATCTCCTATTATTACATGTAAAGATACCATTATTTGGCTTCACATTAATGAGATTCAAGGAATCTATCATATCCCTAAAAAGATATGCAGAGGGTTCCAACTTGGCAATTCCACCCCATTTTTCCTCTAAACTAATAACAAAATTAAAATCACCAGCCAAAATCCATGGGAGATATGGGTCTAAGGCTTGGATGTATCTAATATGAGCCCAAAGATTTGACTTGCCTACAATATCAATAGGAGCATAAATATTGGATAGAAGGCACCTTTCCCTAGTCACCAAACAAGATGCAACCAAAGAGATAGAGGATCGACTAGAAATCCACCAAAAGGGGAGATCTTTCCTCAGGTTCCAAAAGCAAGCAACTCCCCTTAAACTATTCAAAGCTCCCACCCCCTATCAATTGCCTTGGGCCAAATGTGAGAAGCACAAATTTCCAAACCATCCACTGTAAGCTTAGTTTCCTGGATAAAAACCACATCAGATAACTGAGAATCAATTAATCTACAAACAACCTTTTGTCTAGGGATGCTATTCAACTCCCTGACATTCCAAGATAGAACAATCATTTATGGGGGTGGGAAAAATGGGAATCAATGGGTTTCATAGACCCTGACTCAACCAAAGTGTCCCCCATGATCTTGACCTTCTCTTGATTAGACTTTCTGCCACTCCTTAACAGTTTATCAAGAGGCCCCTTTTTAAAGGATTTCTATTGTAGGCCTAAAATAGGATGGGCTTTGCTAATATTAACCAAATCTAAAGCCCCTTTAAGAATAGGGGGATCTGAAACCCCCAAAACTGAGCTCATCAATGCCTATGACCCCTGGGTATCCCTGGTATCCTGAGCCTAAACAAGTAGATCCACATCAATCTGAACACTTTGAGGGTCCTCTGAAGAAAGTAGTTGATGCTCCTTCATTTCCCCTTCTTGAACTTCTTGAAGTCCCTTATCCCCAAAAGAAATCTCAACTGGAATCCCTTCCTCCTGTACCAATTCTTCAATAACCTCAATCTATTGAAAATACCATCATTGTGTCTATCCATCCAGGTTCTCTTTTTACTTTTGCCTTTGTTACAGGATTTAACCTGAGTAAAGCCCTCATTATCCATAAGTACAGTAGATGCAGGCACCTTGCCCTTATCCCCCTTAAGAGACCCATAGTCATGCAAGGGAGTGGGCTTAAATATGGGGCATTTGTGGAGTAAATGGCCATATTCATAGCAAATATGAAATCTAAATGGGAGGGTCTCATAATCTAGCTATTAGATCCAAGAAGAGGATCCCATGCATATTTCCATAGAATCTAGTAATGGATTAGTTAAGTCAACTTCTACACAAATACAAGCATAAGAGATTACCTTACGATCTTGAGTTTGTGTAGCCACTCCCACAGGCTTTCTAAGAAATAGTGAGATTGAGTGAAGAATATCTTCCCTCCAAAACTCCAAAGGAAGTCTTGGCAACCAAACCCACACAGGTACTCACGAGGGGATCTCTTCAGCTGAATTAAAGCCCTTGTGCCAAGGCTTTATGAAAAGTCCCACCTGGTTAAAGAAATAAGGGCCTCCTTTAAATGCCTTATTCTTATCTGACATACAAGAGAAAATAACCAAAAAGTAATTGTTCACTGCTAAAATAATCTCCATATCACCTTCAGGATTCCAAACCTAATGAGCCCAAGAATCTAGCACAAGTAAGGGGAGTTAAAGGCCCAAAAATTTGCAAATAAGGGCATGTTTACGCCAATACTCAACATCGTCTAAAATCTGCTCAGGTTGAATAACTAGCATAGTTGATCTTCAGATCTTTCCAAACATCCATTTACTTTTTTAATTCGAGGCATCCCTTTAGAGGATGAGACCCCATCTCCCATTGTAGGTTTACTCATCTGACCTTCTCCATTAACCTGTGTTGAAGAAGATGGATCAACCATCTCCATATCCTCAAAGGCAATTTGAGAGAGCACTAATCTCTGATTCTCCATAAGGTGAGCCCAATATCCACTAGCAAAATAAATGGGATAGGAATCCACAGTCCCAACCCCAAAAAGATCTATCTAGAATCTGATGCAGCACACCCAACAATAGAAGAATGTGCTTACCCTAAGCTAAACTCAAAGACCCCACAACCAGCACCCATGCACCTTACCAGTAGTACCAAATCCCCTCTCCCAACATGCAGATCAACTGGTCGCCACCATGAAATAAGGGCCTCCTTTAAATGCCTTATTCTTATCTGACATACAAGAGAAAATAACCAAAAAGTAATTGTTCACTGCAAAAATAATCTCCATATCACCTTCAGGATTCCAAACCTAATGAGCCCAAGTATCTAGCACAAGTAAGGGGAGTTAAAGGCCCAAAAATTTGCAAATAAGGGCATGTTTACGCCAATACTCAACATCGTCTAAAATCTGCTCAGGTTGAATAACTAGCATAGTTGATCTTCAGATCTTTCCAAACATCCATTTACTTTTTTAATTCGAGGCATCCCTTTAGAGGATGAGACCCCATCTCCCATTGTAGGTTTACTCATCTGACCTTCTCCATTAACCTGTGTTGAAGAAGATGGATCAACCATCTCCATATCCTCAAAGGCAATTTGAGAGAGCACTAATCTCTGATTCTCCATAAGGTGAGCCCAATATCCACTAGCAAAATAAATGGGATAGGAATCCACAGTCCCAACCCCAAAAAGATCTATCTAGAATCTGATGCAGCACACCCAACAATAGAAGAATGTGCTTACCCTAAGCTAAACTCAAAGACCCCACAACCAGCACCCATGCACCTTACCAGTAGTACCAAATCCCCTCTCCCAACATGCAGATCAACTGGTCGCCACCATGAAATAAGGGCCTCCTTTAAATGCCTTATTCTTATCTGACATACAAGAGAAAATAACCAAAAAGTAATTGTTCACTGCTAAAATAATCTCCATATCACCTTCAGGATTCCAAACCTAATGAGCCCAAGAATCTAGCACAAGTAAGGGGAGTTAAAGGCCCAAAAATTTGCAAATAAGGGCATGTTTACGCCAATACTCAACATCGTCTAAAATTTGCTCAGGTTGAATAACTAGCATAGTTGATCTTCAGATCTTTCCAAACATCCATTTACTTTTTTAATTCGAGGCATCCCTTTAGAGGATGAGACCCCATCTCCCATTGTAGGTTTACTCATCTGACCTTCTCCATTAACCTGTGTTGAAGAAGATGGATCAACCATCTCCATATCCTCAAAGGCAATTTGAGAGAGCACTAATCTCTGATTCTCCATAAGGTGAGCCCAATATCCACTAGCAAAATAAATGGGATAGGAATCCACAGTCCCAACCCCAAAAAGATCTATCTAGAATCTGATGCAGCACACCCAACAATAGAAGAATGTGCTTACCCTAAGCTAAACTCAAAGACCCCACAACCAGCACCCATGCACCTTACCAGTAGTACCAAATCCCCTCTCCCAACATGCAGATCAACTGGTCGCCACCATGAACATGGAGCAGGAACAATAGTTAGGGCACGTGAGCCCTAGCTCACAATCAGAACGTGCCCGTCACCATCCATTTCTCCTTTCAAAACACTAATCAAAATAAATAAACAAGTTAAACAAGATTAATTGCCTAGTTGAATTATCCATTTAAAAACTAATCAATATCTAAAAATGGAAATTCCAAAAATCAAAATATCTAAGCCTGTCATCTTTGCCTTTATGAGTTTTGAAGGTCTTTGAAAGTATCCTAAAATATCTAATTTGAGACCCATGCCTATTAATTGAAAATCATAATTACATGAAAATTATGAACTCAATTAGATTTATTTTAAAATCACTTAGGTTTAGTTATAACGTATTCCAATCTTAAACTTAATCTTAACTCACCTTGGGTGAGAGTTAAATCCTAAAGTTATACATACAAGGCCATAGCTCTTCATTCCTAAGCTTGGATATTACAAAGTTATTATGCAAGATTTGTTCCATAAGACTCATAAAAATAATGTTACCATGACAAAATCTTAATCTAAGAAACATAAAATCCAAGGTGCAAAGGAGGGAAGGAGCCAAGAAACCTCCATTTTGAAAGACTTCTTGATGCACAAGCTGAGCAAGACATTTAACAAAGTCATTTTTAGCTCCAAAGAAGGTAAAAGATTTGTTTATTTAATGTTTTTTTTGTGATTTCATTTAGTTTTTGTTACCTAATCTCTCCTTAGTATCTACTCTAGAGGTGTTAAGATTTTAGTGTGTTCATTTCATTTATTTTATGATACTAACACGAGACTAACTTCCCATCTATGTGAAATCCATATTAACATGTTAGCATGCTCAATGGGACCTGTACCCCATGAAGCTATTTTGAAGGCATTTTAGAACACTCTCATAATGATTTCCATGTAAAAAATTAATATGTATGATCAAAACAAATGAAAATTGAAGGCTAAAAGACATTTTTCTAGAAGTCATGAAGTTGATCTATGTAGTTGTGGTTTTGCTCTCTAGATTCATGATATTGTCATAATATCACTAATCATGCAATCATGGTTTTGTCTTATTTTTTGTATTTTTTCAAATAACTACCAAGGTTTTTACAAACCATTTCATTATTGTAGGTTAACTTGTGATATTACAATATCACAAGTTCAAAATTCATAATGTTGCCTTCAGATTAGTGATATTTCAATATCACCAATTCAAAATTTACAATATTTCTAGAAGTTATATGGTTTTGTATAACTTTATTTATATTACATTAAACCTCTAGTGGTTAGGCTAACCATTTTAGGCTAAGTTGTAATATTAATACTCTTAGAGTAGAAATATTACCTTTATTTCAATTATTTTTTCATTAGAGTAATGATATTACTTTAAATGATCTATTTTCATATAAGTTATGGTATTGTGATGATATTTGTGGTTTTGTAGAGAAATTTATGGCATTGTTTTTTGTTTCTATAGTTTTGCACTATGTTTAAAAAACTAGAAACCCAAGATCAAGATTTGACAAGTCATTTGTTCATTCAATGTGTGATTCTAAGCACAAAGACCCCCTAACATGTTTTTTCAAACCCAAAGGACAAAACCCAAGATCAAGATTTGATAAGTCATTTATTCATTCAATATGTTCTTCTAAGCACAAGGACTCCCTAACATGTTGTTTAGGACCCAAAGGCCAAAATGAGACATTTAAAACACTTCTAACTTTCAAATTTCACATTTCAAATAGTTGTTTAAATAATCTTTTTATTTAAATCATTTTTATTTTGTTTAAATATTTCAATAACAAATGCCAAGGGACCCAAAATTCACAACATACTTAGTTTTGGTGAAATAAAATGAACTCTCATATTAGTTACATACTCCTAAGAGTTTTTAATTTTATGCTTGTTTTTTGAAGTGCTTTATTTTTTTTTCAAAATGAGTGATGTGTGTATTATCTTCTCCTATCTCCTCTAGGGAACTCAGGTGATCAAAAATGATCATTCTTTACCTTTGTAACTTTATTCCAAAAGCATGAAAATAAATTCTCTATGGCCCTCCTCAACTCCATATGGTTTGGGTGACCCCAAAATGATTATAAATTCTTACCACTTATCTTTATTTTTATACATTTTGGCTTGTGAGAAGGATTTCATCACCCCCTCATGGGTTCTTTAGAGGAGATTTAACTTGGGAATTCATCTCCCAGTATTATTACAAACCCACTCCATGGTGGGGTATATAAATTGAGGGTGACCCACTAAAATTCTTGTTTTGAACTGTTAAAACAAGTTCCATTAGTGTTACTCATCCTTGAACATATAGGGGAAACTCAAAAATCATACTACACTGAGTAAGTGATGGATGTGGTGGTTGTGAAAAGGATAAAATTTTTCATAACAAGCTGGTTGATGTGGATCCAAATGATGTGATTACATCTCTAGTTTTAGCCACACTTGGGGTGATCTAGAAATGAGCAAAAAATGATAGTTTAAAATAACCCCGCTTATCATAGACATACTATTAATGCAAGGCAAGTAGCCCTAATTTACATTTCAAATTAAAAAATATTGATAAAAGAGGGGGCCTAAAAACCCTACATTTCATATGACTTTACTTTTTGGATTAGATATTGAAATCCTCTCAAGAGTAAGTATATTGATGAAATTTGACAATACTATGCAACCTTGTTAGTTTTAGGATGTAGGAAATTACACTTAGGTGTTTATGTCATTTTGTCTTTTATTAATTCATATTGAGTCTAAACAATTTTTTTGTCATACCATGTCAAAAAATAATTTTGTTTTTGCATCACTCCTTTTTCTGAGGAGGCATTACTCTGCCCATTTGACATCATGCCTTTGGCTTAATATTTTGATAAACTTGTTCATGTGTGTCACTTAACTAGAAAGGATGTTGTTACATTTCCCAATTCATTCAAAATTCTTATAACTTTGAGTATTAAAAAAACATTCTACATATATTTAGATCATGATAACATCATTATACTACTCAAAAAAATTTCATAGACTTGTTTCCTTGTGTATAAATTCTAATTTCAAAACCAAACCAAGTGTGCCTTTTTGGATCTCTACCTAGTACCATTATGTCATTCATATTTTTTTAGATTTTTGTCTATTTTAAATAATCCTAGTATTCTAAGTTGAATTTTAAATTAGTCTTGATAAGTTCAAATCCAAACATTGAACTATTTATGCCTATGCCTTGTGTAACTTTATCATAAACATCAATATTTCTCTTTTGGGTTGTGTAACTTAGCCTAATTATTTATTCCATTTGGAAAGTATTATTTGTGACTATAATTTGTGGAAGTGATCTATATTACATATGCTTATTTTTTATGTCTTTTGATAAATGAACAAGTTTATGTTTATAACTGAATGCCTAGTTTATGCCAAAATCTTTTAAATTTATTAGATTAAGTCTCTTACCTTGTTTTGTTTTAAAGTCTATTTTTTTACATTTTCCAAAATATCTAGAAATGTATATTTTGAGCCTAACTTTGTGTGCCTTATTTTCTAAAATACCTAGTAACTTTTGTTTTTTTAGACCTAGATTATACTTGTTTGGAAAACTTTGCACATAAGTTTGGCATTCCAATTTTTATTCATCCACTTGACCATTTATGTAAGATATTTGACATTATACTATTTTAAAATATATTTTATAATTTAGCATTTTGGAGAGACCAATCCATCCTTAGACCAAGTTAGAATATTGTTGGACCATTTTTAATTTGGACCTTATTTTCTAAATTTTGTAGAACTCTAGGAATTTTTGTTAAATATTCATAATTGGTTTAGATATGTCTTTTACACTCATAGTAGAGCACTGAACAATTCATGTTATGATAATATGTTCACACAATATGACGTTGTTCAAAACCCCTATGGTGATGATGTTATTTGTGAGACAGGTCCTTATCCCCCTTATAATACTCAATCTTCAGATTAAAGCCACTTTGGATAGACTAACATACCAAGTTCACCTTTTTATGGCTAACAATACCTAATCCTCCACCTATAACACTAACCCTCCTTTGGATTGTGTGATCAACCAAGCTCTACAAAATCCAAGGATTACCATTACATGACCTCATCCTTTGGCTTGTATGAACAACCAAGATTCACAATACCCTTCCATTACCATACTAGGACCTCAGCCTTTGGCTTGTATAATAAACCAAGCTTTTAAATTCCATTCCATTGCCATTATATGTACTTTTCCTTTGGATTTTGTGAGAACCCAATATTTTCATCACCCTACCATTACCATTCCAAGCCTTTCCAAATATGGTAGCTCATTATCCAAACAAGGTTATGAAATTATGACTAGATAGGTCACCATTACCATGCTAGACTAGTAACCAATCAATCCATTGCAAACCTTCCCCCACTTTAAAAAAATGATGCCTATCTTTGAGTTGTAACTGATCTAGTCAGTACCTCTCCAATAGATCTACTCATTTGAATACCAAGATGTATTCAAAATTGGTATTTTAAAACTACTTGTAAACCAAAGCCAAGAGAACCAACCAATACATGATGTTTTTATTGAAACACCTATTTATAATGAGCCAACTTCTAATGAATCACCTTTTGATACTATCCTTATTGTCAAGGAATATCACTATGACAAACCATTCTTTGTTGAGTCACTTTTTAATGATTATAATTGCCTTTGGGAAAATCATTATCTCAAATATTATCTTGTTTATAAAAAGCCTCCCTTTGACATGCTAATATCTATGGATTTATCTCTTGACCTTTTCCACCTCATTGAGGAGTCTCACTTTGAAAAACTAGTCTCTATGGATCCTATTATGCCATCATAGGCTATTACTTGTCTACTACAAAACATTCAATAATACATCATTTTAGCAACACCCACACCAAATGAAGAATTAACATTGAAGTTAGGTTCTATTATTTAACTAATATAAGATTTAGCATTAGAATTAGAATCAACATTAGTCTCAACATCATATTTAGAGTCCCTTGAGTTAGACTCAACTTTAGAATCAAAATACATTCATGTCTATTATAATATTGGTTATGTATTCCTTGAAGATCAATCTAAATATATTTATGACACTTACATAGTCTTTAAGGATGATTAATTCAATTTTAACACAAGTTATCATAGTATATCATATGAAGATTGTGTTACCTATTTCCATTTTATTACCGTTACACATGTTATTAGCACCAACTAACCTAACCATTATATTTACATTCCACCTCACACAAGTTTCAATTAGGACTGATAGAATCACACCTTGATTAATTGTATCTATGGTGACATATAAATTATATAATATCATGGGGACCAAGATCACATTCAATTAGAATAAGAACAATCTCCTAATGAAACCTTTTCAAAGGTGCTAGGGGAAATTAACATCCAAACTTAGCATCTTCTAGTGAAACCTTGTTTGACATGATAGAAGACAATCAAAGAAAAAGTCAATGTTCCTCAGTGAAACCTTTTTAGATGTACTATTGGATAATCAAGATAAATTCATTTGTGAAAACGTCATTGAGGTGCCAATAGCTGAGCATAATAATTCTTCACTACTTGATGAAGACATTATTAAAGATAACATCAATACACCTTTTAATCTATAACATAATCATATGGTAGATACTCTTAGGCCTAAACAATGAAAAAATATAGTGGTCATATTAAGATCATATTCACAGGTCTTCATCCCCATCACAACTAAAACTATGTTGAATCTAGAATCAACAACATTGTGTGTGCCTGAAAATACCAATCTTCATTTCTACCCAACCATTATACATTTCATTATCATCCATCTCCCCATTTATAAATTAGAATTATCATCCAATATTCATCTGTATTTACCATTCATGGTCACACTTTCCTTTGTAGAGGATATAAATATATATTGCCTTGAATTTTAAAAGAAACACAATTAATGACCAATAAAGATCACAACAACATTTTTGGAGTCCAAATCTATATAAGAGTTTTAATAGAGAAGCTATTCAAAAGAGGTGTGGGATATAAATTTACATCATTAAATATTTTAGTTGATTCATATATTTATTAGGATGTGCATCTCTATATCAATATGAATAACACAAACATTTACCTTGTTATAACTATCTACCTTGCCATTTTCATTTACCATTCATCTTATCATTATTTCATACCCTTTATTTAACTTACCTTATCACTTGGGGGAATACCTATTACCATTATACCATCATCATAATTGAACAATTTCATACCATACTCCATCCTACCATGCCTCAAATATTGACCAAACTTTTTTTTACCCTCCCTACCTAACACTTTTGACCTTGGTTCCTTTGGTTCTTTGAACACCTTCCATGAGGGGATTCTAATCCAATTTTAATAGTTTCAAAATTACATGTGTAACTAGAATTATATGAAATAAGTATGATATTAGATATATAAATTACCTATTTAAATTACACCTAATTGACGCCACTAGTTATAACTTCATTTATGTAAATCAATGTTCTACCTTATGTTACTAATTATAACCACCTATGGGAAAATTACTATCACTGAACTATGTTGTCACTTACTAATTATAATTTCCTATGGGAAAATTATGAGTAATAAATTTTATTATGAATTATTGCATCACCTTTCCATTATTATTATCAATTACCTTGCTACTTAGACTGAATTTTTTAACTTGCTACTACCCAGTTTAATGTCATTGCCTTTTTTGTGGGTAGAACTACTATGACTTAAGGTCATAATGGGACTATGTAGGTGGTGCTCAATTGACATTGAGGTTACTTCAGTCCCCATTTTCTATATGATCTCACCATTTTATGATAAACCTACTCCAATGATCTCATTATTTTTTGAGTGGTATCTTATCAATCTCTAATGAGTTAAGACACCCTAAAAATTCCAAAAACATTCAAAAATTTCAAAATCCAAAAACATTTATCTTGTCTTCAAGCCTAGTCAGTCATCCTTGATCTACCTACTAGGTCAAATCCATTTTAAGTTATATTTAATTCCACTTATATTGGGGTGTGACCTTCCATTTGCATGTATCCTTGCTTAGGGTCACCCCCTATTTATCTTTCCATTGAGACTTTGCATGTAGGTATTGACTTGGTTGTTGAAAAGATGCTTTCTGTTGCTTTTATTTTATGGATTTTTGTGTGTTTGTTTTCTTATTTATTTATTTTTTTCCTATTTTTTTCTTTCACTATTATGCCTTGAATCAGTCTGTATGTGTTTATTAGGTGATTCCTTCCTCATTTTTCATGATTCTATCCGTTGTCATATGTCAACATTATCATCACAGTTATAATCATTGGTTCATTATTTTTTATTTTTTATTAGATCAAGAGTTAGTCATTATGCATATTTATGCTACATTATCATGGTGTTTTATATCATGATGCATACCATTACATGCTAAATAAAAAATCATCCCAGTAAATATTACAAGTAATGGAACCACAAAAACTTCTCATTGGCAACCTTGGTAAAACCTCCCACCCTCTTAGATAAAATAAAAATATTGACCATTATAGTTATATATAAATAATAATAAATATTAGAATATCCACATTATAAGGTACAACTATATCATTCACATTTATCACTTATTATTCTTCATCTCCTCCTTTCATTTTTTTCTATGTTTGGGTGAACTACATTGTCTTGATGTCCATTTCAACTATGTAGACAACACATGGATACATGACATATCTCACGTTAACTCAGCCACCCTTATTATTCTAATCACCTCTTTCATCACTTTGTGCATCTTTGTTTTCCTAGTTGTTTTTGGTTTCTTTAGTCAATAGACCGTCACACCGATTTTTGCACCTACTCATGTTTAATCTATATGATAGGTTATATCCTTGAATTATGATTTATAATTTGTCCTAATGGGGCACAACCAACAAATAATTATTCAATATAGTTCATATTAATTATTATAAAATCCTATGGTAAAATCATTATTTTGACTCATCCACCCTACTTGGGGCATATGCATGTACCACTGATTATAACTGCCTTTGGGAAAATCAATGTCTCAACCTTTGTCACTGATTATAGCTTCCTTTAGGCAAATTAGTACTTATTTTTCAATAAAATTCATGCAAGAATTATCTTGATTGGATTAATCCTACCCATGGGTTTATTTCATTCTTATTATTGCTTCTTTTCGAAGGGACCATCCATCAAACATATGTGTCAGCCACTCCCTTGAGGGGGCATCATTATAGGCTTCCTAAACATTTTTGGGATCTTATTATTCAATCATTTTCTTCTTTCATTCCTAATTTCATTTTTAATTATACGAGAATATGTTAATTTTATTATAGCTTGCATCACCTTTGTAAATAGGGGCAAACTGTAGACACCTAAAACTTGCCACAACTGGATTTTGAGTGGACTTTAAATTGATTCCTACCAACCATTAAAAATTAATCCTATGAATCATTAAACATCCCAAATTTATTTCTGAATCATTCATCAAATCTCATAATCATGTGAGACATCACTAATTGAGGTATTCTATTGTATACAACAATAACCTCTCACTAATTCATCCCAATCACCTTTTAACATCATAACTATCAATTTGGCCTATGGAAGTATTAAGTGTGTCACTTAAAAAAATATGAAATCTTGAAATATCTAAAATAGTAATCCCAACCAATTAAAAATTTAAATAAGATTAAATGTCTAGTTGAATAATCAATTTTGAAATTAATGAATGTCTAAAAATGGAAATTCCAAAAATCAAGATATCCAATCCCTTCATCATTGCCTTTATGAGTTGTCAATCTGTTTGAAAATATCCTAAAATATCTACTTTTAGAGTGATGACTAGTAATTGAAAATCAAAATTACATGACAATTATTAACTCAATTGGAATTAGTTTTAACTCACCTAGGTTTATTTTGAACCCATTCCAATCCTAAACTCAATCTTAGCTCACCTTTCATGAAATTTAATTCCTAAGCCTATAAATACAATGCCATACCTATTCATTTCTAATATTGGGTATTACAGAGTTATTATGTAGGATTTGTTACATAAGACTCATGTAAGTAGTGTTACCATGCCCAAATCTTAAGCTAAGAAACATCAAAGCAAAGGTGCCAAGGAGATAAGGAGCTAAGTAACCTCAATTTCCAAAGTCTTATTGATGCAAAAGTTGAGAAAGTCATTCAAAAAAGTCATTTGTAACTCCAAGGAAGGTAAAATACTTGTTTATTTTATGTTTTAGTTGTTCTTTGGTTTAGTTTTTATTGCCTAAGATCTCCCTAGTTTATAAGTTAGAGGTGTTAGGATTTTAGTGTGTTAATTTCATTTGTTTTATAAGAATAACATAATACTAACCTCTATCTATCTTACATTTTTTAGCGATGGTTTTGGCTCCAGCGACTGCACGCGCAAAGCCACATTTGAAATTGGATGCAGGGTTTCGAGCAGCCGGCAAGGCAGTGGCTGCCGTTACGAAGGAGGTTCTTCCTGATAATAGAGGAAGGAACCAGAATACCTGCATAGGGAGTTCTACTGTGGGGATTGAAGATTCTATAGCTGTGTGTCCGGCCAACATTCCTAGTTCAGGGCATGGACCAGGGGGGCAAACCTATGCAGATGTGGCAGCCTTCAAAGCAGATTTACATGATGCTCAGCCTCATACAATACCTGTACCTACCTGTGTATCACCTGTAAGTGCTTTAAAACCTATTAGGGTAACTCTAGACCCTGAATTAGCAGAAAATATCTTTCAAGAAGAAAAATGGTTTTCCTCTTATGCTGCCATCTTTTGTTTTCGTGGTTTCTGGCCTTCTTTTGTAGATCTACAGAACTGGATTGCTAAGAGTTGGCTGCATATCAAAGATGGTCAAATACAGCCCTGTGCCAGGGGTTTTTTTATAGTAATATTTCAAAGCCCTGAAGATAGGAAGTCTATTTTGTGCCACAATAATTTTTCTTGGCAGGGCAGATTTCCCCTAATGGCCAAACTTTGGCACAAGGATTTTAATCCTCTCTCGAAATCCTTTAACAAGATCCCTATATGGGTGCAGCTCCCTTATCTTCTGATACATTTATGGCAGGAGGCAGTTTATAAAACCATTGGAAATGCTATAGGGGAGTTTCTATATGAAGAAGACAGTACTAAGAGCCACCATTCGACTTGTGCATGATTTCTGGCTGACCTGGACATTTCAAAGGGCCTTCTTGAGGCGATTTGCATTGATTCCCCAAGGGGTTCCTGAACACAAATCTTGGATTATGAGGGGACTCCTTTTAGGTGTAGGAAGTGTCACCAGACGGGACATATTGCTGCCCATTGTGGTGATGGGAAAAATAATCCCAGACGTTCACCTTCTTGGTGGCCAAAGGATTTCTCTGAATATAGCATAGACAAACAACCTTTGGAGACAACAACAAATTCTGAGACCGAGAACGAGGAAAGGTTGCAATCTGATTCTGAAGATGAAGAGGAATCACTAGAGAAACAATCTAATGTAGCCACTGAGGAGGCTGAAGTTAAAGATACAGCTGAGCGTGAGGAGGAGGTGGTGATCTCTTCCCCTGTTTTGGAGGATCTTTCTAAGAGCCAGACTGTGTTAGAATGTCACAAGGAGTTCATGCCTTATGGTGTCCACAGATCAGTGCCTTCTGAGGCATGGGTTGCTGAGGTAGCTAAGGTAGAGGATGGCTGGACAACAGTCAGAAGAAAGAAGGCTAAGCCTTTGTCCCTCCTCTTGTAATGAATCTTTGGTCATGCAAAAAGAAAAATCCAAATTTAAAAGATTCATCCAAAGTTCCTTTCTGCTGATTGGTTTTTTGGGGGTAGCAAACCAGTCATTTTTCCTTGGTTTGCTGGTTACGGATCTGGAAGATTGCTAATCCTTTTGGTTTTCTTTCATTTCAGTGTTTTGAAAGCTATTTTTTCATGTTCTTATCTGTCGGTAACAGGTCCCTATAAAACCTGGTCTTGGTTCTTTTTTGTTTTCAGGTTCTTGTGTTAACCTGGCTGTGCTTAAATGTATATCTTTCTTTTTGTTCAAGGTTTCAGGGTCCCTTCAAAACCTATTTTTACCTTAATCTAAAACATAATACTAACCTCCAATCTATGTTAAATACTTACTCACACATTGGATAGAGAATTTACACGAGTCAACATAAACTTGAAGAAAACTTTAAAGGTATTTAATATAAGATGGTGGAATATGAGAGAACACTAGAGGATGCCCTTAAGGATATGACTAAAAGGATCAATATATAAAATGAGATGTTTTAGCGACTAAAAATTAACCTCTTAAGTTTTATAGCCTAACTACATGAATCTTTAATGTCACATAAAAAGACAAGGTTTCGCTTGCGTGATGGACCACTTTTGAGGCTAGGTTAGGTAAGGAGGAAATGGAATTTCTTGTTATTATCCATACCAATGTCAAGTTATCCTAGGGAGACCAATAATTTTATGTTGGGTTAATTTTTTCCCCTTATTTTTTCTAGGTTTGATAAGTAGGTAATATAGTGTGGTATTGAAATGGTAAGTTATTTCCATGTGTGCATAATAAAAAATAGTAAAAGAAAATAAAATTAGACTACTAAATTTAGGAACTACTACAAAATTCATATAGGTAAGTGGTGAAATTTATTTATTATGGATATCCTTTGATAATAAATGAAGAGATGAGTTAAAATGGTGAAGTGTCTATAATTAAATGAAACATCACTTTTACTAGAAATGGATTGTAATTGAGCAACTTGGTTAAATGTAGTGATGATTGGAAGATAATGAAAGGAGGGGAAATTTTTTTTGATAGAGATTCATGTTGGACATAGATAAAATGTTGTTGGATTGTTGATAAAGTTACTATCTAAATAATAAATTTTGTCTAAATAGAAAGAGAGATTATCTAGTATCTATGTGCTAG